>VWZD01011012.1:240859-281231 GCA_013396695.1 Sakesphorus luctuosus
GAGGGAGAGGAGAGGGAGAGGAGAGCCAGCATAGATTCATCACTGTTTTAGACTCCTGAGAATCTACACACCCACAGTGTGCTTTCAGCACAGCACTATAAGAAATGTCTTGACCTCACAGCAGGACTCAGGCATGCTGCCCACCTCTGCTTCCTGGAGTGTCCCAATGGAGCAGGCTCCAACCTACCAGGTCCACATTGGAGAAGTAAGCCCAGGCCTTGCAGTCGAACTCCTGTGATGTGGGTGCCATCTGGGGCAGGACTTTCCAGGAGTACTTCCGGAGCCCACCGGGCTGCACCACCTGACCCTGCTGCACTCTGCCCTCCATCTCCTCGTAGGCTGTCAGTGTGGAGTGCAAGGAGACGGGTCGTGAGGCCATATTCTTGAATGTAACCTGCACCAGAGGGAAGGCAAAGCAAAGGCAGTGTGGGAGTGGGCTGAGTGCAGCCCTGGGGGTGCTCTGGACCTTGGGGATGGGCCCAGCAAGCCGGTGGGAAGGAAGCAGCCAAGTTGCTGATGCCCAGCCCCCCAGCTGGTCCCCATGCAGTCTCCATGATGAACCACAAGCTGTGGCTGTGCAGTGTGATCCCCAGTAGAAAGCGCATCCTGGTCATGTCACCAGGATGAGGCCCCTGCTCAGTGGGATCAAGGTCAGCTACACTACTGTCTCTGGAGCCCAAAGGTGCTGAATCTATCCTGATGAAGATTTCCTTGAAAACTGGGCAGCTTCTCCAAGCATATGATTCCTGAGCCTAGTGAAGAGCCTTCTATCTCTTTCTTAAGTGGGTGTTGAAGCACCTTTGGTGTTGCAGGAAGCCCAAGCCTGCCTTCACATGGAGCACCTAAAAAAGCTGTACTTGGCCCTGCGTTTTACAATTCCTTCACCCAAAAGGCTCCTCATGAAGCCCAGGAGCTGATCAGGTTGTGCTGTTGTAGGGGCTGTGTCTGTCTCAGGTCCAGGGCTTTGCATCTGGACACTCTGAGGTTCCTGCTGGCCCATTCCTCCAGCCACTGAGGTCCCTCTGAATGGTGGCTCTGCCTCCCAGTCTGGTGCCATCCACATGCCAACAGGGCAGTTCTGCCCCCAGGCTCTGAAGATTAACCCAGAGGCATTGCTGAGCCTGCAGGCCCACCTCAGCACTCTCTGGATGAGCACAGAGCAACGGGGCAATTTATGGTTTTATAGGAAACTTTCAATTCACCATGATGACATCTTCAACTTCTGCCCTGATGTACGGCCCAAGGATGCCCAAGTGCTCATCCAGCTCTCCCCGCAGCGCTGGCCGTTTGAAAGCCTCATCCAGGTACTCTCGGAAAACCACCTTGCGGTACCTCCAGGAATGCTTCCTCCTGCTGCTCCAGGGGTCCCTGGGGGGGAAGGCAGGTAGGTAAGTCAGGTGATGCTGCCCCATAATAAGATGTGGGCAGGGGTGATTTAGGGCCAGAGCATCCCTGACCCACTTGCAAGGAAGCTCGAGGTTTCTGGAGTTACAAAACTCCCCAGGGTGGAGGGGAGGTGCTGGGAGCATCCTTCCCCTGGGCTGCTTGGCTGGGTTGCACAGATAGACCTGTAATTCTGCCTGCCAGCAGTGCCAACTCATGCATCAAGTCATGCCATGCAGCGCAGGAGGAAAACATGAGGGACAATCACACTTACGTTGCTTTTAGGAAGTGCTGGGGCCTCTGGTTCCCATATTCCCACATCACCTCCACTGCTGCAATGTAGTATTGCCGCACCGCCCCCTGGAAGGAACGTGGGTCATGCTCCTCTTCCTCATAGATGTCAAAATCCTCCATGGTCTGCTCTGTGTCACTGTACTCATCATAGTCCAGCTTGGCAGCCTTTGACCCTGAGGGGCTGGAATGGGTCCTGTTGTCCAGAGATGGTTCCTCCCTATGTCCTGGGATGTGGTTCCTCTCTCCAGCTGTGCTGTTGCTTTCCCCATCCCCCTTGGGCTCTCCTAGGCTCTGGGGCCCTCTCTTCCCTGCTTCTCTGAGGACATCTTCCTCACCAAGCGTTTGACATCGATGAGGACTGTCTTGCACATTTTGGGCCAAGTTTTTGGTAGTGTTGCGATTGTGAGGGGGATTACTTGGAGACAGTGAACAGTTCTTTCTGAAGGCTGGTTTTGTAGGCATTTCTTCTGGGCTTTCCCCAGGCATTCTCTCAGGCACAGAGTCCTCTGTGGAATTGGCCTTGAGCTGCTGAGGCTGAGGGCTGAACTGACCCAGCTGCTCCACAAAGTTTGTCTCCTCCTCCATCTGGCTTCTCCTCTGAGCTTGCTCGCTCCCAGGAGCCCCCCAAACCACAGCTCTGCCTGGCTGCAGCTCAGCCAAAGCTGGGTTCTGCAAGCCCCCTGTGTATGCCACTGACCCCACTGGGTCCCAGTTTGAATGCAGGTCTGCATCCTCAGCTGCAACCTGCATTTCTGGGCTGCTTGATGGCACTGGCACCTCAGTCCCCACTGCTCCTCGTGCAGGCAAGGAGCGTCCACTGTGCTGGACCCCCTCACTGCTCTGTACACCCCTGTCTGTGCTTGGCCTCCTCTCAGGGTACATCTCATCATCCTGTAGAGCTTCCCTACCCAGGGGTAGTCTCCTCTCAACCATGCTGGATTTTTCTTCCAGACTTTGCTGGGCCACCATCACCCCAGGCAAGGTGTCTCTTGATATCAGGGACCTCTTTTTGAAGTGAACACTGCAAAAAGGGGAATCAGGTCCACATGCCTTTGGGACTTTCTTATTCACTGCTGTCTCGGGGGTCTGGCTGGCCAGATTCTGCTCTGCTCCCTTAACATCAGAGAGGGGCTTCCTGCTGCCAGGCCAGCCGGTGTTGGGCAGACCCAGACGATGCACCAAGCCTCTACTCTCCAGTGACCTGCCTTGTCGAGGTCTCCAGTCAGGCCCACTCATGCTTGTGGGTGGAGCTCGGTGTCTCAGAACCTGATCACGGCTCTGTAAGAAACCACTTGGAAACGGCCTTGTGTCATTGACCACGACATTCGATTCAGAAAAGGCAATACTGTCCAGCTCTGATAATTCCTTAGTGGCTGTATTATCCTGAAACACTTCCTCCAAGATTACTTCATCCCTCTCTTCTGTCATTATATAGTTGGAAGGCTCAAGGTCATTGGTGTCTAGAAGGCTTGTGCCTTTGGCAAGTTCACTGGCTTCTTGTTCTGTACCATTTTTTGCAGGCAAGTTGTTACTCACGTCTGTGAAGATTTCTTCTTGTACAGGTTTGTCTGAGAAAGAAATATTTTTCTCTTCAAAAGATTCATAAAAGCCTTGTGAAATCACTTTGTCAGGTCTTTTTTCCAGCCTAGCATCTAGATAATTTGATGAATAATTGCTTTCTATGGTATGACTGTGAACCTGAGCATGAAAAGTCCTGTTATCTTCTATCTCACCTGAAGATGCAGAAGAATTGTTCAGTGTGGAGGAAGAGTTATGATCAATACTTAAAGCTGGTTCTGTATTGATTGTCTCCTCTGAAGTGTATAGATTAAAGGATACTTTATCAGCCTCTTTTACCAACTTGTCCTCAGCACCCTGTAAAGACGTGTCTTGAAGTCTCAGATTGTGTTCCAGGTCATTCTGGTGAAATGAGCTCCTGCTGTCTGGAGGAGGAGCTTTGCTCGCAGTAATTGAGTCCCACAGGCTTGTTGCATGAGTGGTTGTCTTTTGAGGCTCTGCTTCCAGGATCTCTACCCTACCACCAGGCTGCACCAGTGTCCTCTTTACTGGCTCCTGCACCTCTGAGATTTTTGTCACCTTCATTCCTTTCAGAGCACCTTCTGGAGCTGGCATGGTTGGGTGCAGCCATTGCTGACCTTCTTCTGAGCTCACAGTACCAGGGACCCTTCCACTGATGCTCCCCAAGGGTTCTCCAGGTGGGAGAGCTCCAAATGCTTCATCCTGGCTGATAATTTTTGATGATTCTTCATCTTCAAGGAAGGATTCATAGGACACTGGATCATAGTCTGTCTCTGGAGAAGACATGGAAATATCAGATGGATTTGACATTGTTCCTAGAAATGTGGATGTGCCATTGGAAGAGGGATCAGAAGTCCTGTCACTGCTCAGGAGGGCACCATGACTGGGTTCTGTCAAGCACAATCTTGTCTTCTCAGTTTCATTTCTGGAAGAGGAGATGCTGTTCAGCTGCTCATTCACACATGGCCTGTGCCAACTCTTTCTTTTAGAGAAGCCCCTGGGTTGGAATTCAAAGTCGACCTGACCCTCATCTGCATACACATAATCCTCCTCATCAGTGCCCTCATACTGGCACTGAGTGACTGTGAACTTGGCATGCATCCCTCGGTCTCTGAAATCAGGATTCAGGCACCCCAGTGTCCAGACACCTGTCTCAAGAGAGGACAAGAAGGCACCATCAGCTCATCACACTGGGAAATCAGAAGAGATGCTGTGCCAATGCTGGTCCCTTGCTAGTGCAATCTATGTTTTCAGGCAGCCTCTGGGTCATGGTAGTGAATTCATGTTTTCATAGTCCCTGGAGTATTTTACAGCTGGACTCTCAATGTTGCTGGCAATATCAGAGCCAGTCCTGATGAGCATCCTTCCCAAAAGACATACCAGTGCTGTCAAATACACCCCTCTCCCAAACACAGTGGCCACATCTCTCCCACTGAAGGAGAAAGAAATGAGAGGCTGCCTCTTGTTCATATCCAGTGTGATGTGAGGGTCAATGTGTTTGCTCCCTGCACCCAGAGGGGGTGAGGTGTGTGATACCTGGGCTCTGACACTGGAGAGGGCTGTCACCTGCTGCTGGCTGAGCTGCTGCTCTGCTCCTGAGCAGCAGGCAAAAAACAGACCTCAAACGGATGCAGTGCTTGGCTGGGTTTTAGAAAGCTTCCTGGGGTGTCTAGGAACCCTGACAGCTTGGCTTAGGATGCAGTGCTCATGACCATCATATCAGTGTTTGCAACCACATGGAAAATCCTGTGTTTCCTCTGGGAGTGAAGAAATGGTTGACAGCACTGCTTTTGCAAATGCTAAGGAAAAAATACTGAGTGGGGGGAAATATAACTGAACTCTGAAGCAAATCTTTTCTAGGACGTCTCTGTGGCTCTGACATCCATCCTTGCAAAGGTGTGGAGATAAATGGTGTGATCAGCAGCTGAACCCACAGCAGGGACAGCACTGCCACTCCCCTTGACCTCTGAGCTTGGAGCCAAGGTTGCAAATGTCCATCAGGCTGACATTACTGCAGCCAGGCTCCTGGCTTGGCATCATGTGTGACCTTAACACACCCTATTAATGAAGTAAAATACAGTAATTTAACTTATCTGAAATCATTGAAAATCTTTGCCTCTCACTTTGCTATTCCAGCAGGTTGTGCATCGCTTTGCTCTCAGAGCTGTCAAAATGCAATCAGGTACCAGAGAACTGGCTGGAGGTGCTCACTGATCTCTGCTGTGATGGTTTATAGTATAGCCTGTGGTTTATAGGTGGTCTGTTACTAACCTGGCTTTTCCAAACTCATGTAGACTGTTTCTCCAGAAAATGGGAAGAGGGTAAGCATGTCCTCAAAGACCGTGTTGCGCTTGAATGTGTTTCCAGAGAAGAAGATGGAGAGGAAATCTGTTTGGGCCCCAACACTCAGGACATACCAGTACACAACCTCATGCAGGCAGAGTTTTGTTTGGAGGTTGTCAAACACAAAGCCATTAATAGCTGGAAGAAGGCAGAGGTGAAACATTCCATCAGGACCCGATTTCCCCCATGGCTGCTGGGCAGCTGTGTGTCCCCTGCTCATTCCCTGGGGCAGGGATGAGCCCCTGTGTGTGCTGGGGCTTTGCAGGGAGCCCCTGGCCCAGTACTCACTGTGCATCACATTGGAGGCATAAAACTGGGGATCCTGGGTATCCACATGGGCTGGGTCAGTGCAGAACCTCCTGATGTTCTCCTCCAGGTACCAGCTGAGGTTCTCATCAAAGACTGAAAACAGCACCAACCTTGTGTTGTCTGACATTATCTGGAAAGGACAGGGAAGAAATTATTCTTTATCTGATCAGAGCATGCCTGGGGCCCAGTGTAGCTGTCAGGTCTTAGCCTGGGTGCATGGGAAAGAGTTTACCACTATTTCACCAGAGAAAAGGGAGCATACAGGGGAGGATGGGGAAGGCAGAGGCATTGGAACTGATGGTAGGGTTGAAGAGATCAGAAGAGACAAATTTGGTTTTACCTGCATATTTCACCCACCACACTTATTCCAGCCTTTCAGCCTGGCAGTTGAGGCAGCAAAGGCAGGACCCACCTGATTTCCCCTCTGATCCATGGACTTCTTGAAGCAGATCAGGAGGGGCCCAATTAGGCCTGAGGCTGTGTCTCGGACTGGGTCGATGGAGCTGTAGTAGAAGCGGGTGAGGCAGCGAGGGTCTGCCTGCGTGGGGCCATCCTCCGTGGTGAGACTCCAGCTGTAGGTGAAGGACTGGCCAGGGGGGATAGCAATGTCCTTCACGTCTTTAACTGACAACACACAACCCAAGAGCAGACCAGTTAAATCTGTGCTGCTCCTGCAAGGGGTGATCCCCCTTTTTAAAAGAGCTCAGAAAGGCTTCCTGAGAACACAAGCTGCATAGTGAGCCACCCATGTCCCCCCCAGGGTGGCATTTTTAGAAAGCTGATCTGGTAAAAATGACACCCTGGAACTAGATGAGGATGGAGAGTCTTACCACAAGCTGCAGGAAGCCCTCCTGGCCCAGAAAAATGGCAGTGGCCAAGGGATGTCCCAAATTCTCATGGCCTGCCTTACCTTGAGAGGGTTTCATGGGGTAATATGGCCTTACACTGGTGAGGCCATGAGGGTAGATGTTGTAGGGTCGGCTTGCCAGATTCCTGAACACGATCTGAAATGGGGACAGCCAGCAGGAATGTTTAATGTTTTCTGAATGCTGTGAGCCCTTGAAGCTGCTCTCACAGGGCAGGAGTGCTCTGGGACTGGCTACCTATCAGTGATCCTCAGGGAGGAGCACAGACATGTCTAGGACCATGAAGTCAGAATAAAAGAAACTATTTCTCTATGGATGAGTCTATACTGTCCATTTTTATGGGAGTTGTCCATTTTTAGGGAGAGTATGAAATTATCAGGTTTATTAAAGAGAAACTTGCTGTCTTTAGTCTTACTATACATATGAGTCAGAAGAGGTCCATCAGTCCAGAGGGCCTCAAAGGACCAGGACACTAAATATGCACAACAGTCACCAGCTTCCAAGTGCTCCCCACTAAACTGCATGAAGCCCTTCATTCATTTCTCTAAATAGCTCTGCCACATTCCCACAGCTGCACAAGAAACACCAGGAAGGGCACAGAAATGTGAAGATCATGGAAACCATCCCTTTCCTCCTAGCTCCAACAAGTCAAGCAGTCAGAATGGTACTTGGGGAGACACAAGTGACAGTCCCCAATACTGGAGGTAACAGCAAACAGATGGAGAAGAGTGGAGGATGAGAGGACACTCCTGCCTCAGAGCAAGGTGCTGGCTGGCACATGTCATGGACTAATTCACAAAAATCCTAAGACACTTGCAATGAAGTCAAATTAGAGAGACTGGGTCATATCCTGTGCATCTCTGCTGATCTTACTGAGAGTATTTAAGTTTAGCTGTCAATAACATCTGCCTTTCTGGTGAGCTTTGGACATTACCAAACATGAGAAAGCACCTCAAGAACTTCTGTCAGACATTAGCCACAAACCAAGAGCTGTCAGTAGGAACAGCATCAAGCTTTGCCCTTACAGCCCCTCTTTGTGGAAAGCAGTACCTCTCTTACCTTAAACTCATCTCCAACCTCTCCCTTAATGACAGGCCCCAGGATTCCCTTGTCTGCTTGATTTGACACTTTGCGTTTCTTGAAGGTTGCATCTTCATACTCCACAAACACCACTTTCTTATACTTTGAACCGATGCGCTGAGGGCCAGGCTCCAGGTACAGGCTCATGATGTTTCTGCAGGCAAAAGCAAACAGTCACATGAGGGGCACTGTCAGGAATAGAGCAAGATTTTCATCATTCAAGGACATAAACAGCTTTGCAGGGACTACCAGTGCACAGCAGGGACACCCACCCCTGCAATCACAACAGGCATGCTGGGGAAAAACGTTTCAAATTATTCAGTGCTCCTTCAGTGCACTATTAGATTGCACAGTAGATGCCTTTGGCTGACTCTGTCCAGTCTTGGAGGGAAGTGGTGACTGTGAGAGCTGAGAGCAGGGCAGGTTGTCCTGTATCAGGGAACAGCCCCAGTATGTGGGCATAGGGTAGCAGAGCAGTTGCCTTCTCTTGAGCATCCCATCTCCTTCCCAGGAGCCAGGACAGCTCTAAAGTGGAGAGAATTTACCCCTGGCTTACCCAGCAAGTGGCTGCAAGGGGAATTTTTGCCCTGCATGTCTTGCTCCAGAGGCTGCTGAAAAAGATCCCCATCTAGGGCAGAAACTGGTGACCCCAACAAGCCAGCTCCAGCCCACAGAGCCTGTGCCAGCAGAGGGATGTTGGAACTGTGTGGCAGTGGCCATGCAGTGCTGACTGAGGGGCTTCTGCCGAGATATTGCACTTGCATCACATCTCCCTCCAAGAGTGAAGCAGCAGCAGGGGCTGATTGACTTTGCCATCCAGAGCAGGTCCTTCCAGAAAGGGAAAGGAAACCCACACTCTAAGGCTGTGGCCATGTCCTAGATGTGCAGGGCCTCCTGAGTGATGGGTGAGAAGGTCACCAGGTGTTGCTGCCTACTCAGAAGGGACTGACCCCAGGGACCTGGGTGACTGAGACAAATGCCCTGGAGAAAGGTCTCTGCAAGAGCATTTGGTAAAATGGAACAAAGCCAGATCTTGCCTTCCCCAGGACCATCCTTGTCCTGTATCCATACTGTTGTGTCAATAAGGAGGAACAAAACTGTCCAGGTTGGGCAGAATGAAAATAAATTTCTGGGCAAAAAGGGAAGAGGTGGAAAGGCTGCTTTGAGGAGCAGCCTCACAGGCACACATGCCCACTCTCACCTGTCCAGAGACACTGGCTTCACAGGGGCATAGTCCCAGTCCATTTCCTCAGCTGCAATGTAGTAAGTCCAGGTCACAGGTTTATCTTTGGCAAAGGAGCGCACTTGGATCACATGATAAGGTTCCTCCTCTTCTTCAGAGTAATAATCCGTGTAGTCTGACAGCGTCCCCATCTTCAACATGCGTTCCTCAGGACACTCCTCCACCTTCACAAGGGCCTCCATGCCAGCTGGGTTTGGACAGGCCAGGCAGAAAGGGTCACACTGACACTCCACTACAGTCATGCATTCCCCAGGCTCTGCTTGGGAGAGATCCTCTCCACTACTGTCCCCATGGATCAAGAGCCATCACATGGGTCAACTCAGGCCATCAGGTCATGGACCAGATTGCAGGTGGATGTAACACTGTGAGCAGGAGGGGCCTTGGGGCTGCAGCACCACATAGAACCCTGAGCCTGGGCCATCCCCTGAACTCCTTTTCCCCCGAACTCTTGTAGGATAAGGTTACCTTGCTGATGGGACAGTATCTGGCAGAACATCCGAAACCAGCCAGCTGTTCCTGGCATGGTCTGGGCTGTGAGATAAGTGGCAGGGGAGATTTCTAGGCTGCTGAGACGATGGCCTCTCACCAGGAATGTGTGGCCTTCAAAGAAGATGGAGTGGACTTCTGGCCCAGAGCCCAGCCCGATCACATGCCAGTGGACCTGCTTCTTAAGGCACAGTGTGAGACCTGCCAGGAGACAAGGAAAGCACCAAAGAGTCAGCACTGTGTCAGCACCCCTTATTCCCACTCTTGGTGTCGTGTACTCAGAGTCTGACACAGCTGAGCAGAGTCCCATGCCCTGCAAGGTACTGGCTTCAAGCTGCTCACACATGAACACAGACTGAGCAACACAGAGGCACAAGTCTCATCATCCCTCATCAGAAAAGACTAGACTGGGGACTTCGGCAAGGGCTTTGGGAGGTGTGCTTGTAGGAGCTCACAGTGGGATGCAGTGGCAAAAGAGATAGATGTGCTCTTTGACTCTATAAATAGGGAAATTGGGAGCTGGAAATTAGAACCATTTGTCTGTTCATAACACTGGCAAACCTGATACTAAAACATTGCATCTGGGGCAGAGCTCCAGCACAGCCCCAGCAGTAGCTGAAATACCACAAAGGGCAGAGAGAGGTCAGCAGAATTATTTGAGAGCTGGAGAAAATTCCTTCCCCAGAGACACTCAAATAGCTCAGTGTGCTTAGGAAATGGGAAAGAATTTGACTGCATTGTAAAAATATTTTCCTGGGGAGAAACTTGTGCGTGCTGAAGGGCTCTGTAATCTAGCAGGGAAGTGAATAACAAGTTCCTGGAAGCTGAAGCCAAAAAAAGGCAAATACAGAATCAAGCACTTGTTTTTGGCACTGAGGGCAAAGGTGACTGGAACAGATCCCAGGGGCCTGAGAGGAAACTGGGTGGAGGTTCCACCCTGAGGCCCTCAGCTCTCCATTTCCAGCTCTCCGTTTCCAGCTCTCCATCAGACACCTCTCAGGTCAGGTCTCGCATCCAGAGAGGGCTGTGCTGGGTGGAGGTGGATACCTTCTCCAGGGAAAACCCCCTGTGCAGAACCAATGGTTCAGCTCTTAAGCTCCATGGATCTACCAGGACAGAGAACTCAGGGGACTTTGCTTTTGCCTTTGCCTTTTACTGGAGTATGGCCAGACCCATGTGGAAGGTTTCAAGAAGTGGTTCTTTAAGGCTGCTGATGGTAATGACTCTCCTGAGAGTGTTTCCCAATTTGCCTTGGAGATTCTTCACTCTCAGGCAGCTCTAGACCTTTTGCTTGAAGAATACCAGAAAATACCAACTTTTGTGATCACTGAGACCAAATCCAGCCTTTTCTTTTGCTCTCCAGAGCAAAGAAGAAGAGGCTGAGGGAAGACCTTCTCACTCTACAACTACCAGAAAGGAGGCTGTAGTGAAGTGGGAGTCAGTCTCTTCTCCCAGGTTGCAAGGGAGGAAGTATCAACAGTACTGTAGAAACAGGAGGAAACAGCCTCAAGTTGTACCAGGAGAGATTTATGTCAGATATTAGTAAAAATGTCTTCACTAAAAGGGTTGTCAAGCACTGGAACAGGCTACCCAGGTACTTAAAAGACAAGTATACATGGCACTTTAGGGACATGGTTTAGTGGTAGACTTGGCAGTGTTAGGTTCATGGTTAGACTTTTCCAACCTAGATGATTCCTGAAATCCTACAGAGGTGTTTTAGTGAGAGCTGAATTTTCCCCTCAGTGTTACCTTCAGCCTTGTTCACAGGGCCACAAAAGATGAAACTCTGCTACCAGCACTACCCCTTGAGACCTCCAAAGAGGTGTGGCAACACAGATAGCTTGAAACAGGCCCTGCTCCACTGTAAATGGACAAGGCAGATCAAGGAGCTGAGATGTAATATTCCCCATGAGATGGACCCAGCCTAACACCTGGAAACTCCTCTCTGTGCTCCTTCTCACCCCCTTTCACAAGGTGCCTGCAGGTCACAGATGTGGCTGCACCTCTGCTCCAAGCACCTCCCATGCCCTCCATCCCAGTCCCTGGCACACCAGGACTCACCAGGCAGTGAGCCATTGATGTAGCCATTGATGGTGTGCAGCTCTGTCCTGTTGTGAGGCTGGGGCTGAGGAGCTGCCTGGGAGCTGGGATCAGAGTACCAGCTTTTCCCTGTGAAGAGAGGAGGATGCAGTCAGCTTTCACTGGAGAACATTTCAGAGAAAATTCAAAGATAAAGGGCTCTGTGTGGATATGGTGGTGACCACTGCATGTGACAGGGCATGACCTCCCTGCAGCTTTAACCTGTGTGATGGGAACAAGGTCAGGGGGTGGGATTGCAGAGCTGGAGGGGCTTCAAGCTCCTTCCACTTGGGGAAGAGAATAAATGGCAGTACTGCCTTGGCTGGGGGCTCAGAACCTTGGGAGGAGGTGTAGGTGCCGAGAAGCTGTGCTCACACCAGTGCCAAAGCAAATGCCCCAGTGTGAATTCAGGGTCAGTCAGTAGTTACCTTCATCAAACACTGCGAAGAGCAGCACAAACTCATTCTGCACGTCCTCATTCCCATTGCTCATCAGGGTCCCTGCAAGATGCAATGGGATGGATCTCTTTAAAGGTCAGCAAGTACCATGCCTGTCTCCCCAGGAAATTCCCTTTGTGCCCTCCAAGAACTGGTAAATCAAGGCCAGGCTGTGGTTTGCTTCTGTCATGTCTCACAACTGCCACAGCCCTGTTTCCAGCCTTGCTAACCCCAAAAGCCCACGGCTGACCGACAGCTGCCCCCAGGAGGCATGGAAAGGTCAGTTTGTGCTGCCTTCCCTTAGACTTTGCTCAGCAGAGAGACTGCTCCTGGTGAGTAACTGGAGACTGCAGACAGTGCCCTGGGAGGAGGTGACTCGTGCCTGTTCATTTCCAGTGACTACTGAAGGGTCTGGACAGCGACCTCCAGGATGTGTCTCAACCAGGAATGACCGGTTTTACTCCAGTCACATCTCTTGTGCCCAGTAAGTAATAACAGTCAGGATTTCATCACTTCCATGTTCATTGAAGGAAGAAAGGATGGAGAGCAGGCACAGGTACTGGAGACCAGGCAGTGTCACATGTGTCCTGCCTGATCCTTAACCCTGGCTGATAAAAAATCCCCACCATTTCTTTGGACAAAATCCTGTTTGACAAAGCAGCGTGGCTGACACTGAATGATCACAGCTTGGTGAAGCTCTGAAGGAAAGACAAGCATTTATGCCTCCACAGCAATTCACCTTATGGATAGATAAGGTTCAAAATTTCATCTGTGGTCTGAAACCCTGTGAAGGAAAGAAGCAAAGAATTTCTCTCCAGCAGGGAAATCCAAAATGTGTTTGGCTCCTGCACTGGAAAGAACTGAAGCCCTAAATATTTTTGTTGAGTACAGCTTACTGACTCTACTGTCATGCTGAGCCTCAGAAAGGCATCTGTGATTTTTCTGCTTTTCAACTCAAAATTTCATGTGACCTGTCCCCATCCTGTACTGTCCTTACCAGGTCGGCACACAAGCAGAGCTCCAATCAAACCAGAGTTGATGTCCTTCACGCTGTTGGTGTTGGAGGAGTAGGAGTGGGTCAAGCAGTCTGGGTCATCATTGGTCGGGCCCTGGTTTTCCTGGATTTCCCAGATGTATGTGTGTGTCTTACCGGGATCCACCCTGTCACCCTCCTTCTCTGTCTGGCTGGTCTCATCCTCATACCCTGCACCTAAACCCAAAGAAATGGCCAGATGTCAGTGAAGGTTCATCCCAACACACCGTGGCTACAGAAGTGCCTTTCTCCAACCCAGAGCACAGCCCCTCTCCACCCCAGCCCTGCAGCCAGACTGGCTCCCACAGGCAGTGGTTTGTCTCGGGGCAGTGAGCAGAGCTGTGCCAGAGACTCACTTGTTGGGCTGTGGATCCACCACCTGCCCCGATGATGGACAACACAGTCTTTCTGGCCCTAAACATCCAGCCTCCTGTTTAGCCTATGTGTTATCTCTGTACCTGATACAGGTTTGTTTGCAGCACGTGGCCAGTGCCTGACTCACCCTCTGATGCCTTCCAGTAGGACACACCGACGGCATGAAGGTTGTGTGGGCGGGAGGCCAGGTTTTTAAATGTGATGACCACGGTGTCATAGACTTCTGCTCGGATGGTAGGGCCCAGCAGACCTGAAGGAGGGAAGATAACAAGGTCAGGCAGCTGGGGTCAGGCAGCTCACACCCTGCCAGGAGCCCCAAAGAGTCCTGACTTTCCACCTGCACAATTAGCCATTGTCCCTCATGTAGCACAGCAGCTGCTCCTGCTCCAGCAAGGCTCTCTGCATCCCCAGGAGCTCTGCCACACTGGGACTTTCCTATTCCTATTCCTGGCTGAGGAGCTGCCAGCACCCAACCCAGGATGAGTTTGGTTGCTGCCAAGGAGAGAGAGGGCTCACCACACTGCAGGTGCTTCTTACCCATCCATGCTGGCCTGAGCTTGGGCTGTATGAACAGGGCATCAGGGTACTCCACAAACACAGCTTTCCTGTACCGAGGAGGGACACCAGATGTGGGGGGCCGTGGGCTCACATGCCCTGAAATGCTGCAGGAGGAAGGAAAAGCCAAGGCTGATTGCACAGTCCCATCCATGGATGGGCAACAGCCATCCTGTTCCTCCCCTTCTTGCCAGCTTGCCTGTGTTGTGCCAGCCCCAGGGATTGCTCACCCTGTTGTGTCCTTTGCATTTCCTGACAATCCCAGGTGTGATTGGAAGTGTTTGCTCAGCTCATCCATGAGAACATGGCAGTGATTAATGTCACAGTGTTAGTCATGATGGAAGAAACACCAAGGCAGGAGGCACAACACCATACCCGGCTGCAGCACTGCTGCCAGTCTCCTGCTTCATGTCTTGTCCAGCTTTGTGCTTCCCTGGCAGCAGAGACACAGAGCACTGGGAGTGCTGCAATAGCAGTGCCATGGTGGCCTGTGCCCTGCAGCCACCTCCCACCCTATCCCCAGCACCTGCAGGTGTGGCAGACACGTCACATCATATGTAACTATAACATCCTCCCCAGCTTCCCCCAGGAAGGAGACTGTATTGGGTTGCGTGGCAGGTTGTGGCAGATTACTCTGTCTGAGCAACATTCCCACATTTGTTTCTTTTCTGCCCAAACTGGGGTTTACATCCAGCCTCTAAAAATACTCTTCCCAGCAGGAAGATAAAAGAGCTTCAAATGTATTTTACATCCCATTCATCTCTGCTGGCCACTTTCTATTTGTAAGCAGCTTAACAAAATCATTTTCCAGAAGGAATCCAGCACATTTATCAGGATAGAAAAGCCATGAATTTCTTCAAGGATTTGAGAGGCTGACTTATCAGCCTCAGGACTGAGACCATTGCCAGTAACCAGGGAGACTGCTTCCAGCCTTGTTTTGTTTGGAACAAAAGCCAGGTGGTATTTTCTTCCCACTTAAGAAGCAGGGAGGGCTCTCCTGCTCTGACTAAGCCTTCATTCAAGTCGTGCTTCCCCTTGCGACTCTTCCTCAAGCGGAAGAGGAAGGAGACAGAGTGACTCAAATTTAGGAAAGGTCGACACACACTCACCCCACACCACTGGCTAGAAGCCACTTGCAGCTGGAGGGTGCTGTGGGGGGAGTGGGGTCCACCCTCCCCAGGGGCAGAGCAGGGTGGATGCCCACGAAAACCCCACATGCATTCAGGTACTGCCTTTTCCACCACAGCTATAGCCCCACATTCCAGCTGGCAGGAAGCCCCCAGCAGACATGGCACAGTGAGTAGTGCCACTGCATTCAGCTGACTTTTCCTATGAACCATTATCCTTCCTGGCTCGATGACAGTACGATCTGGACCCAGCTTTGCTCTCCAGGGTGTTCCCACACTGGGAGGTAGCCTTGCTGCAGGATTGCTGGCACTCAGCTGTGCACTGTAGGGAAGCTTTGCCTTAATCTCTAACTCGCAGAAAGCCTAGATTTGAAAATGCATCTGTGAGATATGAGGGTCTGGTCCTGCTAATTCTGCAGTAAATAAGGCAGAAACTCATTGGAGCCAGAGGGATTTTGCTGGCATGCGGGGACATGGCTGGGAGGAGACTCAGTGACAACAGAGCTCAGTGCTGGGTCCCAGCTGGCACAGCAGAGCCCACAGCAGATGAGGAGGCAGAGTTCAGCACAGGGACATTTGATCCAAATGCTTCTGGCCAGTCCTCTGCACTTGGGGTCCTCGTGAACTTCCTTCCCAAAGGGCAGCTGAAGCTGAGGCAGGGAGATAAGTTTCTGGCTCCTCGGATCAGCATTGTTAGCCACACTATCTGTTCATCTCTTGGAGCTGGGAGACATCCTGCACTGCGAGGTGCTCAGGAATAGGCTGCTACGTGTCCACCAGCCCCAAGTCTGAGCTGAGATCCCTGGAATTGTTGTAGGACATGTTGGTTCTGGCTCCAACCCTGCTGACAGGGCTGTGTTTGGGAGGGAGAGAAACTGAAATCATAGGGAAGGCATAAGCAGCCCTGGGTTGGTGTGCCGTAGCCCATTAATTTGACAGAACTTTCTACAAATATGCCAGAAAAACCACTTCATACATGTAAGGGTTTTGGAGGTCCTGCCTGGAGATGCACATTTGGGAGCTGCCATGAGATACTCATACACTGAGGAAGAACAGATGGAGCAGAAGCTTCACACACAGCTTGGAAACAACCCAGCTCCAGTGGCAGCTCTGCTCCTTTGGTGCTTTCCTGGCTCATTCCTGCATGTCCCTTCTCCCCAGCCTGGCTGGTTTTCTGTGCCCTCCCCACGTTTTGGGGAACTGGGCTGAGTCTACAGGGCCAGGGAAAAGGCCATGAGGAGCAAGCCCTGTTTTCCACATTGGCTTCCTCAGAAACTGCACTGCCCAGGAATACTCTGCCTCTCTGAGGTGTAGCACACCATTAAGTCCCTCTGAGAAAGCCAAAGTTATCTTCCCCTGTTCTAGAGAAGGACAAGTGACCTCAGATTGCTGCTTATCCCCAGGCAGAGTCAGGTCCCTGAGTCACTCCTGGGTCAGAAACAGTGCTCGGGTGGATCATTAAAGCCAGTGCTGAAATGGAAAGCCACAGGGCTGAATTAGCAGAGTGAGTGAAGTTGGTGTATTGTCAGTGAAAGCAGGGTAGGGGGGATTAGTAAAAAGGGGGGTGCAATTTTCCTACTGAAGTAACCAAAGAGGGGGAAAACCAACATAACTCAGACACAGTGACTATGGTCAGGCTGACCTGGCTTATCCCTAGAGCCTGGTTTCCAGTGCCTGACCACAGCTCATCACTGCTCTAGGCAGGTCTGAGATGGGGCCATGGACTGATACTGCCCCAGAACAGTCTGGGAAAGGGGGTGGAAACAGGACAGAGGGAATGGGCACAGTTTGATCCACAGGGGATGTAGCCATCCAGCTCCACTCCCCATGCTGAGCACAGAACAGCCCATACACATCCATGTGTGTCCCAGCCAGCTGTGTCTCCAGACATCATCCTGAGGCCTGAGCAATGCAACTGCCACTTTTCCTTCCTACTCCAAAGTACCCAGGCAAAACCCCCATGCCTTCCTCCCTCTTGTCACTGGGCACAAACACCATTCTTTGCCCAAACACTACAAATTATTTTCATTTCATTAAGGAAAAATTTCAACCCCAGCAATGTAATGTACACAAAGGTGTAAAGAACTAAAGCTGGATTCTACCATGGGCAGACACAGTCCAAAGCCTGTTGCTGCTCTGAGAGGGGCACAGCCAACCTTCCTCTGCAGTCCCCAGACACAGAGGCACAGATCCCCATCTCCCCTCACATTTCCCCAAAGCTCCGAGGATGCAGAGTAGAACAGAAGGCACAGGCTGGAAAGACAGCTCTTGGTTCCTAACACAGACTTTAAAGGGTCACAGACAAATGACATTAATGTAAAGCAAGGCAGAACAGTAGTGCAGAGCAGCATGTATCTCTCTCTCCTTATTTCAATTCCACCTGTCTCCCATTAGGAGTTGCACATGGTGACTCCCCATCACACTACCCCTTCCCAGCTGCACCAGCAGCTCAGGGCACCCACCTTGCCAGGTTGACCCCAGGTACTTGCCTGGACCCAAGCCCCCAGTGCAGCCCAAGCCAGGGTGAGAGAACACCCAGAGCAGGGCTCTAGAGTTGCAATAGAAAGAGCTTTACCCTGCAGGCACTTGCAGCACGGACAGCAGGTTGCTGTGTGTGTAGTCCCAGGCGGTTTCCACTGCAGCGATGTAGTATCTTCTGACTTTGCTTGTGCCCTCCTCAACCAGGCAGAGGAGCAGGAGGCTGCACAGGACTCCCACCAGCATCATGCCTCTTGGTTGGGAACCGCTCTGACTTCAGGAGGAAAAGTGAAAAGGAAGGAAAGAGAAAGAAAAAAGGAGAAGAAAACCTTTATCTTCTCATCCAGCTGTTGTAATCCACAGGAGAGGATGATTTAAAGCCAGCACCCACAGACTCACTCAGCACTGAGTGCTCCTCTTCTCAAAGATGTCAGGAGAAGAATCCCTTGAGCAGGTTAGTGCAAAGAGCAGTGTGTGTGAGTGATGGACTCTCTCACTCTTCCTCTGGCAGTGAAAGGAGGAGAGGAAAAAACAAAAGGAAAGGGAGGGCAAACACGGTGGTAAGTTCCGCTGCAGGACCCAGCTGGCTCCGTGTCCTGGCCCGTGTCTGGGAGCAAGATGAGGAAAGGGAGGGTTGCAGAGGAAGCAGAATTTAGGTGTGGTCTCTGCCTGGTCTCACCTTCTCTCTCACCACTGAGGAGGAGAGCGGGTTGCCAGGGATGTACATACATATGTACGTGCATGAGGTTATCCCTGTCCCCGGGATCTCTGCACTCCAGACAGTGATGATTCAACCACACACCTCACTTCAAGACACGTGGGAGGGAGAGGGTTGGGGTGATCCCTGGGAATCTCCTTCCCAACATCTTCTCCTCACATTTCTCCTCCTCTGCCAGGGTCCTGCAGTACAGCTCAGAGAGTATGCACTGAAATGTTTTTGCAAATTTCTTTCATTTTACTCATGAATTTTCAACACCTGTGAAATCCCCTTCCCTCCTCAATGCACACATATGTGCTCAGGCACACACACTGGCATGTGGTTCTTCCTTGGCTCATGAAGGCAGGAAGATGAGGAGGAATGTCCTGGATGGTCCCAGCATCCACTGGGAGAGTGAGGTGTGGAAATGTCCCATAAATCATCTTGCAAGAGAGCAGGAGTGCACCAGGAGTGGTGACCTCCTTGGTGACATGTCCCAGTGTGTGCAGAAGCATCCATGTGACAGGTCTTGGTGACTGGGAAACAGAGTGAGGCAGTGGGGATGGTGGAGGGATGGGAGTTTCAGTGTCTGTGACATGAAACCTTAGCATAGGGCAGGTGGGACTTGTAGGGAATGGGATAGGAGATAGAAGCTGAGCCCCCTAGGTATGTGTGCCACAATTACTTGCTCTTCCAAACATCACAGGGAGTATCTGTCATCTTTCCAGTGCCTCCTTGCACAGGGTGGGGTGGTTTCCAACTCCTCTCCAGAGCCATCAGGGGATTTAGTCACGGGGGATGTTTTTATCCCATACAACCAACCCCACCATGTTCTGCAAGGGTAGAGGTGCTTCAGGGGAGCTGCTCTTTTCAGAAACCACTGTCTCAGTTAGGAAGAAAAAATATCCAAACAAACTACTAACTCACCAGACAGAAAAGGCAGTTCTCCTGCTGCTTTTCTCTCCATCCAGGCTGCTGCAAAACCAACACAGCTGAAGAGGCAAACCCTGGCCTTTGTGCAGATAAATCACAGCAGGAACAAAGCTCACATTCCTTGGGGGAAAAAGCTCCCTCCTTTGGAATTAAAACTCCTGGCTGGAGGAGAAACGCCTGGCAGACCTTGTTTGGCTGCTGCACCCCAGCAATGATGGAACAAAGAAGGGCTGCAGCCCCATGCAGCTCAGAGATGGGTGAACTCAGACAGAGGGATCCCAAGGGAACAGCAGAGCAGTGGGACTACTGGCACCAACACCCTGGGGATTCAGCTAATCAATCCCTGAGGCTCACTAACATCAGAGCTGAAATGCTGACATGGAGGAGTTCCCAAAATTAAGCCTGCTTTCCTCCACTGGCTTTCCCTGCAGTAAGTGGATCAGTGGAGCATTTCTCCTTTCTCTCTTGTTCCTCACACTAGAGGCAACTCTGAATGAATCAGGCAGCAGAAGATCAAGGGCTGACATGGGGTGCTTGGGGGACTGTGCCTGCAGAAGCTGGGAAGGACAAAAAATTGGGGGGGAGTCTCATCAGGCAAAGGATGCTCCCCATGGCTGCTTCACACAGTTTCACATGGCTGTTGCTCAAGGATATTTGGTCCTCAAGCAGCCCAGGGAAAACCAGAGTAGGCTCCAGGCACACGCATCCTCCATAACCTAATTATCCTGATAGATGAAAAGAAGCTCACAGCAATAACCTTCCCCAGGCTGGCCTTGAGGGTTGCTGCTGCTGGGTCACCCTGGAGATGGGCCACGATCCCAAGGGGTGTCCAGTTTTTGGTATTGCTCATGCACTGTGCTTAGCCCATCTCCTGTCACACCCTGACTGCTGCAAAACCTCCTGGGATAAGTCTCAAGGCTCCAGACCTGCTCATATTTGGTAAAGCTTCCCCTGCACCCCCCAAGAAGCTGCTCTCCACAGACACTTCTTGGGGCTGCAGGGAAAGGGCCCGGTGGTGCCCTGCCTTACCCATCCCTCTGGTGCTCAGTGCTGCCTGACCTGCATCCTTGGGCTAACAGAGCTCCTGGGGAGTTAGAAAAAGGATTTGAACCAGAACTTAACAGCACTCCATGGGGAATGGCAGTTTAAGAGAAGCACTCTCCCAGAAAACTCTCTTGACCATTGCCAAGAGGAAAGAAGAACTGGAAGCAGAGAGTTGTAGCAAGTTCCCACACAGCCTGTAGCCTTCCATCCAGCTGCCCTCCAGACCTGGGATATGCCTGTCACTGGGGCAGAGCCTTGAGTCTGAGGATGCTGCCACAGTGAGTGTCCAGAGGTGTCCCTGCACCGCATTCAGCTTGTCATGGCAGTTATTTCAGTTGGCCACTTTCCCCCTGGTAAGTGGATCATAGTGTGACATTTAATGGGATTATTCCCTACACCCACTATTGTTATGGTTCTCCGGATTAGGGGTCAGGCCTAAGGCCCTGATGTGTTTTTCTGAGATAAGAGATTTCTCAGCTCATGTATCTATTAGGGAAGGAAGGCTCTGTCTTTGGGATCGTACAGATAAGTAAATAACATCCCTACATTCCCAGCCCAGGCCTGGGGCTGGCAGGGGTGCCTGCTGGGCGGGGTGCAAACTTGTGAAATGGAGAGATTGTCAGGGAAGATGGACCAGGACCTTGGCCAAAGGGGCAGAAAACAGGCATCAGTTGCATGAAGAGATTATGGCACATCCAAAATTGTTATTCACCTTTATAGCTGGGAAAATAGCTGCAAAGAGTAGCAGGACTTGCCCACAACTACCTGCAAGGCAGGAGCAAGACAGAAAGCAAGTGCCTATTATCACCTGAGCAGCCACTCATTATAATTTGCTCTTCTCCAGGCTGGTTGTGTCCACTGACTGTCCAAAATCAGCACTTCATGGCAGGAGTGATGGCTCAAGGAGTGTCCAGGGGCTCTCTGCACCACACCAGGCTTCTCAGCCTGCCCTCCTGTTCCATAAACCTGGCTGGCAGAATTCCCAGCTGCCAGCAGGTGGGAGCAGAAAGTCCCTTCCCTTGAGGTGTGGAAGTCAGGGTAGTTGGGGATGTCCAGCCTGTGCTGCCAAGTCCCCATAGCAGCTGAGGGTCAGGGCAAGAAAAAGGCTGACACCTTCTACCCCCACAGCAACGACTGGCACAACAGGCTGAAGTCCAAGTTTCCAGAAAATGAGAAAGGAGAGAGATGGCAGCAGAGAAAGAAACCCCACTGAAACTCCTAACACTCTCCCTTTGACAGGGCTGAGCTGCATGTTTTTTCTGCACCACACATTTTTTACTGCAAGCTGCAGGATGCCCTGGGCCAGCTGTGTGACACCAGTACTGGTGTCCTGCCTTGGGACAAGGGAATTCAGACATTGGATCTTATTGTACTAAAAGCAGCATCACAGAGGCAGCCTTGGCAGAGCACTGCACAGCCAGGGCCCCCAGGTTGGCAGTGTAGGGGCCACATCACTCTGTGCAGCATGGGAGCTCCAGGACTGTGGCCCTCCAGGTCCCCATGGACATGCTTCCTATCAGTGGGAGACCCTGGCACCTGCTGGATATAGGCAGGTGTGGTGCCTCACTGAGGCACCCAGAGGGGCATCGTGGATCCATTTACAGAGCATTTTGGTGGGCTCTGCAGGTGGGGACTCACTGGGAGGACATGGTTTTGTTGACTGCATTAGTGCTCAGTACCACTTGCCCTGGCTGTGCAGAGCTGCTGGAAGGTGCTGTGGGCTGGTGAGCTGTGGCTCAGCCTGGCTGTGAAGGCTGCGAGGTGGTGGTGTTTCCAGGAGGGAGAGAAAGCCTCTGAGATGGGGAATGGCTTGCCATGCCTGTTCCAGGATGAACAGGATGCTCACCAGGAGGGCACCGTGGCTGTGGGGTGCTGAGGTGCCACTGCTGGGCTCTGTCATTACACTCAACCACCCCTGTGCCGTCCACTGCACCACACTGGGCCTGACCGCACTGCACAGGGACCCCCAGCCCTGCAGCCCCTCCAGCCCCCCGTCAGTCTCGCTCCTCCCCTGCTGCCGGAGGAAGCTGAGCACCTGCACCAGGTGATGGCGCACACGTGCAGGGAAAGATGAGGCCATGCTGCAGATGCTCAGGCCATTGGTGCCCCTGGGACCATGTGTGCAGGTCAGCCCACAGCTGGCACTGAGGAGGAGGCACAAGTGGAACCCTGACTAGCCCCAGGGCATCAGGGCATCCCTTTGCTCAGGAGAGACAAAATCAGGGACACGTGTTGCACAGGGATGGAAGCCCACCATGTACCAGACATGGAGAAGACCCCAGTGCCACCAGATGCTGGTGTTTGGATGGGCCTTCCAAGATGAAACACTGAAAACTTGTCCCCAACCATCCCCTTCCCTTCCCCCAGCCACATCTTTTCCCAGGAGAAGTTCCTCTGCTCATCGCCAGCCCTGTCTAGAGCAGAGGCAAAGACCCAGCAGACAGTGCTCTTGGCTGCTCAGTATTTGGTGTAGGACCTGTCTGACAATCTTGTAGCAGCTACATCTAATTACTGGGCCATCAAAGAGTGACCAAACTGCACCGATCAGAGGGGGCAGAAGGGAATCCTGATCCTCAGCAATGCCATGAGGCTTCAGCTGCCCAGGAAAGCAAATGCAGGAGCTTTACAGCTGCCAGAGAATAAGTAAACCCTTGGGGAGTGCAACTCTCCTTCTCCAGGTAGTTAGGAGGGCAAAGCCTTTTGGAGCATCTGTCTGCAGGGTCCCTGGGGCTCAAGGGCTGAGCACTGGGCTGCATGTCCAGCTTCTCTCTTCCTGCACTCCCACAACATCCATCCCTTGCCTGGCCTGTGGCAGCTCAGCCAGCCAAGTCCCAAGGCTCAAACCTGCTGTGGGCAGCAGACACCAGCCCCGATGGGATGTGTGTGTGCAGGACTTCATGCCTGTGTGTCCAGGGAAGTGCTGTCACACCACTTTGGTCTGAGAGAGCACACGCTGCTCCAGCCTAATCAGGACAGTGCAGGAAACACGTGCAGTGTTGCTGCAGTTCCCAACATGTCCCCACCTGCCTGCGGGTGGGAAGGAGGCATTGGGATGTCCTGGCTAGTGCAGCTGGGTGCTGCTGTTAGCTCCTAGAACAGTGTTGCTAGTTCCTAGAACAGTTGTTAGTTCCTAGAACAGTGTCAGTTCTGACCCATCCCTCACTGCCTGCACTCCTGCTCCCACTCACGCACTGGTTTCCAATAACCCCACGGGAGGGTCAAGTCTCCCCCGACATTTACACCCTCTCCATGACAATCTCTTGCTTTTATTTTTGCCTGTTGTGTCTCAGGTTTTCTGTCTCTGCTACTCCCTGGGCAACTGCGTCCCCAGATGGGAAGTAGGTGGCTTTTGTTCTGCAGGACCTCGAGGCTCAGAAATCAGAGGTATCATTTTTTCAGGGGGGACAATAAAATGTGTCCCCACCAGGCAGCTCCGGGGCAGTGAGAGGCACATCAGGGCAGAGCTGGGTGTGCTGGCAGGACACAAACCCCTCGTTGTGCCTCCAACACACCTGACTGCTCCTCCTGCCACCCAACACAGGGAAAGAAGTGCTGCCCCACGGGCCAGGGCGCTGAGCCGCCCAGAAAGGTGGTGTTTGTTTTAAACAAACAGCAGAAGGCACAACTTCTGCAGAGCGACGGCTGGGAGACAAGCAAGAGCTCCCCTGTCAGAGGCAGCAAAACACCACGGGCTTTAGGAAGCTATTCTTGGAACCCGCTTGTGTTTCCCTGGACGCCAGAGGTTCCCCCGTGCTGTGCCGACAGAGCGTCCCTGACCCAGCCAGGCAGAGGCACCGGGGACACCGGGGCTGAGGGGCCCGAGGGGCCGCTCCGGAGCGGGTGATGCTGCCGAGCAGCGGCACAGGAGACCACCCTTAGGGGGGACACCGAGGGGCACGGGGGCGAGCACAGCCGAGGCCAGGGCGCGTTCCCGTGCACGGCCACGGCCGGACTGCACCCACGCGCGCTCCCGTACGCGGTCACACGGCTGGGCTGCACCCACGCGCGCTCCCGCCCTCCCCTCTCCCCGCGCGCTCCCGGTGACGCGCGCTCCGTCCCCGTGCGCGCGCCTGCGCGGAGCGCGGCGGCATCATGGCGGTGTTTAGCGGAGGTGGGACGGGCCGGGATGGCCGGGAATAGCCGGGAATGGCGCGGTGCTGCGGGTCTGCCCATCCCCTGTCCCCCCAGCGGCGGGTCCCCAGCGCGGGGGAGCGGCCCGAGCCCAGCGCGGTCCCGGCCCCCCGGCCTGGCCCGCTGAGGGCCCGGGGGGCGGCTCCCGGCACAGGCCCCCGGCACAGGCCGCTCCTTTAGAGGCGTCGCTGAGGGGGCGAGGGATCCCAGGAGTGGGGGGCTGAGGGCCCTGGGGGTGCTAAGGGACGCGGGAGTTCCCAAAGCCCGAGGCACTGCAAGCCCCCGGGGCTGTGAGGGGCAGGGGGCTGCGGGGCTGTGGCACGGGGGTCCCGCCACTGAGCCTCTCCAGCTGCCCTGCAGGTACGAAGGACGACTCGTTCAACGTGCTGGACCTGGCGGAGTACACCAAGAGCCGGCCCTGGTGGCGCAAGGTCTTCGGCCCCAGCTCGGGGTCCAGCGCCGAGAAATACAATGTCGCCACGCAGCTGCTGATCGGAGGGGTCACGGGATGGTAAGATGCGGTGGGGCTGCCCTTGTTGCTCTGGGCAGGCACTGGCTGGGCTTTTGGGAAACTCTGACAGGTGCAGGGGGGGTCATCTGGCAGTCATTCAGAAAAGGCAGGTGTCCAGCTTGCTCAGCCTGCTGTCCTCTGGCATGGTCTGCTGAACTGGGAGAGGTCCTAAAAGCTCTCTCTAACTTGAAGAACTGAGGCTGTCTAGTAAAGAAGAAAATTGCACCAGTCTTTAATATTTTTTTAACTTCTGTCATAGAGTGGTGGTGTTGCATTTAAGACAGGCAGATATGAACCCCTTGAAACAAGGATGCCTTCTTTGCTGGAGGTGCTTCAGGATCTGCATGAAAACCCTCCTGAGGTTGTGGTTTCTGGAGTTTCATGTCATTTGTAGCAAGTGCTGGAGTGTGGCTCTATTTGCAGCTTCATTCCCACAGCATCATTTTAGTTGAAAACTTTGTGTACTCACACTACTTTGCTTCTTGCCATGCCTGTCATCTTCACCTGGCACCAGAGTAACTGTTTTTTTAGAGATCTTCATTTTCTGACAGAAGTGAGAGCTGGCCACCTCTCTCTTGTACCTTCCCTAAGCGTATTCAGAAATGGGTGAAGGCAGGTTCCTGTGGTGTTTGCAGTGTTGATAAGGAAACTGTTCCAAGCAAAGTCTGCTTTGGGTGATACAACACACCAGCCCTTTGCTGCATGCCTGAGCAATGGGATGGGGCTGGCTTGGATTCTGGTGGCTGCAGTAATGTCTTTCATGTTGACAGCATGTAAACAATTTTGGAGACCAGTATACAGTTAGGCCACTGCTGTCTGCTTGTTCCAGGATTTTCTTCTTCTGAGAAATGAAAAGTAAGCAGGTGTTTGAGCAATGAGGAAGCCTGACCTGTGATCTGCTCCCCATGCTCTGTCATGGAGCAGCACATGTGCTGCCTAATTGCCCTTCACAGATGATACCAGATTTAAAAAAAACCAACAAAACAACAAAACCTCAAATCACTTGTTGATTTTGGCGAAATCACTTGTTTCTAATTACCCTTTTAGGAGAAAGGTGGTGGTGCAAGAGAAAAATCAAACTGCTAAAGGCTGAGTTGTGACAGCACAAAGTGAAAAGCTGTAAAGCATCAGTTTTGATTGGGTGCAGATCCTTCTCTCTGATTGCACATGAGTTTATTCTGCTATTCATCAGTCTCCAAGTCTTGGGCAGCTCCTGCCAAAGGCAGCCTTGCCCGTGGGAAGTGTGATGAGGAGTGTGTTTGGTATCTTATTCTCCTGACTGGATCCTTGTTGATTTGTAGGTGTACTGGATTCGTATTCCAGAAAGTTGGAAAGCTGGCAGCAACAGCAGTGGGAGGTGGCTTTTTCCTGCTTCAGGTGTGTATCCACAGCAGTCCAGGCCTTCCAGGAACTGTGCTGGTGGGGATGAAGGGCTGTCCAGGAATCACTGCCTGTTGGGACGTGTGAGGCCACTCTGCCAGGAGCTTTGTGTGGCTGTGGATGTCAAATGCACGTTCCCCAGACCACATGGATGCAACAGCAAAGCAGGAGCAGTGTGCATAAACTTCAGGGCTGCTGAAAGGTGCAGATCCACTGAGGAACTGCAGCCAAAGGCCAGGCCAAGGGCACAGGGGGCTGTTACTGCAGGGGCACCTGAGTGGAGCATGAGACAGCCTTCAGCTGCAGTGAGCCAGGCTGCTCCTGCAGGACTGTCTGCTCAGAACTGGCTGACATCCTGACACCTGTGCCTGTGGACATGGTGTCCTTGGAGGAACAGCCCTGGATGTCAAGGATTTATCCGTGTCTGTGACATGCTTCCTGTCAGCCTGCCTACCTGAGGAGTCCAACTGGCACAGATGGGGCTCTCTGTGGAGCACTGAGGAAGAGGAGAGAAAACAGATCTCACTCTGTCCCCAGCTGCTTCTCCCAATCTCCAAGAACCCTGGCACTGAGGGAAGCTGTTTGGATGTGGACATGTAGCTCATACATCTTGCAGCAGGCAGAGCAGCTCTTAGGCCCTGTTCAGCACTTACCTGTTTGCTCCTCGGGCAAACAGGTCAGTCTCGTATGTGACTCCCTTGCTCACCTGGCTCTGCTTGTTCTGCTGAAAGCGAAAAGCTTGCTCTGAGCAGGGGGAGTTCCCCTGCTGAATCATCCTGAGCAGATAAAATAGTTAGAGAGGGACAGGCTATTAATAGCTGTGTCCACCCACAGCAGCAGGAGAACTGCAGAGAGTCCCACTGATATCCATGGCAGTTGTGAGGAGGAGGTGATGCCAACTTATGTTAGAGAACAGAGGCTGAAGCAGGTTAAGCTGCAGTGTGTGCCCTGCTGTTTGGGGATTTCTGTGGGAGACAGATGTTGCAGGACAGTTAATAAATACAGCTCCAGGGGTTGTCTTCTGTCCAGTTTTTAAGCTATTGTGCCCACTGGACCAGTGTGTGGGAGGTGGCTGTGGTCAGGGAGGGTGGGTGGGTGGGTGAGGGGGTCTGTTTAGTCACTGTCATGCAGGATTTTACTCCAGGAACTTTCTTTCCAATCCTCAAAACTCCAGATTGCAAACCACACAGGATATATCAAAGTGGACTGGAATTTAGTACAACGGGACATGAACAAAGCCAAGCAGCAGCTGAAATTTCACAGCAGTGGTAATCAAATACCTCCAGAAGTGAAAAGCAGAGTGGATGAGGTGAGGCAACTCTCCCAAGGTTTGTACTGGAAAACAGGATTGAGTCCTGAGCTGTTACAGATCTTCCATTGTGCAAATACAAAGAGGGAATGCTTGCATGACAGCAAAACTGGAGAGATGGCAAAGGCTGTGGATCTTGTGTACCTGGACTTTAGTAACAAAGCCTTTGTCATTATGTCCTACAGCATTTTCCTGGAGAAACTGGCTGGATGGTCAGGCCCAGAGAGTGGTGGGGAATGGAGTTAAATCCAGCTGGGGCTGGTCACTAGTGCTGTTACCCAGGGCTCAGTGTTGGGGCCAGTCCTGGTTAGTCTGTTTATCAATGATCTGGACAAGGGGATCGAGAGTACCCTCAGTAAATTTGGGATGACACCACACTGGGCAGGAGTGTTGATCTGCTGGAGGGCAGGAAGGCTCTGCAGAGCATCTGTACAGGCTGGATCCATGGGCTGAGACTACTTATGTGAGGGTCAGCAGGGCCAAGTTCTGGATCCTGCCCTTGGGTCACAACAACCCCTGCAGCTCCAGGCTGAGGCAGAGTGACTGGAAAGTGCCCAGTGGGAAAGGACCTGGGGGTGCTTTTTGACAGCACCTGAACATGAGCCAGAGTGTGCCCAGGTGGGCAAGAAGGCCAATGGCACCTGGCCTGTACCAGCAATAGTGTGGCCAGCCTGGCCAGGGCAGTGATCATCCCCCTGTGCTGGACACTGGTGAGGCTGCTGGTGAGAACAGGGAGGGGAGTTCATTAGGTGGGATACTTTCCCAAACGCGAGCAGTGGCGCCTCTCTGAGCATCACTTGCCTTGAAGAACAGAAACAGCCTGAGGGATTTCTTCTTAAGGGGAGGGTAGGTGGGAAAACTGCTGTTGTTGAACACTGTTCCCTCTTCTCTCCCCTGCTTAGGTGATCATATTTCTGAAGAAGAATGTTATCTTGACTGGAGGGTTTGCTGGAGGATTTTTGCTTGGAATGGCTTCCTAGAAGTTGCACTCAACTCTCCCTTCATGCCCACCTCCCCTCCCCTCCTCTACTGCTGTTATCTCACTTAGAAGTCAAAGGATGTTGCCAACAGACTCAGTCCCATCTGCTCACAGGTTCCAGCCCTCATTTCTTACAATGCTGCTTCTGATTTCCACATTTTTCTTCTGCCTGGGCTGTTAGTGTGCTGGGATCAGTCTGAAAGCTTATGACTCCTGGTGTATCATTAGGATTCCTTTCCCCACCAAATACGCCCAGTTCCAAATTTTCTGATGAGTTGCAGTCTCATAAACGTGTAGGGGCAGAGAAATCTCTTAAATGTGCTTTCCCCAGGCACTCAGGACTCTTTACATGTACCTTTGTCTGCCAGTATTTGTGTACAACAGCTGCCAGCTGCTCACCACTATTTAGCTTTCACTGTTCTGCCCTGGTACCTGAAAAACTTGTGCTTCCATCTGCATCTGGGTGGCAATCCAAAATGTGGTTGGCTGTCTTGGGGTGGATGCATAAGTGTCAGGGGGCAGCCTGGGCTGTGTCCAGAGCAGGGGAATAAGGATTCTCCTGGCCTCCCCCTGCCACTGCACTGCACAGATGGCTGGATGGCTTCCTCTCTGCTCTTATTTTTCCCCATACTGGAAATACAGCACTGCAGTGCTGATGGAAACTGAGCACTGAGGGTCAGTCTCCAGGCCCTTTCCTCATCATGCATTCTGAAAGCCACCAAGCTCCCTGGGCTGTGGAGACCTTCTCATTTGCCACCTGACTGCTCAGCCTTTGAGGGTTTCTCCTTCCAGCAGGCCCGACCTGTCAGTGTCAGGCTGGCTCATATTTCAGCTGTGCCACTTACTGTAAATTACCCTGGGCCTCAGACTAGTCTTTTGATGTCTGCCATGACTTTCTCTGGTCACTTTGGCATTGGTGATGCTCTTCAGGGTGTAGCCATGTGGGGCAGGATGGCAGACAGGAAATTCATCCCTGCTTAGGTCCAGGGTCTGTTGCCAGCTCTGCTGGGTTAGGGGGGATGATGTGAGATGGAATGCAGTCCTTTACATGTTTCTGCAGAGCACAAACTCCATCTCCCTGGTCTCTGCAAGCAGCTGAAATGACAAAACTGTTGGGAAAACCAGGGTGCACTCTTGTGGGAGTGGCTCGTTTGCTTACTTTCTGCCTTGGTTATGTTCGTTCCTTCTTTGTGTTTGCCATTTCCACAAGAAAAGCTGCTTAATTCCATCAGCTGCAGCCCCTCTGCAGGTGGTGAGGCAGCCCAGGTGCAGATCTCAGCTGTTCTTGGACAGCTGACCCAGTGCAGCTGTGTGCACAGCACAACTCTAACCTACAAGAGAAAATTACAAACAAAAATCCCTCAGAGGTCTCCTGCAAGCATGGAGGTTGGCATTCCAGCACAGTGATGTCCTCCAGCAGGTACATGTGGGGGTTCTGGCCCAGAATGGGGGTTTATGTGAAAGTCAGCCCATCCTTCAATGGGAAACATGCTGGGGACAGTGGCACCCACGGGGGATTGGTTTGCACCCCCTGGCTCAGCAGCTACACCCCATTTCCAGAGCTGTGGGATGTGTTTGTGATCTGCTGCTGGTGCTCTCAGTGTGCCTGGAAATTGAGATCTTCCACTGAAAGCTGCTGGAAGAGCTGAAATGGTGAGTTCTACCAGAGGTTTTGGAATTGGCACTTGGAGTTAATTTTGTTTCAGCTCTGTTGATTGAGGTGTCAGTGCAACCACACAGTGATTAAACTGAGGTTTTCTCTCCAGAATCTGAAAAGAGGCTGCAGATAACCAAGAGACAGGAGTTGCTGTGTTTGCTCCTGTGCTGCCATACATGGTCAAGGAGAATGAAGGAGCAGCTGGGCTCATGTCCTTTTAGCCATGGCTTTCCTAGAAGCTCTGCAGGACTGCAGGGGTGATGTGATGCAGCCAGTAGGTCTCCAGTAAACTGGTGTTTGGCAGTGGAGTGACAGATGATGGTGGTGGTTTTTTGGGGGTTGGTTTGAGGTTTTTTTTCATGTAGTACCTGTGGAAGTTCATAAATGGACAGACATTTGTTTTGCAGGGTATCTCTTCTTCCTGTAGGAAAACAGCATCACTGCCCTTTTGCTGGATGGGCTGCATAACACAACTTCTTCTGAGATGCACTAATCTCCACAAAGCTCAAAGCAAATCACTACAGACCTTAGAGGGTGTTTTCCAGGCTCAAAGAAGTCACTATTTCTGCTCAGCCCTAGGGAAGGGTGTTCTGGGATCTGGAATCCCAGTTTGCTGCTACGGAGAGAAATGACCCAGAGGGGGAGCTGAAACGCCTCAATTGCTGCTGGAAGGAGAAACAAGTAGCAAGTTCCGGTTGAGTTTGCTGTGAATGTAGGCAGGGAGTGGACAAGGACATTGGAGGTGGCAAATCTTTCTGCTGTGCTGGTGTTGGGCTCGTGGCTGGCACCTTTTGATGCTCTGAGCTCACACTCAAAGCTTTGATGCTGAATCAGCCTCTGTGGGGATGCATTTTCGTTGTTGCAGGTGCCAAGATGGGGTGTGCCCTCCCCTCCCCACTCCTGCTCCTTCTAGTCTTCTTTCGACAACTTCTGACATCTGTTACAGTGCGAGAAGATTTCAGACACATTAGGCTTTTAAAGTGGTTTTATATATTGTATGTAAATGCTTGTTGAAGTGATATTTTATTAAACAGTTTTGCTCTAATAGCTTCTGTTTGTGAGGTCTGTTGGCTTCTTGGGAACCAGCATGTTTCTGTCTCACTCTGCATGTTGTGCCTGACTGAGGGAAGCAGCTACAGCCAGTCCAGTAGCAGGAGTCAGGGATGTGCCCAGGTGGCCAAGAAGGCCAACAGCACCCTGGCTTGTGCCAGAAATAGTGTGGCCACCAGGACCCCCTGAAAGGAGGGTGGAGCCAGGTGGGGGTCAGTCTCCCAGGTAACAAGCGACAGGACAAGAGGAATGACCTCAGGTAGTGCCAGGGGAGGTTCAGGTTGGATACCAGGGAAAATTTCTTCAGTGGAAGGGTTGTCCAGCCCTGGCACGGGCTGCACAGGGCAGGGTGGAGTCACCATCTCTGGAGGTGCCTGGGGACATGGTTCAGTGATGGGCTTGCCAGTGCTGGGGGAAGGCTTGGACTCAATCTCTTAAAGGTATTTTCCAACCCAAATGATTCCATGAGGCCACCAGCCTTCCCTCTTCTATGTGGGTAACCATCGACTGCCTTAATAAATCCTTCTCCTTGATCATCCCAGCACAAATCACCTGTATTCCCAAGAAGTGGGATGCTCCTAGGGCAGGAGGTGATCCTGTTGCCAGCCTGGGTGCAGAGCCCCTGCTGAGCAAGTTTGTTCCACTCAGCTAGAAATGGACATGGAGACAAGGCTTTTTCATAGTTTGTCATCTGTTAGTGAATTCCTTTCCACTGTTCCTCCTCAGATAGGGAAAAAGGGAAAAACGAACTACTTGTCAGTGTTTGAGCTGATTCACAACACTGTCATCACTTTCCCCTACTTTTCAAGGATACTAAACCCTCTCTTTGGTCTCAAGGGATTTTTTTGGGTGGAGGGGAGAGGGCAGTGTGAAGATTAGCCCTAATTACTCTGATCTTCAGGCCCAGCTATAAAAATAACAAGCAGCTTCTATTTAAACATGATGATATCACATGTGCCTGTGGCCTGTGAATGGCAGCCAAGCTGCCCACCAACCAACCAAAACCGACACCACAATTTGTTCCAGTCATTTATTTTGTACCATGGTATTTCAGAGTCAGTGAATACAGATGGTTTGCTCTTCTAGGCTTCAATACACACAACTATTGTGCCTAGACCTCAGTGGTCTGTTTATAGAAGCTGAATTTCATAAGTAAGTTGTACTTGCTCACAGCACAAAGTCCTTGACGGCTAGATCTAATGACAGAGTTAGGGCCTAGTGGGTGTGGAGCCTGATATTGAGGTGCCTGGACTCCTGCTACAGGGGACAGCGAGACAGCTCTGAGGGGTGGTGCAGGAACCTGTCTACTGAGCTCTTCCTACAGGTCACAGGAAATTCTGCCTCATGGGCGAGAGCTTCTGGAAAGCCATCTCTCCTGGGGCCCAGACACAGCCGGCTTGGGGGTGAGTCTGGAATGCTGTGTGGAAAACCAGTGCCTAAAACTGCTTGTTCAGTAAGCAGCACCTAAGTCAGTTCTTGGATCTAGCCCAGGGCTCTGTGACAGGCCTTTGGGTTTCAGCAGGTTGAACTAGACTGGGTTCGTAACATATTGCTTAAAGGTGTTCAATTAGACATAGATTTATAAATTTTGTATCAACAGTCAGATCTTTCAAATGAATATTGCTTTTTTAAAAAAATATCCTATCCCTGTAGCAATCCCTGAAATAATGTTCCTGTAACATCTTTGTCATGCAAATAGCAGCGTGTAGGCAATTCAAATATAAAATAATTAAGTCTGCCCAGTGGGAAAAGGAGGCACTTAGGCAAAGTGACTTGTAGTCACTCATGATCTACACAAGACTTAGGAACAATCAACAGACCTGATTCCCACTCTTGAGCTTGAACCACTGGACAGACAAATGTTGTCTGGAACTACTGCATGATGGCAGCAATACCTTTGCTGTGTGAGGATGGGTTGGTTTCATGTGTCACGTTTTAACTCACTCTTCCGAGCTCATTTCCCGTACCTCTCGCCAGGAGCCAGAATAACTTGGTTGCCATTCTCCACTTTTAGAGCAAGGATGGATCAGAGTAAGGTAAGCATTCTAAAAACATTAAGGTGACTTTTCACAGGTGTGATGCAGAGGCAACATAGATGATGTTTTCATACAGAAAGTACAGTTTGTTAACCAGGCCATCTGTTGGTACTGTTATACTTTTTGGTGTGCCGAACGGTGTGTTCTAGGAGCAATCTGCTCTCCTGAAAGTCTAAAGAAGGCTTGAAAAAACACACACGAGCTCTGCAGGTGAGTCCATGCTCCAGCACCTGCTGGAGCTGCATTGCGTTACTGAGGTGGTGGGGGAATTCCTTCTGAAATCACCTTCAACCTCTCTCTCTCCCTTTCTTCTCTCTCAAACCCTGAACAACACACGGATCTGCCCGCGGTGTACCGGGCACAGCATTTCCGCATCTCCTGAAGCACAGCTTCACACTTGGATTCCATGTAGTTGTTTGCTGGAAAAGAAGAAGGAGACACTGAGTCTGCAGAGAAAAACAGGCTTTGTTCCCAGAGGGAACACACCTAGCCCAGCTCTTCAGCTGCTGGGCAGCAGGTTTCTCTGACAAGCAAGAGCTGCTTATAAGCACTTCATCGTTTCCTCTGCTCTACAAACATCTCTTTAGTTTCAGCTCTCTAAAGCTCTGGCCAGAGGCTCTTGGAGAGAAGCCCTTGCAGGTATGTGAGCAGGCTGAGTCTGGCTTGACTTAATAACCACCTGCCTGTGTGCCTGGAAACACAGGGCATGCAGAGCCACCCATGGCCTTGGATGAGCTCCACAACCACTACACTGCTGCACTCACCCCCTACCCCCAACAATGACTTTTAAAAGACTAAAATAAGCAACAGCAGCACAATGTGAGACACACAGCACCCTCTGGAGAGCCCATAAAGCCCCAGTGGACACCTGGTTAATGAGCAAACCAGATGCTCTGATCACTGGGCTATGAATTCCCTCACTGGGTTGGTGAGTGACCTCTAACAAGCACAGAAATCACCCCTGAGAAAAAGGTGATGGTGATGTTACTGCTTTGTACAAGCTGACAGCCCAGGAGGCAGGACAGGCCCTTGGAGAGGAGAGCTGATCTCTCCCTGCCATAACCTGCAGAACTGCTCCTCAACTGCTCCTCTGCCTTTGCAGCTTTGTTTCTAAAACTGTCTCTACATACAGACACACCCTGTTATCTGTCAGGGATGCATTCCTGAAAAGGCAACGTGTTAGTCATCCAATGGAGAGCAAAACACAAGAGATTCACAGTGGGCACTGAGTCTCAGAGATAGCAGGCAAGATCTTTTGGATCAATGACTCACTCCAAACCCAGCCTTTGAGAAGCATCTCCCAAAGGTCCTCCATCCTCCACACTGTTTATGCTGCTATTGCTCAGTTAAGGATCTGTGCACATCTTCTATCACATTAATTTTTCAGGGGAAAACTGCTTTGCTCTCTTGTCAACTCAGCTGCTTCATCTGTGCATGTCAGACAACTCCACAGCACAACACCAGCCCTCCAAACTGACAGCTGGAGAAGCAGTGACAGTGGAGTGTGGAGAGTCACAAGAGCTCTGCTAACATTGAACCATTCAGATTAAAACTGCACACAAACCTACACAGGCAAAACACTTGGAATACCCTCCATGAATATTATAGAAAGAACTTTGTCACAGATGGAATCAAAACTGGGTCAAACAAGCCTTTAAGTGCAGCACAGGGAGAGAAGGTAGCCCTGCATGGGAGAACACTCCAAACCATGAAGACAGTAAAAGGTGGTGTCTGGACTACACCTGGGATCTCACTGCCAGCATGGAGAACACTCTGAGCACATCACTGTTACTAATGCTCTGGTTTGTACTAAGGGGTCTCATTATTTACAATTAAGCACGTGGCAATTCTATTAAAATCAGCCATTATAATTTTGTTTGCTTTGCAATCAGGTGATCCTAATGTGCCTCCTTCCTTCTCAGGGTGAAAGGACAACCAGGTTAAGTTAAAATAACTAAGTTCCACTAAAAAGCAAGACATCAAAGACAAAATGACACTTGGTACCTTGCAAGCATTTCTGTATTTCACAGGCTTGTTTCTGGCAGGGATCCTTCTTGGACATGTTCAGAGAACTAAAATGATAGGAAAATGTTACTGTAGAAACAAGGTGCTTTTCAGGGGATGGGGGAAGACAGTGTCTCACAGCCAAAACTTTCAACAGGTCCCAATTTCCCTCACTGTCACCATCCAGAAAACATCTGTTGCTGCTTGCAGATGCCTGACAACATACACAAGAACTCTGTCTGGCTACAGGATGATAATGTGGACAATGGACATGGGAAGTTTTTATGTTGCTACATTAAAAGGCTTTCTTTTCTCTGGTCAAAATGTGTCTTCTTCCACTTGGGCCCACAAAGATTCCAGCAAAGATTCAAATTAACATGGATGACAAGTTTTAACAGTTCTGTGTCTCTAGACCTTATACTAAACCACATATTTAAATGAAAGCCTTCTCTGTGAGCTCTACACAACCAAGGATTTGGTGCTGGTCATGGAACTGCAGCTGGAGAAGGCACTGAAAAAACAATCAACCAACAAAACTTAGCTGTGTATGCCCCATAAAGCCAACGAGGGCCTTTTTTGGTTTGTTCCAGAAAAGCCCCTTCCTCTGTCCAGAGAAACCCCCAACCAGACTGGAGGACAGCTCAACCTGGTTGAAGTCCCTGGAAAGCAGGATTACAGACACTCAGTTTGACCTTCTGGAGCTGGGACACCTGTAACTGTGATCCTCTGTAACAGACAAAAAGCCAAGCAGCAGCTGGTGGTACGAGCAGTTGAATGGGAGACCTCAGCAGGAAAGCACCACTGTGACTGGAAGTGGTGGTGGGACTGCAGCTCCTTCTGGGCCACAGTTCAGCCTCTGCTCAGAGCTAAGGAACTGCTGCCTCTCCAATTTCTGGCAAGTCACCAGACCACAGCACTTTTCAGAACCACTAGGGCATTATTTCTAACATCCTGGCCAAACTCCACTCGGGGCAATTACATTCTGCCTACCTAGAACTCCCCCTGATGTTTCACTTGGTCACAACTCTCCTCTTCACTGCCTGTCCTAAACTTTTGTGTGATGTTGCTGTGTGTTGTTTAACTGCTTCCACCTGAGAGGTGGCTGCATTTCAGTGGGGAGAGAATCTTTTATTGTACAAAACAGACAATGGCATCTTCCTAGAGCCACTGCTCCTGAAAGACAAAAATTCATATTAAAGAAAGACTGGGAGTAAGCAGGGCACAGTACAAAGCAGGGGTAATATGTCTGCACATACCAGATTAATCCCCAGGCACGAGTTTAAGCAGCAGTTCTTCAACACCACCAAGCTGTAAGTGACAAGGAAAAGTTCAATACGTCTACAGTAACTGTGGTTGAGCTAATGGACTTCAACAAAATAACAGTCCTTTGCCGTCCCTCAGGGATCTCAAATGACTTCACAAACAGGCATGACTATGGTCTATTGTTGCCACCATCCTTACCATGAGATGGTGCTCTATCTCCCAAACGCGAGAGTTACTATCCCTGTACTGCTCACCCTGGGACAGCTGCCACATGTGAGGCAGCCGGGATGGGGGGAGCTGGCTGGGTCGCAGCGCCTCACCCAGGGGAACCTGAACTCTTTGGATCCGAGCCCTCAGCATACCTTCCTCCTGGGGGAAAGCAACAAACAGAGCAGGCAGTTACTGGCAGTGCAGCAGAGGCACCGGAGACAGCAACGCTACAACCAGCGGGAAGCTCAAAGCACACTTGCCTCTTCTGCAGCCACGAGCCAGGTTTTGCGATGCTCATCGCAGTAAACACCCACGCGCCGCACCCAGAGCCGCACGGGGGGAGCGCCGGCAGCCCCCCCTTCTGCCATCCCTCGGGCACTGCGGGGGCTCAGCGGGAGGGCTCCGGCCCGCGGGATGCACACATGGCCGCCTCAGCTCCGGGCACATTCACGGAGGGAGCTCCCGGACCTGACAGGCGGGTGGTGTCTGACTCGCTGCTGGAGGAGATGCTACGTGCTGAAAGGTCCCTAAAAGTCAGCTCGGGAGGCTGAGGTGGTGCCTAAGCCAGCAGAGATGTCAGGCCGAGTTGGACACTGGGGCACAGGTGCTGTGTGGCATTTGTAAGGCATTCTGGGGCAAAAGGTGCTACTGGTGCGAAGTTAAACCCTATGAATACTGGCTTTGCTCATTCCACTAACAGTCCTATTAACAGTCTTTGTGTAAAACAGGGGAGGAAAAAAAATAATGGTGGTCTAAATTCCAAAAGCAAAACTTGTGACAAGAGGTGGAATGAGCTCAACAAGGACGAAGATCACTCTGGAGACAAAGCATGGAACTCGGTGTGCATGACTCTCCTGTGCGGAGCTCGCGGAGCCGTCCCTGGGCAGGGTTGGGGTCTCATCTCTCACAGGGAGGCAGCACTGTCCAGTCACACACCAGCTTCTCAGGAGCAGCTCTGGAGACTCTGGTCATTCGGCTTTTAGCTGGTCAGAGAGCCACCAACACCAGCAGGGGCAGAGCAGCTTTGGGCATTGAGGCGGTTCCTGCTACTGGGATTTTTGTTTAACAGCAAGTTTATCTGTGTGCCAGTTGGGTCAAGCTGAGCCATTAGCAAATGGAGGGCAGGGAAAATGATTCTCTTTGAGCCCTAGAGGAGGTAATCAAAATGGTACAGACAGTCTTCATCCTTTATCTAGGTTTAAAGTAGAACAAAGTTAAGCTGTAACACATACAACATCCTCCTGCTATGAAGCAGACGCAACATTCCTTATCCCAGTGAAACACAGTGGTCTTCTGAAAACTTGTAAGGTTATAAGGCATATTTCAGACAGGAGCAAGAAAATCTGGGTGCAAAATAAAGGAGGGAAAGTCAGGGAGAGAAAGAAAAAATTGTTATACATTGGGGTACATATATAACAGGAAAAACAATTCCATGTTGCTTTCCATATCTCACATCAGTGTTTCTCTACCTTTTGGCACCAAAGGAGCACTCAGCTTTCTGGAGAACAAAACACCAACCACGGATCAGCCTGAACAGTATTTTCATTCCTAACAAAGGCAACTTTGAATGTTCTTTTATCTTTTTTCTCCCATTCTGTTTGTTTCCTTGCTCGATGTGAATGTGCACTCTACAAAGACCACGCTGTGCTGTGGGACAGCCATTCCAAGCACTGCCCCAGCAGCTGGACCACTGGCATTCAGAGGAATGTGACAGCAGGCTGGCAGGCCTCACAGAGCCTTCAGGAATTAGCTGTGAAGGCTAAAGGGACATTTCTGTAAGTCTTTTCCTTTCTGCTTTACCCAAAGTCACTTTACAAATTTAAACCCCTGCGTGGAAATCGCCCTGCCCAGCAGTGAAACACAGAGATTCCCACTGCTCATCTGCAGCCTGAGTGTAATCACCCCAGGGTGGAATTTGGCCAGGATACTCTCCTACTCTGCAGCAAGCTGCCAAAAGTTCCATCATGACCAAAAATGCTCAAGAACTTGCTTTTGTTGCTGTAATTCCTACAGCTCATTATCCCCAGAACCAGAAGGCTCCAGACTGACTCTGGTAATAGAAGAGCATGACTCAGCAAGTGAACTGTGTTCCTGCTGCAAGCAAACTCTCCAGGAAGGTCTCCTATCCAAATACTAACCTGGTTCAGTCTGGCTGAACTACAGGCAGGAGGACTAAAGCACAACATGCATGTTTGTGTTCCCTGTGTATGAAGATGGCAGCGATGACAGAGCCAGGACTGACAGAACGAGCTCTCGTGCAGAGGACACTGTGCAGAATGGGCAGAGATCAATGTGTGTTTTCACCCCTTGCCCCAATGATTCGTCCCAAATTTCCCCAGAACTCCACAGCTCTGAGTTCAAAGGCCAAGTCTGGCCCAGTTAGTGCCACATAGAGAATCTCAGGGTCAGGCAGAACCGTCAATTGGGTTTGGGGTGGGACAGGTCTGTCCCCAACACACCCAAGGAACAGGAGATTCCACAAGCACACACAGACATTGCACCTGAGAACATACACAGCTCCTGTTTCTGCAGGGTTTCTCAGAAAGCAGTAACAAAGCCTGAGGGAAGACATGGGTGGAAGGAGAAGTGACCTTACTTATATTTCAAACAAGTTTTAAACCCACTGCTTGCTTCATAATCTATTAAAAAACCACCACATTCAACACAGACCCAATCAGCTGAAATTTGCAGGATTTCAGCATCATCCTTTGACAGAGATTTTAACATTCCCATCAACATTAACTAGAGAAGACTGAGCTGTTTAAAGTGTTTTGGGGAGGTTCAAAGCCCAAAATACTGGCAGGCATTCTGCCCATCTCAGCATCAACCTTAGAAGTTTAATGCTGTTCTAGGACCTGGGTGGATTTCTGAGCCACACAACATATGGATACATGTGACAATGGCCAGAAGGAGGACTGCAGCTTGTGGTGAAGACCATTTATTTGCTTTTAAATCGGGTACATTAAAATACTTCAGGAAAACAGTGAAACAAATTGCCCCAGACGCTGCTTGGCCCACCCTAGGGCTGGAGCTCAGTGTGCTGAACAAACTGCACCCTTTATCACCTTCTGCTTTAACAGGGAACTGGGTCAGACTGTGAGAGAGTTCAGCTGCCATGTGGGCAGGGAGGGAAGGGCTGACAGTGACAGCCCCCAGCCCGGCCTTCTGCCGGGGTGTGAGGGGGTGCTGGGCTTTCCTGAGACTCCCAGCCCGGCTCTGGCAACAGGTCAGGGCTCGGGGAGCTGTGCTGGGCGCTGCCTAAGCCTCTTCTGGGGGTGTGTGTGCTCTGCTGTGCCCGGAGCCCGCTCTGCCCGCCCCTCTGGGGTAGGATGCTCACCGACCAGCCGGGCTGTCCAGCCGCGTGCGAGGGGCAGCTCGAGCTTTGGTGGGATCTGAGGAAACAGGGAGACAAAACAATCCCGTGGACATAAAGCGAGGGGAGCCACGGGGAGGGGCGGGGGCCGGGCCGGGTGCGGACAGGCCGGGCCGGGCGGGGCGGGGACGCGGGGCCGGTGGCGCAGCATCGCGACACGGGGACACA
>VWZD01011012.1:281297-300401 GCA_013396695.1 Sakesphorus luctuosus
CGCTCCCGTGGGCGGCACGGCCCTTCCGCCGCGCCGCACCGCCTCGCCGGAGGCGGCGCCGATTGGCCGGGAGGGCGAGCGGGCAGATCTGCGATTGGCCAGACGGCACGGGGGCGGGGCCGGGCGGCGCTGAGGGAGGAGGCAAGATGGCGGTGCAGGCCGTGCACCTGGAGGCGGACGCGTTCCTGGTGTGCCTGAACCACGCGCTGAGCACCGAGAAGGAGGAGGTGATGGGGCTCTGCATCGGAGAGGTACCGGCGGCAGGGCGGGCGCTGCGACCCGGCGGGGCCGGCGTGAAAGAACTGGGGCACAAGTGCTATGAGGAGAGGCTGAGGGAGCTGAGGCTGTTCAGGCTGCAGAGGAGGCGACTCAGGGGGGATCTCATCCCTTTGCACAACTCCCTGACAGGGGCTTGTAGCCGGGGCGGTTTGGTCTCTTCTCTCAGGCAGTCAGCAGGAGAACANAAGGAGGAGGTGATGGGGCTCTGCATCGGAGAGGTACCGGCGGCAGGGCGGGCGCTGCGACCCGGCGGGGCCGGCGTGAAAGGACTGGGGCACAAGTGCTATGAGAAGAGGCTGAGGGAGCTGGGGCTGTTCAGGCTGCAGAGGAGGCGACTCAGGGGGGATCTCATCCCTTTGCACAACTCCCTGACAGGGGCTTGTAGCCGGGGCGGTTTGGTCTCTTCTCTCAGGCAGTCAGCAGGAGAACAAGAGGCACGGGCTGGAGCTCTGCCAGGGGAGGTTTAGGTTTGATATCAGGAAGAAATTCCTTATAGAGAGGATAGTCAGGCATTGGAATGGCCTGCCCGGGGCGGGGGGATTCTCCATCCCGGGAGGTTTTTAAGATGAGACAGGATGTGGCACTGAGTGCCATGATCGAGTAATCACAGTGGGGTTGGACCAAGGGTTGGACTTGATGATCTCGGAGGTCTCTTCCAACCCAGTTAATTCCATGATTCTTGTAGCTCTTGTAGCTCAGTGTGGGGCTCTTGTAGCTCAGAGTGTTTGCCGTGGTTCCCGTGTGGTGCTCAGTACAGACACCAGGAATTAACGTGGCTTTGTGTGAGTCCCTTCACTCTGTGACCGATACTCCAGTGCCACCTGTTGCTATCTGAGTTACCCTGTCAGGGATCAGTGTGTGCCAGCAGGTGTGTTAGTTCTGAGAGCACAGAACGGTGGAAGTGCAGCACAGCCCAACCACGTTATCTGAGATACTGACAGGAGGAGGAGACTCACTGGGAGATCTGGAACCATGAAAGGGAAAGGTGGGGAATGGGACGTGCCCATATGACCTCCAAAGACCCCACTCACATTCAGGTAACTCCAGTGAAACAGTGGCATGTATGTGGTTCTCAGGGAGTGTGATGAATGTGCAACAGAAATTACTGAATTACAGAATCAGTTGGGTTGGAAGAGACCTCTGAGATCATCAAGTCCAACCCTTGATCCAACCCCACTGTGATTACCAGATCATGGCACTCAGTGCCACATCCAGTCTCATCCTAAAAACCTCCAGCTCTCTGGGATGAATATGTATCAGAGTGATGAATATGCATCAGTTTTGTGCTCATACCCTGGTCTGTTTGGTGCTGGGTGTGCATTTTGGCGGAGTTACCCCCGTGCACCCGGAGTGCTGGATGAAGGAGTGTTGGCTTTCTCACCCAGCACGCTGTCTGGGGGGTTTGTTGCCTGGTTTCAGTGACACTGTGCCAGTCAGAGCCCCCCCCCGTGCCCCCTGTGCCAGGGCAGTGACTGCTCCCTCTGTGGCAGGTGGACACCAGCAGGATCGTGCACATCCACTCCGTGATCATCCTGCGCCGCTCCGACAAGAGGAAGGACCGTGTGGAGATCTCGCCGGAGCAGCTCTCGGCTGCCTCCACGGAAGCAGAGATATCCTTTGGAGCAAACCTGCTGGCAGTGCTGTCCCCCAGGCCTCTGGCTGTGCTGTGGGCCCCACTGGTTCTGCTCCTCCTGCAGCTGCAGCTGGGAGGGCTGTGCTGGCAGCGCCTCTCCCGCAGTTGGTTCCAGCAGTCACAGTGGAAACTGTTGCCAAAGTTTTTGTCATTTCTTTGTGTTTGGTGACAAGTAGCTCTGCAGTGTGTTTGTGGAGCGGGCTGGCACCTCAGCAGGGGGGCTGAGTGGGAGATGGAAGGTCAGTGGGTGGGGCACTGGGAGCCTCTTCTCTGCCCTCACTCGGGGGTGCTGGTTTGCTGAACTGCTGGAATGGTGTTACTGCCACATGCAGCAAAATCCAGTTTGGTTCTGCAGCACTGACTCCTGATGGTGCTGGGGCAGAGGGTCCATCAGCTCCCTGCCACCTCCAAAGGGACCTGGAATTCTGTTCACTGATGAGAAACTCTTTTTAAAAAAACTTTGCTGTTTTCCCTTAAAAAGCTCCTTCCCTTTGCTCTGCTGGTTCCAGAAGCTCCTTGACTCCCACACAGGTTGGCTGAAATGACAGGACGTCCCATGAGGGTGGTGGGCTGGTACCACTCCCACCCCCACATCACTGTCTGGCCCTCACACGTCGGTAAGAGGAGCCCTGGGCTGGTTTGGGTGGGCCCTGGGCTGGGTCTGGGTGAGCCTTGGGCTGGTTTAGGGGTGAGCCCTGGGCTGGGTCTGGGTGGGCCCTGGGCTGGGTCTGGCTGAGCCCTGGGCTGGGTCTGGCTGAGCCCTGGGCTGGGTCTGGGTGAGCCCTGGGCTGGGTCTGGGTGAGCCCTGGGCTGGGTCTGGGTGAGCCCTGGGCTGGTTTAGGGGTGAGCCCTGGGCTGGTTTAGGGGTGAGCCCTGGGCTGGGTCTGGCTGAGCCCTGGGCTGGTCCTTGGTGAGCCCTGGGCTGGTCCTGGGTGAGCCCTGGGCTGGCTCTGGCTGGAACTCCCAGCTGGCTGCTCATGGGACTCATTCTGGAGTTCCAGAGCTGCACATTCCAACAGTTCAGAGTTCTGTGTCTCAAACATCCCCTGGTAGCACCAGATTGTCTGGGTGGGCCACAGGGACCTCTGCCAGTGTGACCTCATTCCTGTGTGTGCCCCAGGGACTCAAACACGACTCAGAGGCCACAGATCAGCTACTGCTGGTACAGCTAGACCTGGGAAGGGGGAATAGCAAAAAAAGCTGTGGGAATCAAGGGCCTGCTGTGGTGATTTGTGAGATCACACTAACACATGAGTGTTAATGCAAAACTGAAAACTTATATGAAAGAAGTGCACAAATATCTTGTATGTGCTGGACTTTATGGAAACCTGTGGCACCAGGCTGGTCCTGACACCATTTGTGATTTTGTGAACTCATCTTTTTAAGATTTGCTGTTTAAATTGGATCTTTTTTTTGGTGGTTTTTTTTACTTAGTCACCCAGAGCAAGGACTTAAAGCTTGTGACACTTGTTACCAAATTCCAGGTCACCCTTCAAAAGGTGGCAAACCTCCTCCCACTGCTCCAAGTGACCAGTGCAGTTCTCATGCTCTCACTTCTGTGCCTGCAGATGTCCGTACACAGGCCATGTATCAGATGATGGACCAAGGCTTTGTAGGGCTGATCTTCTCCTGCTTCATCGAGGACAAGAACACCAAGGTTGGAAACCTAAAAGTGGCAGATTAAAAACCCTCCAAGTGCTCATGAGGAAGGTCAGGGCAAAGCTGAAGTCTTGGGTCAGCCTGCAGGAAGGAAAGAGCTCTGCTGGGAGCACATGGAAAGCACAGCTGGAAGGGGTGTTTGGGTTGTGCTGCCTGTCCAGGGGGGCTGCAGCAGCTGCTGCAGTGTCTGCACTGGGGTGGGACAGTGGGCAGGTACTGCTTGAGATTTGTTTCACCACTGATGGGTTTGCCAGTATGTGCTGTAAGCAGCTCCAGCATTCCAGTCACTGTGAAAGGTTTGTGCCTTTGCAGCCTGTTGGAATTCTATGTGAAAGCATGTTCTGCTTCCTACAGGAATGTGTGAATTTAGATGGTTTTTTGCACTTGAAGTCTGACTTTCTGCTGTCTCTCTTAGACAGGCAGGATTCTCTATACCTGTTTCCAGTCTATTCAGGCCCAGAAGAGCTCAGAGTGAGTACAGCAGAACAGTATCACGTTCAGTGTCACGTTGTATTTCATTCTGTCTCTCCTTTCAGTGTCACGTTGTATTTCCCCTTGTCTCTCCTTTCTGCATTGTCTCAAATAAGTGGCTTCTAAGCCTGTCACAAAGAGAAAATGCTGTTCAGAGGTGCCTGCACAAGATTGCCTGACTTCTCCTAGTGCAGGCTGTTGGAGGAGGATCTGAAGATCAGCAGTGATTCATTTAGCCTAGATCATTTACTGTGTTAAGATTTGGGGTAGGATGCTGTAGGCAGGGTAGGGGTTTGTGCTGGAACTCATTCTGTGGAAGCCCCACCTTGTTACTTCCAGCTGTGGAGGTCAATCAGGCTCCTCACTGGCCGCACACAGAGTGTGCCTGATGTTGCCAGTACTGGCCAGGCAGTTGCTTTAGCATTTTGTAATTAAAATTTAAGACAAGTGTGTGGCTGTAAAATCCTTCTGTTTGGCTGTCACCTTAGACATGTGTTCCCCAAACATGGATCTGCAGTGCATTAGACAGACTGTTGCAAGGTTGTAGAAGTCTTTTTTCTCTGCTGCTTTGAAGTTAATTGTATCTGAAACCCTTTTAGATATGAAAGGATCGAAATTCCTATTCATGTTGTCCCCCATGAAACCATTGGGAAAGTGTGTCTGGAATCAGCTGTGGAGCTGCCCAAGATCCTGTGCCAAGAGGAGCAAGATGCTTACAGGAGAATTCACAGGTAACAGCACTGGGGCTCTGCCCCTCTCCAGGACTGTCTTTGGTGACAGGTTCTATTGTTCCTGTACTAAAGTACCAAAACTATGTCAAAGCTGTAGAAAATAAGAAGGATTAGCAGCTCAGGTGCCTCTGTAGAACTGATTGAGTAACTGAGCCTGGGGTTACCAGCAGAGTGTTGGGGTTTGTGCTCACAGGTCAGTTCTCCTCGTGAATGTGCAGCAAATGAGGAGGTTTAGAGGTTCCTGTGTCTGGTCAGTGACCCGCAGGCAGCTGGTCCTGCAGCCTGGGTTTAATGTGCAGTTCCCTGTCTTGTCACTAACCTGCTTTCTGTTCATTCGTGTAGCCTCACCCATCTGGACTCTGTAACCAAGATCCATAATGGCTCAGGTAAGGATTCCTTTTTGGCATGTGAGAATCCAGGGTGCTGCTTCCAGAGGCAAAGCAGTGGAGTCTTGAGCAGGGCTTGGTTTGGCTCTAAATTTGGGTGACAGTAAACCACACATTTCACTCCTCACTTTGCCATTAAATGCAGTTCTAAACAGCTGTAAAAGCACAAATACTGCTTTGCCACACTTCTAATTTCCAATCACAAACACTGTATAGCCCAGAGAATTCCCTGAAATTCTTATCTTATTACATCAGATCTAGTTGAGGAACAGAATTGTAACTAAATACTTCATTAGGAAAACATCAAGGGCTGTAAAATAGCCTGATCATGGGGTCCACAAATGCCTTTGTAGAATTGGTTAAAATTACAACAGACTTTGGGATTGCTTGGGTTTTGGGGGGTTGGTTTGTTTGGGTTATTTTTTCTGTTAGGCCACATATGTGGCTGAGCTGTTCACACACCTGCATCTCCTGGCACTTTGTATGTCTTACATGGGTGGGACGTCTTTGCTTTTGCCAGTATCACAGAGTGAATCCTGATCTCACTTCTGTTCTGAGATAATTATTATCTATTCCTACACATTTAAGAAATGAGGCATTCCATGACTCTTCTAAATTCAGAAGTTAATCAGCAGCAGTGATGACTTGTATGCAAAGGTTTCCAGATTCCTGCAGCGGGTCTGTCATCCCTCGGCTGGGTTGGACTGAAAGTGTTTCCCTGTTTATGAAGTGTGGCTGCCACGGGCAGGATGGGGGAAGGTTTCCTTGGCCGCCTGTACCACGCTGAGTGTGTGTGTGCTGCCCTGGCCCGACGTGCTGTTGCTCTTTGCAGTGTTCACAAAGAACCTGTGCAGCCAGATGTCTGCCATCAGCGGGCCCCTCCTGCAGTGGCTGGAGGACAGGCTGGAGCAGAACAAACAGCGGGTGCAGGAGCTGCAGCGCGAGAAGGAGCAGCTCCTGGAGGAACTCGCTGCTTTGGAGTGAGGAGGAAATGCAGACCCTTCAGGAAAGAGACATGAAAACAATCTACATGACCTCCTCCAGGCTGAAGGGTGGCCCTGCATGGCCTTACAGTGAAGGCTGTGCCTCTTCTGCAGCAAAGAGCACATCTCCTGGACAAGGACTTTGTCTGCCCCAGCCTGGAGTAAAGCAGGGGTGTGTCTGCAGGTGCTGCAGTGGTGGGACTGGGCAGCACCTGAAGAGACTCCTGGAGGGCACACACACAAGGAATGTGGTGTTTCTCCCTTCTCTCTATTTTTATAGAAGTCTTACTGCTTTACATGTAGTCCAGGAGCCTGGAACAGGAGGGTTAGAGGGGAAAGGTGTGTCCCTGCTGTCATATCTGACCCTGCCAACTTCTGCCTTCTTTTAGTAGCTTCAGTTAACCGTGATCTTTTATCTAGTGATACTCTGCATTGTTGGCCACCCACCCAGGCAGGTAAGAGGTGAGAGGGAAGCTGGAGAAGGAAGAGACCTCGAAGAACTTTGACACAGGATCTGTTCAGCATATGTCAAACCAAATAAAGAATTCCAAAGCTAGAGCTGTTTGGAGTAGAAATGAAATGAATGCTATGAAGGGCCAGTGCCTGCAGTTTTTGGTCAGTCTGTATTCTCTGCACATAGTACTGTTGTGAGCCCAGCACTGAGTCCTCTGCAAAATCAGCTGTGTCTGCTGGCTCAGTGAGAGGACTGTGATTCCTTCCCAGAAGTTTAAGATAGGAAGAGAACAGGTACATGTGAGAGCTTGTCATTCTTACATACTGTAGAAATTTCTTAAGACTGGAACAAAATAGCTGTTGTTGAACTAATCCTTTACATGTTCTTGCTGTTGCATTTCAGAGTATCCCCTATCATGTCCATCCTCGTTTCTGTTCTGTTTATGAAGTTTGTTTTGGGAGCAAAGGAACAAGAGCACAGATAGAATTCCTGTTTCAGCTCTTTGGTTCTAATTTAAATTTTTACACAGTGAAGTAGATGAAAATGAGCTGCCTGCACTTCTGCAGGGAAGACTGTTACATCCTTGACAGCTGGACTGGTGCTTTGTGAGATTGAAAGTAACAGCTGGGAAAGAGGCAGGCCCTGTATTGATGAGCAGCTGTCAAGTGCTGTCAGCTCTGGAAGCCCCACAACCCCATTGCTTTTATCAGACTTGACTCTGCAATCTTTCTGCACTTCTGCTGGCAAATCCCCAAAGAGTAAAACTTTCAAGTATAACATTGACTGTTGGGGTTTTTTCCTTTAAAGTGCTGTGAATAGTAATTTTCTTTTAGTTTTTGAACAGTCCATGGTTTCGTGCTGGTTTTTTACTGGTTTCTAGTTCAAGTGCTCCTTACCTTTATCTTTGCTGGGGAGGGAGGGTGGTGCCTCAGAGCCCTCAGGCTTGATAAGAGCTCCTGGAAGCTCCCCCAGCAGCCCTGGGCCTTCAGTACAATCTCCCAAAGCACAGCTGGAATGGGGCTGCTTGGATCATAATCCCAGTGACAAAATGACTCTGCTGATCCTCAGCCTGGCTCTCCAGCCAGCAGGGCTGGGCTGGCAGCAGGTTCTGTGTAACTGCACAGCTGAGATTAAACTGGAACAAAGCAGCCTGGGGTGCCTGGCCACAGTGGGTACAACATTGGCATTTATTGATCATTCAGCATTATTAAATCCCCTGAGCAATTTGCTTACAGAGGACACAAAGACTATAACACACATTCAGTCATTTTACATGAAAGACTTAAGCCATCTGACCAGACCTCACCATTCTATGGTGGGAACTGTTTGAATTTGCTTTCCCCACCCTGAACTCTTGCACCTATTGTAGTTTCTATGAAATCTCAATGACAGAGCTACACTGCATTCATTCAATCAATCAAAGAGCTTCAAGCTCACTAAGGGCCAGAAACTCACACTTCCTCTAACAGATTTAAGCCACCATTATTTAAATATTAATTTTTAACCATTAATTTTAATTAATTTAACAAAACTCAATTTTAACAAAAACAGGCAAGGATCACTCAAGAAACTCTGCATAGGAGAATATCTGAACCCATGCTGAAGCTTAACTCAGGTCTGCCCCTTTCCTGCCTGGAAGTCATTCAGATAGAATCAGAGGACTGCTGGGTCTGGACTTTTTCATCTGTCAATCCCAGAAATGCACACCCAGCAGTTTTTCAGCACATACATACCCAGATGGAAGAGTAAATCCAGTGCTCACTGGAGTCACTGAACACATGCTGTGGGGCACCATGTGTACAAGCTGCTCAGAGAATTCCAGCCAAACAGTCAGTCCCAAAGGGCCAGGAACTGCATCTTCCCTGGCACAGGGGGTGTTCATCTGAAGTCCAAGGATACCCTGACTTGTGCATCACCATGGACTTGGTGTCAATCATGTTTGCTCATTCTTGCCCATTTTGGGAAGGCCTTCAGGTCTTTGTTAGAAGTACTTAAAGCTAAAACATTACAATTATCTGGAATCCTCTGAAAGACATTCTTAGACTCATGTTAGACTCATTTACTACTCTATATACAAAATTAAGGTGGCCTCAAGTAAGGAAACATCCTGAGATATTAAAATGCATCTTCAAGCCTGGTTTTCAAAGCGAAATCAGCACTGAGCTTCCTCATGACCTCTGCGTGACTCAGCCCGTGCTGCTCTCTCTTGGTCAGTCCGTAGTTTTCCTTCACATACTTGGCAAAGGGGGTGAGCTGTGTCTGGGCAGGAGTGCCCGCCCTGCCCGGGGTCTGGCTCAGGCACAGCCGCCCCCCACAGAACGCGCACACGAACCGCTCCGTGTCCAGGGACTTGGAATGGCGGCCGATCCTGCAAGGGGAAAGCAAGGACTTGTAGGAAAGGGCTCTTGTCTCCTCTGCCAGGATACCCAGGTCAGATTTCTAAGCCAGTAAGTTAATACACAGTCACATGCAAGGTCAACACATTACTCACTTGGCTTTGCACTGAACACACTCATAGATAAACTTGTAGTTGATCTCGTAGCTGTGGCACCGCGTCACCACCGGCAGCTCTGGGTGAATTACAGCCGATTTATTGGCATAGAACCTCCAGAACCGCCCGTGCCCGTCACGAACACCGTTGATCAGCCAGGTGGCTGCGTGGCAAACCTCGTGGATCAGCGTGTCCCGGAGGCGATCTGGAGGGAAGGCAAACAACAGACATGGACATCAGCCAGGTATGGAGAAGCACAGGCTTTGGGCACTGCTTCAGACCTCTGACACTCATCCTTCTTTAAGATGCAAGAATTATTCTGGACGTTAGAACTACCAATGTCTTGATACAATAAAATGCTCCAAAGCAAGGTTTCACTTAGTGCATTTCCAGTTTTGTGATTAGCTCTAATTCTGCACACTATTTACTTCCCTGCACACCTAAACTGTAAGGGTTTGTTTAGTTGGTTGGTTAAGCCTTAGACACTGTTTCCCACAGCATTCTCCTGGAGAAGCTGGCACAGCTTGGACAGGTGTATTCTTCATTGGGAAAAAGAGTGGGTGGATGGCTGGGCCCAAAGTGGTGGGGAATGGAGTTAAATCCAGCTGGGGCTGCTCACCAAGGTGTGCACCACGGATGTGTTGGAGCCAGTCCTGGTTAGTATCTTTACTGATGGTCTGGACAAGGGGATTGAGTGCACCCTCAGCTAGTTTGCAGGTGACACCAGTTTGGGTGGGAGTGTTGATCTGCTGGAGGGCAGGAAGGCTCTGCAGAGGATCTGGACAGGCTGGATCCATGGGCTGAGGCCAATTGTATGAGGTTCAACCATGCCAAGTGCCAGGTCCTGCCCATGGGTCACAACAACCCCCTGCAGCTCCAGGCTGGGGCAGAGTGGCTGGAAAGTGCCCAGCAGGAAAGGACCTGGGGGTGCTGTTTGACAGCACCTGAACATGAGCCAGAGTGTGCCCAGGTGGGCAAGAAGGCCAATGGCACCTGGCCTGTACCAGCAATAGTGTAGCAACAGGACCAGGGCAGTGACTGTCCCCCTGGACTCTGCACTGGTGTGTCCAGCTCTGGAGTCTTCTGCACAGGAAGAGTCATGGACCTGTATAAGTGTGTCCAGAGGAGGGTCACAGAAATGATCAAAATGCTCCAACACCTCTCCTATGAAGACAGGTTGAGAGAGTTGGGGTGGGGAAGAGGAGGCATCAGGGAGACCTCAGAACCCCTTCCAGCGCCTGAAGGGGCTCCAAGAGAGCTGGAGAGGGACTTTTGACAAAGCCATGTAGTGTCAAGGGGGAACGGCTTTAAACTGCAAGGGTAGATTTAGATTGTTAGGAAGAAATCCTTCCCTGTGAGGGTGGGCAGGCCCTGGCACAAGTGCCCACAGAAGCTGTGGCTGCCCCATCCCTGGATGTGTCCAATGCCAGGCTGGATGGGGCTTGGAGCAACCTGGGCTAGTGGAAACTGTCCCTGCCTGTGGCAGAGGGTTGGAACAAGATGAGCTTTAAGGTCTCTTTCAATCCAAATCATTTCATGATTCATTTCCCCAAACTGGGAAGGGATGAGGGAGAACTAACAGTTACAGTACCACTTAACCTGACTTGACACTGACCTGTCTTTACTCCAGCTTTAAATACTACCAACAAGATGGCTGGCTGTGATGGAAGAAGTCAGATTTCAGATTGTCATTATAGAACATACAGAATTATAGTAACATGATGCCTGTGGGTCTTCAAATCAGTAAGAAACATAAGCAAAATACTGCAGTTACTGTGAATACATCTGCGTTCTCACATTTTGTATGTTTGCTCAGCCTCTTAGAAGGGCTGTGGAATTAATGGATTTATTTATTCAAAGTAATATGAAAATTCAAAGCAGGGTCCAGTTCCAGATCTCAAGTATCAGATTATGTTTTCATCTCTAGAATTTGCATTCTCAAAGAATGAACACATTTTTTAAACCCACCTGCAGAGTCACAGACTTTCTCAGAAAGTTCTATGCGAGCGTAACGCTTTGCCTCGGGGCCTGTCTGCCCTGTCACACAGTATCCTGCTGTTTTCCTCATCTTCTTATTCCAGACTATCGCCATTGTCTCTGGTAGCTGAAAAACAACAGCACACGTAATCTGCCCTCTCTGCCTCTCTTATCTTCTGGCTTCCCCTTGTATTTACTGCAGAGCTGGTACAGGATGTCTCTGTTAGTTCTCTCAACTCTGCTGTCACTTAACATGCAAACTCGCCCTCCATGGCTTTTTATTCCCACCACCAGCGTTTCTGTAACAAACACTGGGAGTTTCACAATGCAGGATGAGACAAAAAGTCCCTCAGTTCCTCTATTCCACCTCCAACAGTGGCTAAAACATGCTGCTTAAGAGGAAATACAAGGACAGAGCAGGCATAAACCACAATTTGCTCTTCAAAAAAAGCACTTCTTTCCAACTGCTCATAATTTGTAATTCAACAGCTCAAGGAGCCACAGGTGGTTCCCTCGAACTAAATAACCACTGAAGTTCTTTTCTGGTGTTTAAGGGAGAGTGTGTGTGTATGTTTAAGAATACATATATATTATCAGCACCCACAACAGTCTGTGATCAGAAGTTCTACAACTTAATAATTTGCAGTTTAAGTACCATCTGCTTTGGCTGTGCTGAACCTGCAACTTGCCATTATTTTGATGCACCTTCGCACTGTGAGAGGATGAATAATCCCCCCTTGCTTATCTCCTGTGCTGCCCCTAATTTTGTAAGCCCTTAGTTAGTTCTGTTCTTTTACTAATTGTTTGCTATGAAGTAAAGGCTCCAACAGCAGTAACTGCCAGCACTCACCAGGCTGAAGTGCTGGGCAGTCACACATTTTGCTTTCAGCAATACTGGGCCTGTTCAGCTCAGCTTTATGTGAAGTTGTGACCTCAGCCTGTCCTGTCAGCTCATCTGCAGGAACATATTCTCATCTGCACAGGAACATTTTCCTTCCTGAAGGAGATTCTACTGGAGTTACTGAGGACAACATCCTTCCTTTCAAGGATATTTCTCACCAGAGTAGGGACCCCACCATCCCAAAAGATGTAAAGGCCAAGACAGCAGTTCACTGAAAGTTAACCTTAAACTTGAAACACAACATGCAGCTTTATGCCCACCCAAAACTGTTACTCCAAGGGTAAGCACCTGTTTAATGTGTTCCAGGAAGGGCAGACATGAACATGCAATAGCAGGATCAGACCAGACTGATCCAAGGCCCCTCACGAGCAGCTCCTCTCACAGACTCCTGGACACCATCCTGACTGCTGACTCAGGGCTGGTGCTCCATCCATTTCAGCTGGGAAAGCAAAGCCAAGCTGAAAATGCTGCATCACAGCAGTGACAAACCCCTGCCAAAGAAACTGCCTGAGCTAATTCAAACCTAACACATTGCTATAAAGCTTAACTTCTGCTAAGAGGATAAAGAGCAATCCCATCAAAAGTGAGGAGGAACATATTAACCAGCATTTTAGAATTATAGTTTTCATTCTGAAACCAACCTTTTGGTCAAAGATGGTGCTGTTAAACAGCCTGTAGAGCTTCTCTGCCAGCTCCTCTTTATTTTTCTTGAAATACTTCACATACTGGGAAGTTGGATTTGAAAGATCTTGCAAGAAACAACCAGGCACTGAACATACCCTGAGCCTGCAAGAAAAGCCATAAAGCTGCTGAAGACATTTTCAAAGTTCTTTATTGGTATACACAGTTATAAGATGACTCAAGGAAACAGCACATGGCCAGAAGGCAGATTAAAGGCAGCTATTAAATGAAAAATGCATTCTTTTGAAAAGTTTAAGCTGCAGCCACATATGGTAGAAGAAACAGGAATTCTGCAAGTTAAAAGGATATGGGTTAAAAAAAAATCAAGCCAATCTTGTTAAGATGCATTAATTACTAATTGAATCAGTTTTGGTGTATTTTCAGAAGCAGACAGCTGGATATATACAATCTGTAGGGCCAGCACAGGTTAGAAGTGTGCTGTACCAAGACAAGGGATGGCAAGAGAGGTAACATTTACAAAGAAGATTTGACATTTGTCAGATTTATTTGTCATCAATTCCTCCAGGCAGAGATCAGCTTATGTTCTCCCCACCATCCTGGAGAATGGAAACTTTCATTTCCAGCTATTTAACCACTACCAGTTGCTGAATTAGTAGCAGAGGTTTCTGGGTACCAGAGGAATCACTGCATCATCCTGGGCAAAGTGCTTAGCACCTCTCTGTCCATCTCTAACTGTCCTACAACACAGTACAAATGGAGGAACACTCACCTTCTGTCTGTCTTTGCTGACTGTGAGCAGCGCACCAACTCATTCCCAGGAATTCTTGCAGGAGTTGTTATCTTGGAAGACATTTCTGGAACTGAAGTGGAGTTTGGCCTTGGTATCTTGACTCCCTCCCTCTTCAATGGCTCTGCATCCTTGCAGGGTGGCTTGATGTTTTCTAGTTCAACAGGAGGAGTCACAGGATTACACACAGTCCAAGAATCAGGAGCACAGACACCAGCAAACAACAGTGAAAAAGCCAAATATTCCACCTAAAATAAACCCTTACTGTGAACACTTGAATGCAAAGGCTTTTACAACTGATGGAAAGGTAATTTGCTGTTACACACTACAAAAATTACCACTCAATGAAGGAGTGGCAGATTCCAAATTTTCAAACATTCAGTAAGGAAAAAGTGAAAAGAAAAGCATTTATGACCTCACTCAGGCATTCCTAAATTATCTGTTATCAAACACAATTGATATATTCCAATTAAAAAAATGAAATTCCTCTTTCCCAGGGCATATTTCTACGCTGTCAGCCATCCTCTTCCAGAGGTCTCCTTGCTCTGGACTAGTCCTTGTTAGTAAGGAAGGCACCCTGTGTTTACTTTTCTAGAAAGATATTTGTTTTCACCTGCTCTTATCACCAACAGTCCTTTTCCCCCTTTCCAGTCTTTCAGTTGAAGCTCATTTCACTTTGCCAAAGGAGAGGAGGAGGTAGAGGTTTAGGAAATTCTCGATATAAACTGTATTTTTTAAAAAAATAAAGTCAATAAATCAAAATACTAAATGAACAGCATTCTGAACTGCTGAAAATTTTAATCTTACCAAAATGACAGCTTCACATTAACTATCATACATTAAAAAAATCAGAAAATCATTCAAAACCATCAGTTAAATAAAAATACTTTTTAAAAAATTGTAACTTCTTTAAAACAGTAATTTTTAAAACTAAAAAAGCCTACAATTATAAGGAACAAGCAATAGTGAAAAACTTAAATATTGATACCACAGGGTGACCTTTCAGAGAGCTCAGAGGAGTCATTTCTTGTTGCACCACACTCAGTCAGAAGGTGCTGAGCTGCCCCTCAGCCTGTGCCACACAAATGGGAAAAATTGAGGCAATCAGCACTGCAAGTTAGAGAGAACAATTCTTACCTGCTGAGTTTGGCTGACAGACAGTTGTGCTTGGGCCCAGGATGGGTTTTCGGGGCAGACTTCGCTTCTTAATCCGCTCCATTAGTGACTCAAAACTGTCCTCTGAGCTGTCTGACTCTGGCCCTGAACAGTGCTGTGCTGCCACAGTGGGCAATTTATTTTCTTTACCCTTTTCACAGCTTCTTTCTTTCCTTCTAACAGGCAAACCTGGACTGCCTTTGGAAACTGACTGTCCCAGATTCTCTGGAAGTGAAAGTTTTGTGCACCTCTGACCCTCTTTCGAGTCTTTCACTCCCCCTTTTTGCTGGTCGTGCCATGGACTTTCCACAAAGACAGAATCTTCAGAGTCACTTGAACTCTCTGAGTACTTTAACTCTTGGCAGCAAGAGCTTTTCTTTCCAGAACTGATCAAATTCTTTGGGGTCCGAAGATTCTTCTGTGCTGCAATTCAAAAGGAACAGCTTGAAGTTTTGGCAGTTGCATTTAGGAGACCTGCCTTTGTCTGAACACAAAAGAAAACCTTTGGAAAGATAGAAAAACACAAATAGAGAGGTATCTTTGCATTTTCCTTATTGTGCCCTGCTCATTTACCATCTTACTACAAGAAAAGTCACTGAAATATGTAGCTTGCTAACAAACCAGGCTTCTGACATCTCAGATTTGTCTAGTCAAGGTGAAGGGATCATGTCAGATCTATACAGGTGATTTTTTTTTTAAATTATGCTTCTGGTCCACTTTGCTTCTCCCATTTCCCCTCCAGACTCTACTCCATTAGTTTTTTTTTAGTTTTTCCCCATCTGCAGCTGGCACACACTTTTCAGGACTGGCACTCACACAGCTGAGAGATCCTGCCCTTGCTGACCAGGGGTCAGCTCTCTCTGAGATTTATGAGCTCAGCAATGAATGCTACTTTTCCACTCTTTAAAATTCCCACTTCATATTTGCTGTTGGACAACTACTTGCCATTCTTTGTTGTGCTCTTTCTCACTTTTAAGTCCAAGAAGAAATTATCCGAGTCATCAATGAAGCCTTTCAAACTATAATAAAAAAAAAAGAAAGCAAATAATGTGGGAAAAGGTAGGACTAAACAGGAAAACAGAAAATCTGCCTTGCTAAAAAGCAATCCAAAAAAGCCACCCAATAGAACAGTATCAGCTCACAGCAAATGTTACCAACTGCATCCATTACCAGGAATGCCAAGAGCATTTACACCTCCAAATATCCCATTTTACCTTTGCCCTGAACACACAACAGTTCTGCCTGTACTCACTCTTGTACAGGTATCAGGAATCACTAAAGCCTTTTACTGGTTTTCCTATATCCTGATTAGTAAATATGATACAGAAAATTAATAAATGAACATAGAAAAGTAATTAATTACAGCACCCACCTCACATCTGCCTTTTTACAGACACTTTTGGGAGTTTTCATTCTGGTTAAAACTGAAACAAGAGAAGATTAATTAAGAACAAGGTTCTGTTTATTTTCTTATGCATTTTTACAAGCTTTCAACTAGTAAAAATTTGGTCTAAAGTCTTTAAAAACCACGAACATAAGAATTCTTTACATATAATTTCAACTGAGAGCAGCTTTCTAGCATTTCCTGCTTTATTCACCCCCTGCCTATCACAAGGCCAGGTGAGAAATGCTGCTGTTTATTTTGCACTTTCCAGAACAGCCTCCTCATGTACATGGATTGTTGGGGGAGGAATTGAATGGGTTCATCAATACTTTCTCCAAGCATTTCACTCACTGCAGTTTTCCTTCTGCAAGGAGGTGTCCATGTGCTTATCCCACTCTAAGACAAAATGTTCAAACAAGCTGGAAACAATCAAACAGGAGGGCAATGCACTGCTGCTCCTCTGGAGTAAATGGATTTCAGTCCCTCCAGGAATGTTGTGGGGACTGCTAAGCATGGAAAGACAGTTTGTGCAGCAATACTGTACATACTTGAATTACTGACTCTTGAGAGGGCACGGGAAACTGAAGGCTTATAGCAAAATATGACTTATTACTTAATAAATCTTTTAGTTTCTTGTCTCTTGGCACATATTTTCATTTTAGTCTTCCCTACAACTGGCACTGCAGTGAGAGGATGGCAGGAGAATGGCTTTGCAAATACTCTGCCCCAACTATTCTCTCAGCCACTTTTCCATGGCAGAGGTGGCACATCCCTCAGCAGCCTCCTGGAAGGACAAGCCAGGGAAAGAAGCAGGCTGTCAAATATTGAACTTTAAAGTGTTACAGAGAAGTGGACAATGACCTAACAAAGGGCACTGTTTAAATATTTATCAGACTTAAAAGTCCAGAGGTAGTGCAGGAACTACACACAGCACATTTTATTTCAACTGGTGCTCAGCAGTAAGGCTTGTCAGTGCTTCAGATCATTCACATGGCATTGGGCTGGAGCACAGCGTGAACCCCAAAGTAATGAGAAATCTGCTGTAAAAGCAGCTGGGCCAGCACAAGAGTGATATGTGAAGGGTAAAATAACAGGTACAACTTAGAATAGAATCACAGAATGGATTGGGTTGGAAAAGACCTCTGAGAACATCAAGTCCAACCCTTGGGCCAACTCCAGTCCCTTTACCAGATCATGGCACTCAGTGCCACGGCCAAGCTCACTTTAAAAACCTCCAGGGATGGGGAATCCACTCCCTCTCTGGGCAGCCCATTCCAATGGCTGAGCACTCTCTCTGCAAAGAATTTTTCTCTGATATCCAACTTAACTTGTTGCCTTGGCATTTCTACCATCTCTGTTAGATACATAAGGAGGAATACACTGCAAAATTTACAAACTTTTACATTACTTACCAGTTTGAAACCCACGTGGGACATGGCAGAGCCATGATTAGTCCAGCTAATGAATGAGCTAAACAGAACTCTTGCAACAGGAAAAACCCCACCCAGTGTGCACTGAACCCTCCTACACACAATGACAGCAACAGGGGCTGTTGCCATTTGTTTGTACAGGCTGAACTAAGTGTTGAAGTTACACACCACAGACACCACCATGCACAGTTTAGTGTTCAACTCCATCTTACCAAGACCTTGAGCCACTATGGCAAGCCAAAAACATCCCTCTGACTGGTTAAGACTAAAGCAACAAAAGCTGTGTTAGATAAGAGGAAATTGTGAGTTTAGACACGTGTTTAGAACAGTAACTGCTCAGAGAAAATGTTTATTCAAAGATGCTCTGTAGACTAAAAAGAAAGCAAGTGAGTGACAAGGAACAGATAAAACTGAGGCAACAGTAGAAAAAATGCAAGGCAAAAAACAACCAAAACTGAGGCCAATTAAAAAACACTCCCTGTGACACACAGCCACCAAGACTGCACTGCAAGGACAGAATGTACTTTGCAGCACAAATGATGGAAGGAAGTAACGTGTAAAAACACTTCACCATAACTAGAAATGTGTCCCTCTCATACTCCAGAAAACAAACTGGCGTGTGCTGTGACTTACACATCTCAAACTCCTCATCACTGCTGGAGGAGAAGTCCAGGGCCTGGCTGCAAAACATGAAATGCAGAACATCAGGTCAGCAGGAAGTGGGTCTGCACCTCCACTGGTTTGAAACACTGAGAAAAACACTGAACATCACAAATAGTCTGAATTATTTTAACTATTTAAAAGAGAAACACTATAATTTTTAACAGACTAGTTCCAGCAACCATACATGTGCAATGCAAGTAGCAACCAACCACCAAAATCTGGAACACAGAGCTGTTTTTGGAGCTTAGGACACTGCATTTGTTTGAGTTCCAGTTGGATACCAGAAGTCAGAAAGCTCATCCTTGTGTAATCACGGTCTGTGATCTGGTAGAGAAGTTACAGTAACTCTGAAAGCCCGAAGCAGGCACTGATGAGCAGTAAGCTGCTTTTGCACAAAGTGCACTTTAAAATGGTTGCCATGAATATTCAACGAAGTGCAGCAGCTTTCAGAGAGCCATTCCCAGAGGCAGCAAATGGAGGCATCACCACTGACTGCAACCCCCAAGCTGCAATCCCCTTCCCTGATCACCTACTTCATTTTCGGCCAACCACCCAACACCAGCAGCTTGGAAAACACACTGAGCAATTGACTTAAAAGCAGCCAGACAACTCCTCTTGATTAAAGCCTCTTAAAGACTGCAATTCTGAAACATGCTGATAGATGTCAATTACCATGAAAGAAATGGGGGTGTAATCTAAAATTATAAATCAATACGTGTAAGTATCATAACATATTCCTATATAATACAGTGAAATATATATTGTGTAAATATATATTATGAAATAGATATAAAATTATACATTACCTACTGTACACTATATAATATGGTATGGGTTTTATATATATGCAATACAGAATACTGTATATTTTATATCTATACACAATATATATAATATAGAATATTGTATTTCATATACTATATAGTATATATATACTATATATAGTATAGTATATATAAAATATGTATTTTATATACTCAAGAGTACCATATATATTTTATATACACGAACTCTATATTTTATATATATACAGTATATATAATATAGTATACTATATTTAATATATGTGCTATATATC
>VWZD01011012.1:300900-311075 GCA_013396695.1 Sakesphorus luctuosus
CCGGTGGCAAACCAAAGCTTTATTGGTGCGTTTGTCTGGGGGTTGGGGTTGGGGTTTTTTATCTTTTTTCTTTTTGTTTTTTTTTTTGTTTAAAGTCTTTGCTACAGTACCCCTACACATAATTAACAATCATTCCTGAAAGATCTGTATTTGGCACCAGTTTGTGTTTAGCTCAAAACACGTGTGGGGAGGATTAACTTCAAATCAACTTTTTTTTTGTTTTTGTTTTTTTTTCTAACAGAATAGGAGCTGCCATCATGAAGCCAATTAACTGAGTTATTGGAGAAGCTTAAAAAAACAAAACAAAAAAACAAAGTCCTTATCTTAACCAACACATTACAGAGAGCTCCAAAACAGAGGTCAAACATTAAAAGGCTGATATAGGCTCAAGTGGTTTATAAAACCTATAAAAAAAGACTACACCAGCACATATGCCCTTTCAGTCCACGCAGTTTAGAAATTAACACAAGGAGCAACTCGCTAGCTGGAAATCTTGTCATGGGAGAACCACATATACCAACAGGACTACCCAAAATCAAATGTTAAAATGCTCCAGTTCCCAATCCACATAAAAGGAGAGAAGTTCACAGGAAGATTTAAGTCAATCCATGGTATTGTAATTGGTTGGGCAGTTGAAACTTCCCCCAGCAACCACTTTGTCACTCATACACACAGGCTTACATGTACACGGCTCAATCCCATTCAAATTCCTCATGGAATAAAAGGATCCCAGGCTCTACTGAGTCTTTCCCTATCATGCAAGAAATAAGTCTGGCTGTGCTTTAATCACCATCATGTATTACTTCAGCCACAGAGTACCAGGCAGATTAAGTAGAAATGCACAGTTTTTAGCTCGTTGTCTCTGCACAGCTGTCGGAGAGAGGCTCAGTTCCTGGAGAGTTCGGGGGGCACACACAGTCTCTCTTCATGCAGACTCAGTGGCCTCCACTGGCTTGATCATGTGGTCGGGTTTGTTGCCTGCAGCGTAGTGATCCCACATCTGGAGGTACAGCCGCTCCAGGTCCGTCGTGTACTGCTTCGTGTTGAACAAGGGGCTCGATATTCTCTGCTTCCACACTTTGCCACGGATCTTCTTCAGGCTGCAAGGAGAGTGAAATCGGTCATGGGAGGTTCCAGACACCACATATTATTTTCCTTTTGAAGTCTATTGTTTTTGGCTAACCCAGAACTGCCTGTGCAACTGTTTCAAAAACACGAGCTCCACCCCACTGTTTCATCCCCTTATCATTTCTGGTGCAGACCAGCATAACCACTTCAACTCACAACAGCTGGGACTAATTTGTTGTATTATCTGTACTGCAGTAACATTTTACAGTGCAATTTTAACTTACAGTAAGCAAAAAACTGCTTAACCTTCAATTTGAAAAGAACGAAAGGTGAACTATACTGTACTTCTTACAGTTTTGCACACAATCAATTTCTTCAAACAGGCAGCATTGCTTCTCAATTGGGAGTGCTGTGAAGTTACTGTAAAAGCAGAAGCTGAACTGCAATACAAGACACCTTTAGCAGAGGATTGCCCAGCTATTTTAAAGAGTAAAATATCTGCAGGATTAAAACCACTGATGTCTCAGCGCTGTGCCCAAATACAGGATTTTCTGTTCTTGATGTTACCACACTACACAGTCCAAGTTTGCTTACTATTCCAGGTCAGTTCCCAGTTTCACAGCAATATCCTCATACTCCTGTTGGCTTTTTGCAATGAGCTCAAGACAACCCAGGCAAGTGAGCTGTGAGGCAGCAACTCGTGAGGCAAGAGTCTCGCCTGAAAAGAGAAAATAAAGAGCAAATCAAAACCAAGAAAACCAACCAGGACTAAGTTCACCAAGTAATATATTCCACACTACTAATTACTTTCCTTCTGCCTCCACAAGAGGCAAAGTTTGTTGGGCTTGCTGTTATTAAGAAATTACCAATATCCAACCCCTGTGGTGTGCAGGTTTCCTGCTGTGTTACCTGGCATGGTGACCATGGGAGTCCCAGCCCAGAGCACGTCCATCCCAGTTGTGTGCCCATTGCAAAGTGGAGTGTCCAGACAAACATCAGCCAACTGGCCTCTCCTCACGTGCTCTTCTTTGGGGGCAACAGGTGAGAAGATGATTCGGTTTTGGGCAAGACCCAAGTTCTGTGCGTACTGCTGAATATTGGGCTCTCCTACAGCTGGGAAACGCAGCAGCCACAGCACACTGTTTGGAACTCTCTTTAGGATCTGCAACAAAAATGAGAAGCAAATACAGGAAGTTCAGACAGGAACATTTACTTTTCTGAATAAGAAATTACCACATACCAAAATGCAGCAGAAGGCAAAGTCATTCATACATTAATCTTCTGAGGTACAGAGCAGGAATAAAACAGATCATTTTTAATGGAATCACTAGGATTGCATTCCTAATCCCACTGAATGGGATAGCAACTCTGAGTAGCAGCTCACAGAGCAGTACTTGGAGAGTCTCTCATTTATTTATAGGGCCATGCCATGGAATATAAATAAATGACCCCCAAGTAACTCTCAGCACTACAATGTAAGCTGGAACCTGATACACTCTCCACTCAGATCTGTCACTCTACCAACTGCTACAGGCAACTGTGACCCAACTTTAGAGATTAAGGAAGACCAAAACCATTTTACAATGGAGAACGAGTACTTAAGCTGTCCAAGACCTAAGTCTTCTCTGGTTAGATACAGGTGTCATTTGAAATACATCTAAAAAACTCTAAATTCTGTAACACTAAGCCCTGACACGAGAGCATTGTTTTCCACAGGGAAGTTACAGTCTCAATTTGCATGGTTTCCTCTAACCTGAGCAGATGTTCCAGAAGCCTGACCTTAGACTTCATGTTAGACACAGATACTCACATTAGCCCACATCTGTAAGGTGGAAGGGTCGATCTTGTACAGCTGATTGAAGTTACAGTACACAACAGCATCCTCTGGTAAGCCGTACTGAGAGCGAGTGGTGACAATGATCGTCCGCGGGACTTCCTCGCCAGTGGCTGCTTTGTTGTTAATCTGAAGGAATAAAAAACAGCCACTGAAATTCTGCAACTGCAGAAAACAAGACCATGCCCTGTGGAATTTGTCCTGAGACACTGCAACATTTGTCAGCATCATAAGTTACTGTAAGGATATCTTTGGTTTTATTATACAAAACAAAATCGTCTACTTACCCACAGCAAGAATTTAACTGGTTTGTGTACACGCTTGTGGATGCCACAATGTTGCAACCACCAAGGCAAAAAACACTGGGCATTTTCATGCCCTTCCTATATCTCCCCGAAATTCCAAGTAACTGGAATAATTGGAAAGAAGAATCATATAAAGAGGCATTACAAATGGAATCCTACCCTCCTTAAGGCAACTTAACTTCTCTGAGACCAAAACTGAAATTAAAACTTAAAGACAGAACTAAAAAGCAAAGATGTTTTTTGGTTTGTTTGGATTTTTGTGGTTTATTTTTGTGTGGGTTTCGTTTGGGGTTTGTTTTGGGGTACTTTTTTTTTAAAGATAAAAACAACAGGCACAGAACAGATAGTCAAGACCAAAGGTACAGACTCACACGTAACTGACACACTGTAAGGATCTATTTGACAAGAAAACAATGGAAATGCTGAAAGTTACAGGAGTTACCAACAGATTTCAAAAAAAGAATGGATCTTACAGCTTTCAGAAAGAATAGGAATATGATAATATTCCAGCAGAGGAGGAAGACGGGATAATGAAAATACCATGCAAGAGTCTTCAGAATTAGTAAAATGGAAGCATGATTTTTAGTAGTTTTTAATAATGATATGCAATGATGGGATCAAACCCAGATAAAAATATCAGTACAGACAGGGCAACACAGCTACTTAGAGCCTTTTTCTTTAAATACATATTTTTCATGCATATGTATTTAAAATTTAGACTAGTGGCAGTGCAGGCAGCCCTTGATGACACACTTGACATGAATGACAATGACTCACTGCCACTGACTCCGTTAGAAGATGAACATGATAACTTAGTTCAGGTGGTAAAAGTGCTACTTATTCAGGTCACTGAGACCCCAAAAAACACACTGCTCAGTTCTTGTCCACCTATGCCAAAAAGCAGCTGATAACAGCACAAAGAAGTGTTGTCTAAGTGTGATTGAAAGACGGGAATCATGTTTTAAGAGTGCACAGACAGTGCTTAGAGTGTTCCACCTCAGGGGTAGGACAACTTCAGAGAAAAGGTCAATAAGCTTACTGACCAAACTAAGGCAGAACATGCTACCAACTCAAAGGAAAGTCTCAGTTGTGAACCAAAGAACTCAAAAAGAAACCAAGGCATGAGATTATAGGTAAGGCAGCGATAATAAAAGGTCACATAAAATAATGTCAAAGAGGCTCCTGAGAGAGTGTAAACTCAGTAACATTCACAAGATCACGAGTTCTGCCAAGGTCAGAATATGGTATTCTAAGAAAGGAAGAACAACTGCAATGGAACGAGTGTTAAACAGTATCAGTGACTGTCCCTAAAATCCCATGAACTGTAAAGCACTGAGAGGGGGTGATACAGCACATGGTTCCAGAAGATGTAAGGTGATGAACAGATGTTGTGAGATACAGGGGAATAACTTTGCCTCTATTTTATTACTCAGCATAAAACACAACTGAACTGAGTAACAGGTCACAAATCCCTGCAGGGCAACATGCAAATCTTGCCTTCAAACAACCAAGTGTCAACTTGAAGCAAAGAGAATCAATTTCTTTGTATTTTAGATACCTCTAGATACCATTCCTGTATCTTTTGGGGAAAGATCATCTTCCAGTACATCTGTGGTTTTTAATCAGTTTCCTTCAGTATGAGAACTAAACAAATCAACATGACAGAAGACACATTTGCTTGGAGGTTTTCCTTTCCTGTTATGTCAATAAGTATGCAACACACAGTCCAAGAGAAGAGTGTCCTGAAGGGCCTCACCTGAGTAGTTGCTAATCCATTACTGATGTTGAATCCATTGATAGTGATCTGAATTTGCCCACGATTAATCATCTCAATCACAGCTTCTGCAATTGTGTTCATGGGGATGACGGGCATGCTGAGGGCAGCGTTGCCATCGGCATTCTCACAACTGTCAGGGCATTTCATCTACAATGTATCACACAAGTGTCAGAGAGGGCACTTCGCACTGTGCACAGAAACTCAGCACTTCAGTCCCCAACACTGGACACTGACAGGAGTAGCTCTCACCTTCACAATTTTGACATCAGGGAGGCTGTCAAGGAAAGCCTTCAAGTCAATGCCATTCAAAACAATCCTGTTATCATAAATATGACCATTGGACTTGAAATCGATGACTGCTTTTTTCTGTTTAAAAAAAAACATTTAAAGAAGTTAAATCCCTAACCAGGTACTATGGCTAAGTGCCATTTTATAAAGACAGCTGTGGAAAATACTTCTTGCCCTGTATTCCAACATACCTTCAGATGGGGGAACATGTTGGCGTGGTCTCCAATAAAGAAAGTGTTTGGCATGTAAGCTAATTTCTCTGAATACTGCTCAGCCACCTCAACTGGGGAAGTTTCTTTATCTGTGATGATATAATCCATGAACAATGCCCCACTGGTTCCAGGATACCCCAGCCACATTGCCTAAAAAACAAAAAAGGAAGGTTACAGTTTAAGGGGCATTGTGAAAATAAAGGAAGTTAAAAAATCAATGAATTTTTAAGTTGTATTTTCCACCTACAGATTCAAGTTTTTTCTTCTGCCTTTCACAGATATGTATTCACAGACTATTCTGAGTTGGAAGTGACCCACAAGGATCAGAGTCCAGCTCTTAAGTCAATGGCCCACACAGGGGATTGAATCCATGACCTTGGCATTATTACAGCCAAGTTTTAACCAACTGGGCTAATGATGCTCTTATCAACTGAAGACCAACCACTAACTCAAAACTTCCACTACCAAGACAGTGAACAGTTTGAGGATGTTCTGAAGTTGATCCCTCAAGCAGAAGTTGCCCACTATGTGCAGCTTTAAGCTGGAACACGAACCATCAGTGATTGCTGCTTCTCTGAGCTGAGGCAATTCCTGGAGCCTACAGAGACTCTGCTCCAGGTTGCTCCCAGTCTCCTTCCACAGGCATTTTAAAAAGTCCTTAGCCTAAAAAAGGAACTCACTGATTCTGCCTCATGGTAACTAGAATTTCACTAAGTCTAAAAAAATTAAAACTCAACTACTCAATCAACTGCTCCAAATACCCTTTCTTTGCTCTCACTAAGGCAAGAGAGGCAGTGGTGTACAGAAACACCCTAGGATTATGGAGTCCTCTCAGCATGGACACTGTCAGTTGTCCATAAAGCACATAAAACCCACCACACTGCTGTTCTTGAACAGAATGATAATGTTTGTCTTGCATATTCCAAGCCCCAAGTCTCTCCTGCCTATTAATCAATATGAAGCTTCAATGTTCTTCCCATTCTACCAGAAAAAGAGCAGCTCTTTGTACTCACAAGTGGTTTTTCTGGAGACACAGAGCCCTGTGATTTAGTTACCTGAATAGGTGCTGGTCTCAGGGCAAATAGTTCATTCCGGGCTCCTTTGGTGTAGCCATTCATGTTAATGAGGATGTGTATCCCATCCTGATGGATGCGGTCTGCTGCTTTTCCATTACATGGTATCTGAAGAATAAATAAATACATAAATAAAAGTTCTTTTTGTTTCAGTAATAGATGTAGTTAGTCCTCAGCGTGCCCACGGACAGATGTCAGCTGCGTAATTTAATTTAGGTGAGACTAAATCTTGTTATTCCTGGTTTTACACAAGTCTGAGCCCTCAGCTCAACAGCAGCAGATCAGCCACAGGCTACAAACTGAGGAGACACAAACCAGCACAGCCCCATCACCACTCCTGGAGGGCTAATTAACAATCAAAGCTCACATCGGGCAAGTGGTACATTCACAAACTAAGGCAGTACAGAAGATCAAACTGAAGATCAAGAATAAGGCAATTAACTGCTACTGCTAATGCTGACTCACTCTACAATTAATATTAAAGACACTAAAATTCTTGTAAAAAGAGGAAGTTATTTCCCATTTATAGCAGGGTAAACACACTCACACAGGCAGTTTATCTCTAAGTAGAAAAGTTCCATCTTAATCTACTGCTAATGCAACAGATCACAGCAAACTGTTTCAACCTCTAACTCTCTTGTACAAATCTTTAGTTGTACTGTAACCAAACAAATATGAGCTGATGACTCAAGAATTGTAGTGTATTGAAGCGTATTATTCCAGGCAAAGTAAAGAATTTTCCCTAAATATGAAATTGCTGCCCTGTTTTTCTGTGATCCAGTTCCACCATCCCCAACTGCAAAACTTGGGAGGGGGAGTGGAAAGTGAAGATGGATTTCTGCAAGCACAACCAAACTTCATAATCAAAACGAAAATGGTCAGTGCTGTAAAACCCATCTGAAAGAGCAATTCTGCTGACATCAATTTAGCAATTTTACTTATGAGAGCAGGCTCTGAACATGAGTTCAAAACCCACATGTGAGTTTTATCTGTCACCTAAACTGGAACTGTTCAGGTGCCAAACCACTTCTATTATTAACGTACATCCCATGCTTTAGGGTTTTGCCTTGACTTCTACTGAAATCCTGGTTAGTTCTCACACGGAACTTAAAGTCAGCTTAAATGTGTTTGCAGTTGTGACATCTTATACATGACATCTAAATATGACTATTACCTTGAGACTTAATGGAAGAGTTATTAAAAAGTAACATTATCAATACTGAGTAATCACAGACATCACACAATAATCACTCTGTCCCAGGTAAGGGGTTAACACAAACACATCTACAAATGCCAAATTCTCAAGGCTAACATCAGCTTAATTAAAGAAATTATTCCAACTAAAAATCTCAAAATTACAGGCTGATCTCTTTCTTCATTTACAAGAATTTAGGTTTGCTAAAAGGTCAATGCACCAAAAAAATCTCACCTGAGATAAGTCAACAAAATGATTTGCTTCAGCCATCACTTTTACACGGAAGTTTGTACCATCATCAGGACTCAGGGCATAACAGAATACCTACAATATGAGCACCAAAAATTGAGTATCTGCACAAATTGTCCAAAAGAATAACTGTGCCAGAAAACACATGATACTGCAATTTTAAATTACATTGAGTTTCATACAAAACATTTTAATTTGTGTGGCATTTGCCAGTTGAGAAGAAGCAAAAAAAAAGGCACTGGGCCCATTTTTGACCCATTTGATCCAGGCCCCAGTTTTGTTCTGGCACCAGAATGTGGCACTGCACCCTGCACAACATTCTTGTCATTGCCACGTAAAGTGACTTCAACAAACAGATCTGCATAAGCACTGAATTCTTTCAGAATGCCTTCTACAAGACACCTCTGAATATGTAATTAGTGAAAATCATAATTATGACTCAGGTTGAACAAACAAGCCTTGGGGAAGCTTTTTAACAGTGACTAATTGTCCCAATTAAGAAACTGCAAGTGTATCTGAAAAACAGACAGTTGACAGACTATATAAAAGAGCGTCTTTAGTCACTCTAAGACATACAAATAGAGAACAAACAGAAACCAATATGCAGAGAACTTACCATGCAAGATAAAAGCTCAGTTTTAGTAAAATAATAGATAATCAAGTATTTAAATTAAGCTCTGTAGAGCATCATAAATCTAGAAGACAAAAGACTGCCCTTTGTCTTGAGCTGATTCAAGGTTAAATGGGACATTCTCCTCCTGTGCTCAGACCACCAGTCTCATTCTTTAATGAAAAAACTGCCAATCACAATTCATACAGCTCTGCCACAAAAAATTTCAGACTACAAAGACTTCAAGACCAGAAAAAAGCAAGAAGGTAAAGCGAAAAACTCCCAAACAAAACAAACTAAATGACTAATAAAAAACACTTCTGTAGGAAGAAAATACTTATAACCCTTTACAAAAACAAGGAAATTTGTATGACTTGGAAAACAGGAGCTCAAAACTGAGGCAATTTAGACAGTCATGGGGCAAACAACGTAATTGGAAATGGGTTCTATTTACAGACTCAATCCCTTAACACAACACCCACACAAATATAGATGCCACTGTGTTCAGCATTGCTAAACTGTATATTCTCCTTATGGAGAAGGCACAGTGTGTCACTGTCCTTTGAAAAAGACATAACCAGACCAATCTGAAGTTCATATCTGTGATTCAGGACCCTACTGAAAAATGCACAGAAAAACCACAGCAGCAGAGAGTGAACAAAAAAGTAACCAGGCAGCAGCATCTTGATGCTGGAATACATTTACTCAAAGAAGAGCAGATGAAGCTTAGAGTTTTTCATGAGCCACAAATCCTACCTACAGCAATTCTAAGGACAAGTATCTGATCTGCCTACCTTCTAAACAACACTTCATTTTGGTAAAGGAGAATGACTTGGGCTGGAGAACTCTCCAATCCATAAATAAAACAAACCCAAGGAACAAAAACCGTTACTTCCTTGTTTAACTGCCCATACCAAGAAAAGAAATGCCATTCACAGCCACGTTAAAAGCTTTAAACATTTACATTTTTTACCTCAAATTTGTCTGGGTTATGCATGCCTGGAATGGACTGCATTAAGTGTGAGGTTGGATGGTTTCCAAAGTCAGAGCTCACGTAGCCAATACGAAGCCGACCTTCACTGGCTTTCAGATCCTTGGGATGCTCATATGGTGGCTTGTGAAGCACATTAATCTGTCAAGAAAATACACACAGCTGTTTATAAACTCGGGAACCAAAATCTAAACAGAGAGACAAAAATAGCCCTATGAGCTTGTAGAATTAGCCTTATTACAAGGAGTACTCTAAAGCAGAATCACAACAAAAACTTAAGGACTTCATAGAATCAGTTGCGTTGGAAAAGACCTCCGAGATCATCAAGTCCAACCCTTGATCCAACCCCACTTTGATTACGGGATCATGGCACTCAGTGCCACATCCAATCTCACCTTAAAAACCTCTAGTGTCAGAGAATGCACCACTTCCCTGGGCAGTTCATTCCAATGCCTGACCACTCTCTCTGGAAAGAACTTCTTCCTGATATCCAACCTAAACCTTCCCTGGCAGAGCTTGAGCCCATGCCCTCTTGTCCTACTGTTGGTTGCCTGAGAGAAGAGACCAATCCCC
>VWZD01011012.1:311178-375014 GCA_013396695.1 Sakesphorus luctuosus
CCTTTCTGCCTGGCTGCTCTCCAGCCACTCTGTGCCCAGCCTGTAGCACTGCAGGGGGCTGTTGTGGCCAAAGTGCAGGACCTGCACTTGGCCTTGTTGAACTTCATCCCATTGCAATCAGCCCATCTCTCCAGTCTCTCCAGATCCCTCTGCAGAGCCCTCCTGCCTTCCAGCAGGTCGACACTCCCTCCCAACTTGGTGTCATCAGCAAATTTGCTAATGATGGACTCAATCCCCCCATCTAAACCATCAATAAAGATGTTAAACAAAGCTGGGCCCAACACTGATCCCTGTCCTGCCTTGCCCCTGGAACTCTGCTGCCATCACCACCAGAGCCAGTGCATTTGGAAATCCCAGAGCCCATCAATCACAAAGCTCACATGTTCCAGCAAGGATTCACTGGAGGCAAGATCAGGTTCCAAGCACTACACATACTGGAACTGACCAGATTCTGAGCAATACTATCACACAGCTGCCTGAATCTGCTGTCAAGGAAGAGTAATTTACTCTGTTCTTCAAAATGTCCCTCACGTGTACTTTGGAAACTTGGTGAGTAACACCACGATGTCCTATCTCTTTACACATTAGTGACTCAGAAAGCTTACAAGAACTAATACCACGTGAGTGTTAGATTTTGACAAGAACAGGCAAAGTTACAAAGAACTTCAATCACAACTGCTCTGTATAAAAATTCCTACCTTGTCCAAGCAGAGATTTCCATGTCTCTCAGCAATAGCCTTCCTAAAGCTGTGAGAGAGGGGATACAGCATGCTGTGATGTGGGTGAACAGAAGGCAGTCTGTTCTTCTCCAGCTGATCAGCTACAATGCTAACCAGCTTCTTCATTCTTTCATCATAGTCTGTCCAGTCACAGACAATCTAAAAAAACCCCAAAAATTTAAATATTAGGACAACAGCTTCCTCTGATCTGTATCAGGTATTTCACAGGTTGAGACTAATATTAGTTTCGTCCAAAAATGAAGTGTGAACTTCAGTAGTTACTGTTGATGACTGTATAATCTTATCTTCTTATTCAGGACTTAAGTCTAACTCTTTTACATTTAAATTAGTCATTGACAAATGTGATCAAGCCCAGCATCTGCTGCAGCAGAATCCTAAGAATTACAATCAAAGCCCCGTCTGCCTCACCTGCAAACAGTGGGCCAGGTTGCAATAGGCATCTGGGAAATCAGGTTTCAGTTTCAGAGCAGTACGGTAAGAGGCAATGGCTTCTGGTATATTCCCTGAATCCTGTAAAGGCACAGAAATGAGTCAGCAGATAAAAATATCCTCAGGGTAGCTACTCACAGTGCCCCACCACACTCTTCTAGGAGTGATTCATTCGCATGTGCTACCTTGTGAATCGAGGCCAGGTTGCTGTGGGCATCAGCAAAGGCTGGGTTTATCTGAATGGCACGGGTGTAGCACTGCAGAGCCCCCTGAACATCCTGCATCTCCTTCAGAGTGTTTCCCATATTAGAATAAGCATCTGCAAATGTGGGGCTGATTCTGAGAAATAAAAATAATGTGTCACGAACAAGAAAAGCTCCTCCTCCAATGAGAAAGCAGACCCAAACTGTCTGATTTGCAAAGCAACTATGTGAATTAAACATGATTTTGTAAGTTACATTGTGTACAAGTCCCGTTAGGAAAGGTTGGGACTATCACAGAGAGCATCCACTTACCTAATAGCCTCTTTGTAATGCATCAGAGCTTCCTGTAACTTCCCCTGCTGCTGCAGAACACTTGCTAAGTTCGAATGCGCAGCAGCAAACTCTGGAAACACCTGGAAGAAAAAGAAGTTGACAGTCTCAAACGCCACGAGTAGACCATAGCAAAAATACTTGTGCATTTATTACTCTTTTTTTATATATATTTTTAATACATTTTCTTATATTTTTATCACTCAGCACTCTGAGCAGAAAGTCCTCCCATTATGACTGAAGAGGCAAAGCCCATGTCCTGTTACACATTCCCAGAGTGAGCTCCCCAGCTGCCCCTGTGTACCTCGAGAGCCTTGCGGTACAGGCGCACGGCCTCCTCGATGTTGCCCTGCTCCCGCTTGATGTTTGCCAGATTGTTCAGAGAATCTGCGTGAGTGGGACAAAGTCGAAGGGCTGTATTGTAGCATTCTTCTGCTTCTACCACCTTCAAAGAAAGGGATACAGTTAATATGGTAACTCTTACTGTAACAGGCCTGTTTGTCAGAAGTCATGACACCATCACACTTAACAGGTTCAAGATGGAGATTTCCTGAATTATTCCTCCTTCTGACTAACTAAATTGGGGTAACATCCCACCTTAATGAAGCTGGTGACAGCTGGTGTCTAAAAATAAATTCACTGTAATTTTAAAAAGGAAAGAAGTGCTCCTTACACTGCCTTTCTCCTTCAAGGCATTGGCCAAGTTGCAGTAGGCATCAGGGAAGTGGGGCTGGAGCTCAATGGCCCTCCTGTAGGTGTCTATTGCCAGGTCTATCAGGCCTTGCTCATAGTACACACAGGCGAGGTTGCCGTGCACAACTGCGTGGTTGGGACTCAAACTCAAGGCTCGGAGATAAGCTGCTACAGCTCTGCAACAAAAACAAAGAGAATGTAAACAATCATAGAATCAATCATAGAATCAGTTGGGTTGGAAGAGACCTCTGAGATCATCCAGTCCAACCCTTGATCCAACCCCACTTTGATTACCAGATCATGGCACTCAGTGCCACGTCCAGTCTCACCTTAAAGACCTCCAGGGCTGGAGAATCCACCAGCTCACTGGGCAGGCCATTCCAATGCCTGAGCACTCTCTCTGGAAAGAACTTCTTCCTGATATCCAACCTAAACCTCCCCTGGCAGAGCTTAAGCCCATGCCCTCTTGTCCTACTGTTGGTTGCCTGAGACAAAAGACCAACCCCCATCTGGCTAGAACTTCCCTTCAGGTAGTTCTAGACAGTGCTGAGGTCACCTCTGAGCCTCCTGTTGTCCAGGCTAAACACCCCCAGCTCCCTCAGCCGTTCCCCACAGGACTTGGGGTCCAGTCCCTTCACCAGCCTTGTGCTCCTATCATCCACAGGGCAGCCATTATATCGATCATACCTACCCCGATTATAAAAATTACCTACAAAAAAGCCCCAAACTTGAATGGATACATACCATTAACACACATATCTGTCCTGTTAGGACATTATTGACAACACAGAGTACTCTCTGAACTAAAAGCTTGATCAAAGGAAGAATTACCATTTTTCATGGTATTTTAAAGCTATGCTGAATTCTGTAGTATCTAGCAGACTAGAAGAAATACTCAGTGAAAAAACAATGTCTTCCTCCAACTCGATGGCACATAATGAACAACCCAAGTCTTCTGGTAAACAAATTTTCATCTACTTCTTTTAACACTCCTCATTACTAAGAAAAACACTTTTTTCCTTTGCTGCATTTTTTCCAGTTTATTATTCAATTTTAACAAGGTAAACAGTATCATCTCTTTATTCTCTCCACTAACCTACTACAACTTACGACTTCAAACGCCCCTTTGTTCAAAGGTGAGATCTTTAATTATATGCTCCTACAGCACTATATAAATGGCTGATATATTCAAATCCAATTTCTAGGAAAATCATAACAGTATATAGAAAGTAAATGCTTAAAAGGTGATGTAAAATGAAGACGAAACATGGCCCTGTTCTGCCCACTAATTTGTGGTTACATCAGAAATCACTGACTGATTTCAATTGTGTCCAATGCAACTGGATAGAATAATTAATCTGTTCTCTGCAAAGTATTATTAAATTTAGGGCCACAAACCACAGCTACCAGGAACCATAACCCAATTTAGGGTACACTGCATATAAACAACACAGCCTGGATCTCTTTCCAGAAATAGAAGATTCACATTTCGGATTAGAGGTCTCAGAACAAGTTAGTTCAACAAGACAGGAGCAGTGTGGCAACCCAAGGCAGTAACACGATGCCAACACATCACAAATACAGAATATTCAGATGCTTAGATGAATTTAAGGATTTCAGTCTGTCTTACACAGTATGGAAATTTCAGAAGAGAGAAAGTTCCAAGTCACGTCCTGAATCACAAAATGAAAACAGACAATTCAGGCATTTCTGCCTTTCTTGGACATCTTATCTTCAACCTCCCCAGTCTTTCAAACCTATTTTCATCACAAACTCTCACTTTAAACAACGTATTAAGTACAAAAAAGCAACATCAAAGAATACATTCCACAGGATTTTTATTTTTAATAAATTCCAGTAGCCCAGTCTGTCTGCACTTCCAAGCCATCTATTGCTCAGCTTACAGCTGAAGTCTTTGCTAACCCCTGTCCAAAGACACTTCACAGGAGGAACATGATCTGTATCCTGATACATCTGACAGGCCCCTGAGAGAGCAACAGGACTGATCTGCTTACCTGTCAAATATCCTTGCCTCCTTCAGAACATTTCCCAGATTGATGTAAGCATCCAAAAAATTTGGGTCAAGTGTAACAGCCTGAAAATATTTTTGAAGTAACAGTTTGAGCATTAACATGAAACCATTCTTTATGAAACTCAGTTGTTGGTTGCTTTTTATAAATTGTATTAACACAATCTGTAACCATGCAAGACTTTATCAATAACCCAGTAAGGAAAAAAACCCCCTTAAGTTATATAAACCAACCACAGAGCAAAGTTACTTGTGACAGCATTTACTACCTACAAATTTATTTTTTGCCTACTGCAGAATAGACTGCTAAGCACTTATTTCACTTTAGGCTGATCACACCTAACAGTCCTGCCTACTGATGCTATGTTGCCTTTAACTTGTTTTTAGGGGAAAACCCCTAAAAAACCTTATCCATATCCTTTACCTACTGCAAAGTTAAGACAGCACTTGAACACTTCAGCAGTGCAGAAAAACAGAGACAAGTTTCACAAGAACAAGAAAAGAGCAAATACCTCACGTGTACAGCAAAAATTCTGAAGCCCTTTAACCAAAACATTTTCACTTCCTTCAAAACTAATGAAATACAAAAAACCATTAAGAACTGATGAAGTTACAGAAGCTGCAGTACTGAGCTACACATGAGTATGTGACAAGCTCCACTCTTACAATCTCATGGGAAGTATTAATTCCAAATTAAAACACTTCATCATCTATCATGAACTAGACACAGATCAAAAAAAAAAAAATCCTGAGCAGCCAGAATTTTTTTTGCAGATCTTAAGTCATAAATATCAGGAGGTGACTGTTGCCACACCTTAAATCCACTTTTAGGGGACTTAGAAACTTTAAATGAGATCAGTAAAAAATGAATTAAGATGGCAACTGGGTATTAACTGGAAGGTATCAGACAACTACCCAATGACATCAATCTAGAAATGTCTGAAACAATAGTGATTAAAAAAAATACTGGAGAGGAGGAATTAATGCATCTCTTACATTGTTCTCAATTACGGGACAGTAATACCAGAAAAAAAATCACAATGAAAAGTGATTTTAAGCACAAAGTTGTTTCTTCCTCTCACACATGAAACATGTAAAACATTATCACCAGCAAATCAGATTTTAAAAAAAATTAATCCAAAAAAGGACTGAAAACAACCTAATTTTCTCATATTTGACATGTGTGAAGTCCTAGGGCAGTTCCAAATGTATCTCTCCAGTAGCACAAGGCAATCTGAAATGTCAGTCAGTAAAAAAAATTAACATGGGATGTTAACTAGCAGTTCTCCACTATCGAAATATTTGTATCCTCTGCAAGCATGTACATTAAAATGCAGCAGTGAGGCTGAGACTCTCTCAGGTAGTTACCTTTTCAAAGTGATGAATTGCCAGCCAAATTTCTCCTTGGGCATTGAAAACACAGCCAAGATTACTCCAAGCCACTGCAAAGTTTGGTTGAGTCTCAATTGCTTTTAAGTAACAGGCCTTGGAATAGTCAAAGAAGAGAGATACAAGGGAAGGGGAATATTTGTAAAAAGAAAAAAATGAGAAAAAACAATTGTTAGTATGCCTTCTCTAACCAGCCAAAAGTGACCCTGCAGTATAGGCTAGCGTGCGCCAAAACTAATGCGCTGCAAACTGTGGTTGATCCTGCGCCAGCGCAAACCAAAACCCAGGTGCAAGCCCACCATTCTTCAGTTATGCTGGTAACAAACAAACACTCCTTCAGACACCCACAGGTCACCACAGAAATCATCTCAGAAACAATTCAAGTAGTTCAACCAGAAACACCTGGGCAAAGTGAGTAAAAACAAAAAAATTACCAGGTAAAAATAATTCCACTCTGGAACAAAACTGTTAAATATTCTAAACGCGAAATTACTTTAAAAAAATATGAAAAATTATTAAAAATGATAAAGCTATTCTGCAGTTTTTTAAGTGTCCTTGTCAAACGAGATGACACACCCAGTCCGTGTTTTGTTCCCTGGTTTCTTCATTTTAGCCACCTGCAGCTTCCAAACCTCAAATGACAGGATTGCACGAAGGTTTAGGTCCCTGTAATGCAAGCGCAAGAAATCGCTGCGCATCCTACCGCGCACGGCGCCAACGCTATCGCTGCGAACTGCTGGCTCTAGGATGGCCCCAGGGTGCAGTGAACGGCCAGCCAGCACCATTAATCTACCAGGCAGGCCCACGCAAAACTCGCATGTTAAATTTGGTGTCTGCACTCTTACAATACGTCAGAACCCGATCTCATCCAAAGGGCCACAGCCTGGAGCTCGGGCAGGCGCCCGGTCCGAGATTAATCGTCCGGCCGACCGTTCACGGGGCTGTAATCGCACGCAATGCGCGTTACCGCTGCGCAGCCTTTGCGCTACTGCAGGATCACAGCGCATCATCAGAAGAGCAGAACGCTGCAATCCAAACAAAGAAGAAAAAAGGAAAAAAATGAACAACCAGAAGAGTTAGAAGCTTTTTACTATTAACTATCTCCAATTATTTCTTTAAAAATATTTTAATTTACTTTTACTTTATTTCTTTGAAAGAATTTGTGGCTAATAGTATAAAATATTTTTACATTACTTGCTTGTAATTAAATATTTTAAGCTGTTTCTGAAGCCACAAGACAGAAGATTCAGGCATGGAGGCAAATGGTTTTGCTGTGGCAGTTACAAACCCGTTACCATATTTCTCATCATGTGACTTTTCGGTGCGTTCCTTGCTGGAAGAGGAGGAGGAGGTGTGTGTCTGCCCTAGATCCAGGCCTCGAGCTCCCTTCAGCGAGGCACCTTACGCATGGAATAGGAGGTTTCACCCACCTGAAACCTTCTAAATACAATATCAGTGGTGAAAAACCAAAAACAAGAGAGAAAATAAAACAAGATCATTAGTAAGAGTTCAACAAAGCAATTGCATTTTTTTGGATATGTAACACATGGGAATGAGGATAATCTGTCTGTAATAAGGGAGACATGCAGAAGGGAGAGGGTTAATCGGGCAATTGCATACAGCAGGGACTTTTTTTTTTGGAAGAAAGGCTCTGAAATATCTACAAAGAAATTAAATTTTAGTTCAAACTGTAAGGAATCTGCTGGCTTGATCTTTCAAATGGACTGATAACCAAAGAAACACGTTGCAATTTACTCAGGATCTTTTTCCTCGTTTATTAAGTTCTCACAAAACGGAATAACACTTTCAAACTAGGGTGTCTCCAGAGCTCTGAAACAAAGAAGTCAGCAACCTAATGCAGGCGCAGTGTCTTGGCCTATACCAGTCACACTAAAGCTGCAGTGAAGTGCAATTCATGTTAGCTGTCCGCTTGGTGGGCCGAGGACCAAGTGTCTCAAAGACTTGTTCAACTCCGAATGCCGCTAAAAATGGTTTCAACCTGGATCCGACCAAATCAATCAGGCTGCCCTAGGCTGGTACACGCATCCAAGTTGTTCAGAGGAATCAAAGCAATATTGAACTTTGAACCTGTGCTCCCCGTTACCCCACAAAGCTCCCCCCCTCCCCAGACGGTGCTGCAGCCAAACAGACAGCTACGCTGTTCATACACTCCACTTCTGAGCATGCGCGTGGGGCTTGGAGTGACAGACGTGGAGGCCAGAGAGGTTCTGATTTCTCCACACTCCTCACCCCGGCAGCGCGGACGCGTAAGGTGGCTTGTAACAAGACAATTTCTTTCTGCAAACCGAATTTTAACGTGCCAAGAATTTCCAACTCATCTTGGTGTTCGAATTCTCAGTTTAGGAAACGCAGGACTGCTAGAAGCCACCTTTCCACTACAGCAAGTTTTCTTTTGATCAGTTCATTTACCAAACAAACCAGCTTTGTCCTTCCGATTTCTTTATTTTGGGGGAGGGGAGAGGGAAGACATGAAGAAAAGATATTGGGGGTGGGGGTAGGGGGTGGTGTGTGTCGCATACTGCAGCTATTGATTATTTACTAGCCTTTCTTCCACTATCAAGGGAAGGGAAAAGTTAAAAGAATAAAAATCTTTAAAAGCCAATATTACAAGGTAACATTTGGATAAGTTTCTTCTCCACTTACAAGCCACAAAGGACTTTAGAAGAGCAGCAATGTCAATAGCACCTGCATCGTACAGGCATCTGGAGCTAACCACAGGCTCTCTGCTTGGCACCAGCAGGCAAGCCTCACATCTGAAGGATTGTTACTTATTTCCAGATGAAAGCATGATGGAGCCCCTGCCCAACACTTCAGAATGGTATACGATAGTCTAGTTCAGCAGCAGGGCTTGGTAACTTTCCATTTCTTGACTTAAATCAACTTTTTAAACATGGACATGCCACATCTTGCCCTGCAACTACTCTGGGGTGTTTCAGTGCCTTCAGTTTTCAGAAGTTTCTTGGACTGTCTGTAGATCAGCGCAGATTTGAAGATTTGGTGCAAAGTTCAAGTTTTCAAAACACTGATGTTTACATGTATTCTACCCAACACCTACCTTGGCTTCTTCCAAGCGACCCAGGGCTTTGAGCAGGTTCCCCAGGTCACTACGAACACAGTACAAGTCCTGAAAAATCAGAGTCACACCATCAGCTTCAGAACTTCAGAAGTCCCACAGGTCTCCACAGAGAACTTGCAAAGGAACAACCCAGTCCCCTAAAGATTATTTTAAATTCTTACTAAATACATCACAAAGGTAAATTATTTTTCTTGACCTAACATTACAGACAGCACACAATGTGACCAAACTTAGTACTGTAAAAATACAACTATAAAGCATAAAAAGTAGTAATATTTCATACAATTCCTCTTCATACAGAAATATAAAACAAAACCGTAAACAAATGCCCCACCACCCCTGCAGCTTAAGTCCTTTTGCTCTATGTAAGTATTTGAAGTCCCTTATTGTGTTTCTTTTTTTTTTCCAAACCATGACTCCAAACCTGCACTCTATTTAGATACACCATTGCTGTCATGGCTTTTAAATAGATATATAAAGTGGGTTTGCTTCCTGTATCCCCAAAGCAGATTTTTCTCTCTGTGTACCCACTAATCCATCCATTTTCAACAGCTTTGCCACATGTTCTTGTTCTTTCATTTGTTTGAAATGAAAGCACAGGCTGGAACTGCATTATCTAGCAGAGAATGGAGACATTTTGTCAACACTAACAAAAGGATTTCCTCACCTAAACAAAAACCTGTAAAAACCCACCATCCATCTCACATTATTCTAACCAGTGCATGAAATGGACTGGTCACACCATTTAGCACAGTAAGTCAGACAAGTTCAGGTGGGGTGAAGAACACAAATAAGATTCTGAGCTTTTCCTGGACTGAGTTTGCATTTGCTTTTCCTAAGGAGAAGGGGTATCTGCACACAGAGTGATGCTGCATTTTAAGTGTTTTTTGTCAAAATGCATGACCAAACAGCAAGCAGATACCTTCAATATGCTGAGCAGTACCATAAAAATTTAATTGTATGAGGGAAAACAAACAGAGGATAGCAGTCTGATACAACACGTATAAAAGAGTCACTTTGAACAGTTACAACCAAAAATCCAAAGCCCAAATCAATCCTACAGTGCTCACTTACAGGCAGATACTCAGTTTCAGCCTATGAAACCTAAAAAGGTGTTTCTGTAAACCAGTCCCCAATGGAAACCTAACCAAGGAAATTCTTATCACCATGAAATTTCTGACTTTGTGATAAAGTAATACCTGACAATTTTTCATGATCTCACATTCAAGTCTAAACATTGATTCTCTCACTGTAATACTGCCTTAAAGAACACCAAGCTAAATGAGGCCATTCACTGAAACTTCTGGCTTGAGAAAAAAAAATCCTTACTTTCCATTTATCTAAACAATACAGGTAAATGTACAACAGAAGCCCTTACTGCAATATATTGCAATATAAACCTTCTTGTGACAAAAGTATTCCAAAGATCCTTCAGAAAAGTATCACTCAGATGGAGTTCATGGTGTACAGACTGGCAGGGCCATCACTTGTTCACTCTCTGAAAGCCCTGGGACAGTAGTAAAGGATGAACTTTTACAAAATAAAGCTTTACTTACAGGGTTGTACTGAAGGGCAGACACATAAGCCTGTACTGCTCCCTCCATATCCCCTGCAGCTACCAGTGCAGCAGCCAAGTTAATGTATCCATCAATGAAGTCTGGTTTGAGGCGCAGGGCGTGTCTGTAATGCTCAATGGCCTCCTGCAGCTGCCCACGCTCCTTGTACACATTGCCCAGGTTCGAGTAGGCCTCGGCCAGCAGAGGGTTCTGCTTGATGGCCAAAGTGCTGAAGTGAGCAGACCTGCAGAAAGCAGACAAGTTAGCCAAGAAAATAAAAACAAACCCACAAAAGCAAATAAAAAACCCAAACAAACTCACCCTTGACATTCAGTGTTTTGTCTGTGTTTAGTTACTCTTATGAACATTCATGTTTAAACAAGCCAAAATACACCCAACAAATCTGGGCTTACAGAGCTGTAATGTGTGTTTATGATCCCAGCTTAAACTCTCATCATCTCCCTGGTTCCCATTTTAGATTTGACTAAACAAGGACAGCTCTCACTTACAATCAGAAGGGTCTGAGTTGCCTCACCAAACCCAAGCTCAACACACTTGGAGAAAACACCACAGACACCCTGTGAGGCCTCTTCAACATCTGCATGTTAACCAATGTTCCACCTGATACTCTTTTCAAGAACCAGGACTTGGCTTACATGTAAAATTCTGTTGCATCCTCACCTGTTTTATTTTCCCACACCTGAACTTCATTCAGAAGCCTATGTAAAACAAACCTAGTCAAAAGTTTACTTCCTTCACCAGTAAACATGAATTTCCAGCTAGAACAAGTAAAGTTTAAAATGCTGGAGGCACAGAAAACAAGATCAGGAACAGGCAAACACAAAGAATACAGGGGTAACTTTCAGATCACAAAACCCCTTTACTAATCACATTGTTTGCAGCCAACAATCAGTTTTGAAACTTAAAAAAAAAAATCAAAAAACCTCCTTATACTGCAGGTGGAATAAACACTAAATCCTGCCAGTACACACACGTGTGGCTGATGCTCCAGTATTCACAAGTACAATATTAAAATTACAGGAGAATACTGCAAGGTCTGCTGTTTGCTGCAAAGCTGTTGGGTTTGATTTGCCCTCAGCACTGTCTGGAACTCCCTGAAGGGAAGTTCTGGCCAGGTGGGGGTTGGTCTCTTCTCCCAGGCACTCAGCAATAGGACACGGGGGCACAGGCTCAAGCTCTGCCAGGGGAAATTGAAGTTGGAGAGCAGAAAAAACTTCTTTGCAGAGAGAGTGCTCAGGCATTGGAATGGGCTGCCCAGAGAGGGGGTGGATTCCCCATCCCTGGAGGTTTTTCAACTGAGCTTGGCCGTGGCACTGAGTGCCATGATCTGGTAAAGGGACTGGAGTTGGACCAAGGGTTGGACTTGATGATCTCGGAGGTCTTTTCCAACCCAACCCATTCTATGACTCTTTCCCTCACCATGACCAAACCCAAAGAAGGGCCCTACCTGTCCAGCCGGCGGCACTGGAAGTGAATGGAGGAGAGCAACAGGAGCACCCCGGTGTTGTCAGGCTCCTGCCTCCAGAGCTGCATGCAGTGCCTCTCTGCTGCCTCAAAGTCTCCTGCCTGATACTCACGGTGAGCCAGCTCTGCCAACCCTTGGAAGGAAAGCATACGTTTCGTTGGTTCTGGAGAGCCACCAAGACATTTAAGGGGGGAAAACAAAAAGTTAGATGATGGGAACAAACCAAAACCAAACAAAACAATGAAAAAAATGTACACGTATAAAGGATGAAAATGTTTGAAATTATGTAAAATACACAGCAGGTGACAGTTGGAGCCCTCAGATCTTTATGCACCAAATTTTTACCATGGAACTTCTAACATTATGTGTACAGGTGCATGACTTCATCAATAACAGGAAAAATGCAGACTAATGTCTGCAAATATCTGTAAATCCATCATTTTCCTGTATTCTGAAATACATTTAAACAGGCTCCTGTCATGATATGGTACTTTGGTTCATGGAAGTGCCATTAACAGAACAAGGACTCCTCAGTCTCCCCCAGGACTGCAAATCCTGTGCTTTGCAATGTTAAAAAAACAACTTAATATGGAAATGAAGGACAGGAGACAAAGACTCCAAAGGACTTGAACAAAACGAAGTTTTGATGTGTGAGTAGTGAAAGTTCTTAAAGAAAAAGGGGAGGGGGTGAAATGGCTGACATTCCTTGAACCCTCCATACTCCCACATTTTCTCTAAGGAGACAAATCCCTTCACAGATTAAAAAAAATGGCCTGGGAACAATATGTGATGAGACACAAACACACACTTCAATGGTTATGCAACTGGCCTACAGGAGGAACCATTAAACAGGAAGGGTACAGGAAAGGAGTTCCTGCTCCTGGAGGCTCAGCTGGAACAGCAGTGACAAAACGGTTTCAGTATTTAATACTCAACTGTGGAGAACAAAATACTTAAAAAACACCATCTGCTTTAGATAAAACAACCTTAGGTGTGAAAAGTAAGTAAAATTTCTTACAAAGTATGATTCTTCATTAAAATACAGACAAGTGCAGCTTGGAAAGACACAAAACCATCCACTCTGGAAAGAACTGCTGGCCTTTCCAATTCAGCCTTTATACCAGTGACCCTTGACTATTAAAATATTTGATTACTGCCGTATCTCCCATTTTTCCTGCCAAAGCCTGATATTTCTGGTACTCTGCTGTCACTTAATGCCATTCATGAAACACTTCCCACCTGGACACACTGCGTTTTAAAATTCTGAATCTAAATTAAGTATCTACATCTTTCCTAATACAAGAAAGCACCTCAACAACTGAGCCCACAGAAAGCACCTCAACAACTGAGCCCACAGAAAGCACCTCAACAACTGAGCCCACAGAAAGCACCTCAACAACTGAGCCCACAGAAAGCACCTCAACAACTGAGCACACAGAAAGCACCTCCACAACTGAGCACACAGAAAGCACCTCCACAACTGAGCACACAGAAAGCACCTCCACAACTGAGCACACAGAAAGCACCTCCACAACTGAGCACACAGAAAGCACCTCCATAACTGAGCCCACAGAAAGCACCTCCACAACTGAGCACGCAGAAAGCACCTCCACAACTGAGCACACACACTTTGCAGGCAGGTAGCACAAAAATCCTGAGGCTCTCCCTCCTTTGTGAGAACTTTGAAGACAGCAAAATAATCACAAAGCAATTAGGTACAGTTACTGCCTAGTGTTTATTTTACAAAATTGGGATTGATGTTATTTAAATTCTTTTCAAATTTGGTATGTTAGCAGGTTTAAATGTAAGACTGCAAACACTCCATGATCTGAGTACAGTTGTTTTTCCAGATAGTTTATTGCCTCTGTCAGTGACAAAAACTGTTTGACAGTACATTGGAACTAGCAAGGCCACTCTCTTAGGACACCTGACAAAGCAGTAACTGAGTGTCTCCATCCCTTTTAGATTCCTGTTTCCTGTGAGCCTTGTTTAACACCAAACCCTGAATAAGGCAAAGTGGATTTCAGTGTCTGGTTAAACCCACTGGCAAAGGTAAAAAGAAACGACTTTTATTCAACATGAGAATGTTGAATCCTGGTTGAAAATCCCAGCATTTATAAATGGTGCTGACAGTAACAATGACACTGGAGCACTGACAGACTGTTCCTCCCTGTCCTCCTGCTGCTCCTTTAACCCCTTTGGCACTGGGGGTGTTTTCAAGTTCTGCTGAAGGCACAAACACAGGGAAACCAGGCAGAGGAAATAATTTCCTCTTAAAACACATTTAAATTCTGTTATTAAATTTCAAAGTTGAAAAAGAAAAAAACAAAACATAACAAAAAAACGCCAGAAGTTTATGCTTCAACACTTCAGACACTTGGAAAGAAGGTTCCAATCCTTATCTAAATACTACATTTTGCCTACTTTAAGCAATGAAAGCCTGAATGAATGAAATGGAAGTTGCAGCTCTCAGGGAATTAGAGCAGGTGGTGGAGAAATATTGTATTTAACACCTGGGAACCAGAACTGCTAATAAAAGCAACGAAACAAGAGAAACACTGATATTTTCTTTCATTTATCAAGTGTCTCTACATACAAAACCCCCACCCCTCGCTCCCAGAGATAAAGCAAACTCAGTGTAAAATTCCAGGTAATCTGCCTCCAACAAGTGTTTTAGAAACTACCCTCAGAAGTTCACTGGAAAGCAGGACAATGACAACCACACCTCAAAGGGCTGAACTTCCAACAGAGCCTGGGCTGGGAGCGAAGTTATGCAATGCACAGCCCCTCCATGAACCCAGGGAATCCATTTACACAGAAAGTAACTGCAGTAAAGAGGCACAGCCAGGAAAATCTCTTCCTGCATAAATGAGTTTCTGTACCTGGTGCTGTGACTGTGACCTTGGGAAAGTCGAGCACCTGCAGTGACAATGACCTTCCCTGAGGCTCCCAGAGAACAAAAACCTGCACTGAACCACCATAAACACACCCTAAGGGTGCATTTCCCGCAGAAACACCATCCTAAACGCGTGCCAGACACTGACAGAATCCCAGACTATTCTGAGTTGGAAGGACCCACAAGGACCATCGAGTCCCACTCTTAAGTCAGTGGCCCACAGAGGGGATTGAACCCATGGCCTTGGCATTATTACAGCCAAGTTTTAACCAACTGAACTGACTCGTGCTCAGCCTTAGCTTTAGATCCAACCCAGGTGCAGACAGAGCAGTGGTCACCTCCATGTGGGAGGTGGTGGCAGTGGCGAGGGTGGGCACAGGGTGGGCACAGGGCTCTCTCTCCCCGAGCCACACGTGTTGTTCCCACCTCCACAGATCAGGCTACCCGAGGATGCTGCAGCCTCGCTCACCACACACACAGTTCTGGCTGAAGAGCAGTGAAATATTGCAGCATTTTCCCTTATCACTACCGTTTCTCTTTACATCCTTATCTCTGCACTAGGTCTCGTCTATTTTCCCAAATATCCTCCTTTTCATCCCACTTTTCCCAGACATCATTTCAGCCTTCCATATTCTTCCTCCTGCCTGGTCACAGAAAGCTCAAAAAATCTGTGGGGTAAAACTGTGTTATCCTTTCAGTAAGCACAATACTTCTTTCTCTTAGTGTGCAGAAAAAGTCGGATTTCTCCTTTTCTCCATCCCTCAAGTTCTGGATCTGTAAACTACATTTAGGGTAGGATCTTTCAGAGCTACAACACGCTATCTCACTGTTCAGAAAGGCGCTTTAGTGCCACAGAATCACAGAACGTGTTAGGCTTGGAAGGGACATTTGCATCATGTCGCTCCGACTGCACTGCCATGGGCAAGGACACGTTCCTGGGCCAGGCTGCTGATCAACTCCTGCCTGAGTGCAGGGAGCGACTCTGACCGAGCCAGCGCACATTTTGGGTCAGACTCCCACCCTGCTTCGCCCTCTAACGCAGCCACCTGCCAGTCTGATACAAAAACAAATATCGCCCCAACCCCTGCCGCGCCGCCCCGGCCGCGCTGCCCCCGGGCAGGGCCCGCACAAAGCGCCAGTGCCGGGGCAGCCGCGGCCTCGCCGCTTCTGGAAAGTTCCGGCGGGCAGCGCGGAGCGACCCCGGGGGCGAGGGCACGGCCCGGCCCGCGGCACCCCCCGGTACCTGTGCTGTCCGCCACGTTCCCCACGGAGGTCGCCATCGGGACGGGGTCCGGCGGGGCTGTGGCGGCGGCAGCGGCGGCAGAAGGAGCGCTCGGGCGGGCCGAGCTGCCCGCGGTCGCGGCGCGCTGAGGCGGCGGCCCCGAAATGGCGGCGGCGGCGGCGGCAATGCCGAATGGCCGCGGCCGGGACTACCCCCGCGGGAAATAGTCCGGGCGGCGCCGGGGCGGCACTGCCAGCGGGCGGCGCAGGGATCTTCGCCGGAACTGGTAAGGCGCTCTGACAGAGAAGGTATCCTTCCGCGCACAGCGCTGCGCCAAAGGCGGCGGGACTGCGCGTGCGCAGCTGCCCCCCCACGGCCCCCCCTTAACGCGGGTACAGCCGCACGTGGGCACGCGGGACCGGCGGGAACTGGAACTGGGAACACAGCGAAACTGGGGAACGCACCGGGACAGGGGAACACAGCGGGACTGGGGAACGCACCGGGACCGGGGAACACAGCGGGACAGTGGAACGCACCGAGATAGGGAACACAGCGGGACAGCGGAACACAGTGGGACAGGGGAACGCACCGGGACAGGGGAACACAGCGGGACTGGGGAACGCACCGGGACAGGGGAACGCAGCGGGATAGGAAACACATCGGGACACGGGAACGCACCGGGACAGGAAAGACACCGGGATTGGGGAACACACCGGGATAGGAAACACACCGGGACAAGAGAACGCAGCGAGACACGGGAACGCATGGGGACTGAGGAACACAGCGGGGCTCAGGGGGGCATCAGAGCCCACCAGGACAACAGAGACCACTGGGACGACAGAGCTTGGGCGGGATCAGAGCCCACCGGAGCTGATGGGGCATCAGATCTTATCGGGACACCAGAGCCCAGCGGGACACCCGCAGCCTCCCTGGGCACTGTCCCCGCTCACTGGAGCCCCTCGGGGCGCAGGAAGCAGCAACAGCGGCCGTGCCCCCTCCGGGCTCTGTCCATGGGCTGTGCCCGCTCCACACCGAGCCCGGGTCCGCATGGGCTTCCCTGGTGTCTGGAAATGAGGAGGCTCCTGTGAACACCCAGTATTCCCAACGCCACAAATTACCAAATTCTGTTTGCTGGAACTAATTGCAGCCTAAAAGTAGGGCAGCTGTTTCTGAAGTGTCCAAAGCAGGCAGGCAGTTCTCAAAGCCACTCAGGGGGGAGATGTCAGACACTGTATTTGTTCTCCCAGAGGAAAATTGTTTATGAAATTAAAATTGTTTTACACTTGTTTATCAACAGCAGCTGTTTTATTCTGAGCAAGCATTTTTTTTCCTGACAGACATGAATGTATCCGACAGGCCAGTATTTCTGAGGAATTATTTTACATCTGTAAAATCTGAACTGTATCTGGATTTTGGAGCTAGTACAGGCTAGAGAACAAGCCAAGGCTTCAGCAGGACATGCCTGTCTAAAGCTTATTTTTCACCATTTACTCCATCACATAACGTGGTTTATAACCAAATAAAATATTAAAAAAAAAATCTGTTTGTTAACACAGTCCACACTACGCTGTTCCTTAACACCAAACAGGGACAAGAGAAATTCAGGAGCCAAGAATGGCCCAGGATGATTACCATCTCAGGAAAGGGAGTTTATTCATCTGAGTCCAGGTCACTGTCCCCTGCAATGGAATGAAAGTCCTCGCTGTCTTCCTCATCCTCAGACAGATGGACCTGACTTAACACACTTGGCCCAGAGCGCTGCTGTTCTTCCTCCTCCTCCTCTTCTGAGATCTCATACCCTCCAATGCTGCTGAAACTCGTGTCTCTTGTATTGGATTTGGGGTCTGGTTCTTCATAGCTGCCATAACTAGGAGAAAGAAGAGAGTGATTTCAAACAAGCTGCTGGTACCAAAAATTCTGTGTTTAACTCCTGTAAAAGTTCCTTGGCTTGAAGTCCTGTGAACACTCAGAACCACCTTGCACTTCAAATCTGCCACTGGCCAACTGTTTAAAATAAAAAACCCACCAGTTCTCCAAGAAAATTCAAGTATCCCCACTCCTGTCTGATACACTCGGGACAGGAAAAACAGATCACTCCAACACCTTCTATGTGTCTCCTTCACTGCAGAAAAAGGCAGACAGCCTGTTCTCACCTTCTCCAGCATTTCCTCCTGACCACTGTCAAGGTCCTGGGCTGGACTGACCAGTGCCTGATAGCACAGTTACCTCTACAGTAATTTATTAGGTAAGTATCAATAATAGCATTAAGGGACTGCACTCCCCAAGTAGAAAAAGAATAAAGAATCAAATACTGATTCTCTACAGAATGCCCAGAGAAGGAAGAGTAGGTTTGTATTCTCTCAAATGCAAAAAATAAGGATGAAATTGCTGTCATCTTCTAATAATGGAACTCATTCCAAAATACAGAATATGCAAATTTCTATTCTTTTGGACTCCAATTAAGCAGTTGTATTTCAAGTCAGATTTTTAGAGAAAGAAAAAAAGTTATTCAGCTGGATCATCTTTTAACTTCAAATGCATCTTGTAGTTTGAGGTAACTTGTGAAAACCTTCATTTGCCCTGCTTCCCACTGTGTACAGGAAATAGTATCTAACTTACAAGAAAGAACTTTTTTTAAATTTATCTAACATTTTTATTAGTGAAAATCTAACAGCAGAACCAAGTCAATAAGTAACAAATTGCAATTACAGTAATTACGGTTGCAACAATGAAAACAGTCACAAAACAGAAAAAATGTGAGACATTATTCAGCTTTTTATGATGAACACTTCAAAAATCTTTAAGAGAAGGGATTTTAAGAATTGTTATAACAAGAGTCTCAGCCTTAATTACCTGATGTTGCTGTCCTCCATCACATGAGACGCCTCCCCACCATCTCCATCGTAGGACATCATGCTCTCCTCGTTGTCCATGCCCATCCGCGTGTTCTCTTGAAGAACATGAGGCTGTTTAGGTCTCACTGCATTGGGCTCCACATCTGAGTCACTGCCACTCTCACTCAGCTGGATGGCTAAGTCATAAACCAACAGTTGGTCACAAATCAACTGGTTTGTTCTGTCAGTTCCATACCCACTGTCTTGGTTTAAAGGCTGCAATATTGGCTGTAAGGAATGTTTACAAAGCAGTGTCTCCACAGGGGAGCAGGAAGGGTATCTGGGAGGTGACACCACTTGCTGAGTGCCCAGTTCTGATGTTATTCCAAAGCAATATCATATCATTACCGCCATCACTCAAAAAGGTTTTATGTTGTGTCTACCCTGAATAATCCCCCTTTCTTCCCCCTAAATAATTTTCAGAAGTTATTGCTAAATACCACTATAAGCTTTTCAGCATGACAAGTTTGTAGTGAAACAAAAACAATCTGCAGAACCTCTGTATGCCTCTTCCAGTTCTTGATAACACTGTTTTAACATTAACATTTAACACTGACCACCCTGTTTCATATCGAAATAAAGATGCTTTCACTGAACTGCCCATTCCTGGCTCTGCATACCAAATCCTACTCCCAGCCTTTTCAGAACCATTTGCAGTTTCACTTTATGAAGTAACAATCAATGAGATCTTGTCTTAACTCTGTGCTTTCTTTTGTGTCTGTACCAAGAGCATTCCTATTCCACTTTGTTTTCAGTTCCATTTCATGTTTACCCAGTTTTCTCATGTTGCCCCTTTGGCCTCCCTTTTTGACCACTAAACCACCTGGTTATATATCCCAGTTATGCTCTGTGCTCTCCACTGCATGTTTTACTGATGAAAGCATGAGATTAGCTGGGTTAATGAACAACCAGTTCCTATTCAACCTTTTATGAAAGAAGGACACTTACATGAGAAAGGATTATCCCCTTCTTCATCACTCCCATCATCATCATCCTCTCCATCAGACATAAGCAAGTCTTCATAGAGGACACTGGCCTGGGGCTGCTGGGCTGATCCCTCTTCTTCATCAGCAAGGTCACCATCTGCATCTTCCACTTCCTGAGTCATACAGAATAGGGATGGTGAAGATCCAACAACATGCTGCCACTCCTAGCATATGTGTATTATTTACCACACTGTCCCCTCTGAAATATTCCCTCATTTCACAGTGCCAGCATTTTCAAACTACATTTCAGGGCCCGGCTGTTGGAACAAGCACTGCTGTGTCTCAGGGTGGCAGACACAGCAGGCAGGTCAGCACATAGACTGTGGCTGGGATTTCTGTAAATATACTCACTGGGGCTGGAGTTTTAGGCTTCCCATCATCATCTTCATCAAACCCTTCAATATCTACGTCAGAGTCTTCCTCCCCCAGCCTTCCTCGGCCCTGGCGCATCTGCATGGAACACAAACAGCACTGAGGAAGGACACCAACCAGGGGTGTGACTGACACCTGGGCCACAGAGATGGGTGTGGGAGAACAGGAGGGGACAGACAAAAAGAAAAATGTGTGGTTTGCACTCTCAGAGCAAGGATTCTTTGTCTCTCTATTCCAGGAGCAGAGAGCACACAGTTTCCACACACTTTTATCTGATGTGCTCATCCTTGAAATGGGAATGTCCAGCCTTACAGCACCAGAATCCCTTGTTTAACTAGATATTTCTGGAAAATACCACTTGCTCTTAAATTTTCATAGTATTTTTTAAAAGTTTGCAGCAAATCTTTTGCTGCCCTTCTCTTTCCTGTTCCTCCCTCAGACACCATGAGTCCGAGATAGAGAGACATGCAGATTCTATCCCAGAAACTATAAATTGTCTACAGAAAACCTGAAGAGTTCCAAACCAAGAAGGCATTCACAAAGCTACAGATGGCTACAATACTAGACAGAACTATTCACAGTCAACTTCTGTTTGCCTGCATTGTTCAGAACAGCTCTCACTACCTTTCTGGTACCACTTTCAGTCTCATGTCTCCTCACTTTCTTCCTCTTGGTAATTTATTTTCATGGTCACATTCCTGTGACCTTTCCCTCTCCTCCATCATTTTTTTTGTTTAATACAGAATAAAGACTAAGGTTCCTGTAATGAGTTAACTTATAGTGATTTAATATTTTTGACCTTCCTGCTCTTTTTCTTCCCTTTTACATTCTAAGGTATCTCCAGTGGCAATTGTCTCTTCCTAATTGTCACTGGATGCAACCATAATAATCTAATTATGATCTTCTGAATCTGCAGAATATCCTTCACCATTTCCCTACTCAGACTCAACAAGGGATTGCATATTAACCCTCTGTAGTATGAGTCACCAGGTTTCTACTTCCAGAAGTAGTGAAGCAAACAAATACTTGGCCTTAGGCAGATTCTTTTGCAGCTTTTGATTCTCTGCTCTTTGTTTTGCAGTGTCTCAATTCCCAGTGCTCTTTAATTTTTTTCGTTTCTATTCAGAGCAGTCAAAATGAAGGAAATTGCTTGGAAACCTGATTTTTGTCACCTGCTTCCTACAAAGTCCTTGCCTCCTTTTAGTAATTGCTCATACAAAACAACCCTCCAACCAGATTTAAAAATGGAGGATCCTGATCCTGACCTCTTTTGCCTGAGGTGGTGATGGGAGTGTCCATAACAAATTGCTTTCATCTTTATAGAATTAAGCACCATGTGACAGACTGAGAAGTGTTGGTATCATACAAATCAGGTGGCTAAAGTATCAGTGGAAATAGGAGACAACGTTCTCTTGCACAGAATGGAAAAGTTACTGGTCTACAATTGGGATGAACAATTGCAAGGAAAGCTTTACTCTTCCTGTAGCACAACATCTGCATTTTATCATTCAGTTACCAGCACTGAGATCTTTCCCAAGGCTTATGAACTTCAACAGTTTTTCCAAATAAGCAAAAGACACATCTCAGACACTAGGATGACATGCCCCACTTTACTAGGCAAATTCCAAAGGCAATTTTATTTTTCAGGAAATAACTTGTCATTCCTGGCGAATGTTTTTTACTGATGTTTTGTTATAAACAACCAAACAGCCCAAAATAGGAATTTTAAAAAAAAAAAGTCTAAATAGGTTATAAAACTTTGCCAAACTGTAAACATTGAAAAAGCAGTCCAGCAGTAATTGTGCTGCCAATTTGGTCTACAGCACATACCAAATGCCTGACACAATTGTCTGCTACAAATAATGACCAAGACAAAAAAAAATTATTTTCCTTTAGAACCAGAATAAAGATGTAAAGAATCCCAGCAATGAAGGCAGAGTTGTGCTTTGCTGATCATATCACTTAGCAATAACCCTTTCCAACAATACCATCACCAAACAGCTCCTTGGTTTCTTCCCAGCACTAAACTACCCATGTTCTGTCCTCATGTTCTCCTTACCTTTCCACTGCTTGTCTCCTGAGGGTTTCTAACTGTTGCAACTGAACAGCCTTTGAACCTGCAGCCAACTCTCAGCTGTCCCTCATTGTACACAGCTCACCTTTAGACCAGTTTTATAACTTCTCTGTCTTATACCTCACTCTCTGAAGCATCATGACCACTTCTCATATTTATTTTCTTAAAAACAAGTGTTTGCACACCATCCAACAAGGCACTCTACTACACTATCCAACAAGGCACTCTACTAAAAGGCAAACTGCAGACAGATGGAGGGCAATAAACAAAGAGGAACCTTGGGATCAAACATCCAGGAGATGAAACTAAAACAATGAAATTGAAAACTTTGCTTGGTTACTTGCCTGTGGGGTGTAGGGACCAGGGGTCATAGGATCAAGACTTTCCAGGTCTGCCTCCTCCAGTGCTGCTTCCTTAGCAGTAGAGATGTCTCTCTCGAGTTGAGTCAGGTGCTCATCATACTAAGAACAGAAAAGCTCACTAAGGTTGCAGAACAGGAAATTCAAACATACAAAAATATTCCAGTAAAGTTGTCCACATACCTCAGCTAAAGTCTGGCAACAGATGTTCACAATCTCCTGGGCTGTTTTTGTGTACTGACTGTCTGGCCCTGTAGTGAGAAACAAATCTCTTTATGCATTTCTGATGTTTGTTCAATTCCAGCTGCTGGGACAGCAAGACTGGTTTTGGTTACACAGCTTTCACGACACAGATCCCTAAATCCCAACACCTTCTGATGCAGGGACAAATATAAAACAGGGTGCACATTTGGCTAATGCAGCACAACTGGTTTGTTCCAGCATTAAAAGCATGATTTAGGATATAGGAAAGTTGTACCCTGTCAATCTCAAGGAAACTCCCAGAAACAAATCACAGAAGCAGAGACATGTACTGAACAAGTAGAACATTCTCTACAAATGTAACTGTCCCATTCTGCACCAAATGGTAAATAAAGCTTCATCTGACAGTGAAAACATCACTGTTTAAGCCTCTCTTTTCTCAGCAGGAAAGGAAAATAATCACCAAGTTCATGATTCACAGCTCTGGGCTTCGACACACTGTGATAGTACAGGGGCCCAGATGAACTAATTTAAGTACAAAAGGCAGCTGAAGCCTTATTTTTATCACCTACCATTGTACTTGATGCTGTTGGCAAGGATGAGGTTAACATCATCCAGGAAAGTCTCTCTGTTCTGGTATTTGTGTTTGGAGATATTCTGGAAGAGATTGTCAACCATTAAGTAATCGAGTCTAAACACCTCTCAAGTGGCTTCCCAGTCTGAGCTACACACCTTGCGGATACTCTCCAGATCCATTGGATTAGCAATCACCTTGTAGTAATCAGGGACAAACTTCTTGTTAACTGGATGATGAAATGGCCAAGACTGAAAGAAAGAAGACAGACAGGTCTAGAAAGCTTCTGTGTGTAGATTTTTACAGCTACAAATGTCAAAGCAAGTCTCCAGAACTGATTAACACTCCAAATGTATGAAAAGTATTTACAAGACATCTTGAATCCAATAATTTAACTTCAGGAGGAACAGAGAAAAGATCAACCAGCTGGATTTTTAACTAGGCCTGTTGATACCTGTCTGACAGCAGGGACATATAATACAAAATAATAATTTTACAAAAGACTTTTCTATTTAATATCACTGTTTTCTTCACAACATCACTGCAGTGTCCAGCAAGAACACTCACTGCTTGTACAATAAACAAAGAATACAAACCTAGGTTTGATCTTGTGTTTAACAGCTCATTGTGGTATGCTGGCATAGAAAAACTCTAAAATCTGTTTCTAAACAGCAGAAATGAAAACTTGGAGACAGAATGCAACCAGCAAAGTTTTACAGAGAACTGGCTAAGTCCTCTCTCATTCACTTAACCACTACAGACTCTTGTTCCTTACTGCATCCAGGCACAAGAGACATTATAGATAAGGGACACTGAACTCCTTATGCCTGTAGTTTTATTTGTTAAGTTTAAGTGGTTTCTTTAAGACTAACAAACTAGTGCAATGCTGGGTAAACCTGATCAATTAGAAATCAGCTTATGATTCATTTGCACCTGAAAACTGCACCTTTGCAGAGGGCTTTGAGATGGACCAAAGCAACTCCTATAAACAGCAGCAGAGAACGTTTCATAATGACCATGAAAATCAGTGATTTCATACTAAAGGGAGGTTGACACAGGCACTATCCAGGAGTGAGAGCAGCAGGAAAGAAAAAACCAGAACCCAGCATTCACTTCTGAATCTTTGCTCCAGTGAGGGGGGTAAGTGCAGATGTGCCTGTGCCAGTGAAATACTCCAGGGCAGCTCCCTGAGAGAGCAGTTCTATTTTGCAGTGCACTAACAACCATAATGTAAATATACAGTCACAGGACTATAACCAGCACATTTCACACATCACACACACAGTGGACTCGAGTTACGTACATCTGGAACTGCCATCATCTTCTGAGTGACAATGTTATCCAAAATAAAGGAAAAGGCCACCTGATCATCATCATCCAGGAGGGGATTAATTGCTTTTTCTAATCGAGCCAGTTTATCTTCCTTCTGTAATAAAAATAGGGACCATCAGTGGCTGACCCTAAACCAGTACCTGTAATACATGCTCTGCTCCAGAGAGACTCTCAATCACCTTTTTATGAAGACACTTGTAAATAATGTAAATTATAGCCAAGATAAAAGCCTCCATACGAAATGAAGTAACCAGAGGAAGAAATAAGCACCTCTTTTTTTTTTGCAGAAATACTCCAATGGGAATTGTTTAAGATGGTGAAAATTCAAATTCCTCCTGGGGTGGGAGGAAGAGTTCCCTTAATCTTCTACTGCTCTCCCCAAAGCCCTGTGTTTTGCCTATGCGCATCCTCTGTCCTCAAAGTCTTCAACCACCCCAACCATCCCTCCCTCTCCATTCTGATCCCAACTCATTCACAAGACTTGCCTCTTTTAGCTTCTCATCACACAGGTCCAGCATGGACTGAGATATCTGTGTCAGTGAGTGCTTTGGCCCTGCAAACACACACAGCAAGTACAGCCTGATGAAAAAGGCCCATGTCACAGCATGACTTCTTCTTTACTCCTAAAGCATCACTGATCATATTTCTAGCACAGCTGGGAGTACATCCTCAAGTATATTCTCAATGCACACAATTGTTAAAGTTTAGGATGGATTTTACCGGAGAAAAGGTTATTTGTAGCAAATATTCACACATTCTGTTAAAGTTTGGAAGGAAGCTGTGCCTGTGGAAGATTGGCCTCCAAGCCCTCCACCTTTGCCAAACATTCAGAGCATTTATCATGAAATTTCTGTTTCCTTCACTAAATCCAGTCAGTGAAGCAGAACTGCTAAGGAAGGCAAGATGCACATTTAAAGAATATTCAAAAAAACAGCTATAAAAAATTTCAGGATTCCTCAGATTGGGAAACAAGTATTTGCAACAGAGCTACAAAAAAAAATCTGATTTTTTAGGATAAATCAGGGATTATACTGTCAAAATAATAAAGGAAGCAGTAAAGACACAAAGCCAGTGCTATCAGTGTCACTCACAAAGCTGCACAGCCCAGAGACCCAGTGCAGCTGGGAGGTTTTTATATCTGTTGAATTAATAAATTGTGGACCCTCTATCAGTGGTCAGATTAAAGCTGATCCTCAGTGAATCAGCACTTTCCCCCAGCAGACACATGCTCTACTGCAGAATCCATGCTTTTTTTTAAACTAGGTTTCTTCCATTTTTTTTTAAACTAGTTTCCTGACCTTCCCAAATGGGGAAAAATTTATTGCAACCAAAATATGCAAAATCATCACAGTAAACTCTACTCAAAGCTGCATCTCCAAGGCACTGGATTCAACAGGTGTGAACTATTCCAATGTGTACTAAAAGATTCATTCAATAAAGAATGAAGACAATGTTCTGCTTAGCTTCACTCTCTGTGAAGGAGATAGGCAGGACTTTGCCTCAGTGCAGTTTGACTTAGTACATGCAGCAGTGTCTTCAGTGATTGACAGATCCATAATTGAACTTCATTTAATACTTCACAGCCATCAGTTAGCTATTGTTACATGCTAGAGTCCACTTCTTACTTATTCATGAATTAGTTCACTAACATTAATATAGTCTTCCAGGTATATCTGGAAAAAACATACATTTGTTATTGCCAACTGGCAGATAATTTATTCCACTGTTCTGTTGCTTTTGTTGTTCTAAAAGTTCCACAGCTCAGGGAATTAGGAGGAACACAATTCCCCTGTGTCCTCACCATTGTATGTGGCACTGTTCTTCACAATCAGCTCCAGGTGCTCCCTGAACTCCTCTCGGGACGGGTATTGCCTCTTACGGACATTTTCTCGCAGGGTCTGCAAATCCATGGGCCGAGTAATGATCTTGTAATAATCTTTGACAACTTTGGGATTCACGGGTGTGTGGAAGGGGTATGTCTGAGGATGAAAAGAAACAAATGCTTATTAGCATAGTGCTGGCACAGCTAATCTCAGTTTAACCTCTACAGGTGAATAGGCACCAAGTAAAAACCTTTACACAATCAGTTCCTTAACTGAGTCAGGGAAAATGTCACAATTTTAGCCCCATAGTGGCTATCACTTTGTTCTACAAAATATTCTTTAACACCATTATAAGAAGTAAAATCTCACAGAGAAGTCTCAGGTGATATTTTTCATTCCACCACAAAACTGAAAAAAACCAACTTTGAAAATTCTCATTTCAACTCAGATCTTCCATTTAATCTTTTAATTTTGCAAGTTTCTGGTAAAATCAGGTCAGAAAGAGTGGAGTACAAATATTCTCCACTTCCACATAAATAAAAGCATTACACAATGCTGCATCAAGTTTCATGTGTCTTGTTCTGGTTTGGTTGAAAAATAAAGTTTTTTTTAAAAAATCACATGCTACGAATATGTATCCATATAGAACTACTCAACATTATTTTCGACATGGATGTTTGAATCTCAGAAAGACTTGGAGCTAACTTAGGAAATATTGCACACCACCTGTGTGTGCAGGGCAGGGGGGACAAGGGGAACAGGGGTGGCACATCGTTCATCTCAGAAAAGCCTGGCCCAAGTGTCTACAACACATAAACTACTTGAACCACATTGCTTAAGACACAGGTTTTGGGTGTCGCAGCTTAAACTTACATTGGGAAGGTCCCTGATGTCATTGATGATGCCCTCCAGGATGGATGAGAGTGTCACCATGGGATCTGTTCGCCGTCGGTGGATGGATTTGTGGGGACGCTACAGAAATGAGAGGCACCAAAATTAAGGCAGTTTCAAGATGCAAAGTGTTTCCTCACAGAAATCCTGGGCAATTTAGTTTATTGATTTACTGGGCAGGTATCTGTGTGGCATGCAGAGGTTGCACAGGAGGAATAAAGGACCTGGGCAGTTGGTATGGACAGATATTGGGATGCTGCAATCAGCTCAGTGACACTTTCACTCACATTCAGATAATCACAGTGAACTGTTGTCCCCACTCGGCGCTTCTTCTTTGGAGGAAGCTGCTGTTTAGGAAACTTCAGGACCAGTGATTTCCTGCGAACCTCATCAGCACTAGGGACAAAGAGAACAGCATAATACTTTCTCCAGCCTTCTTGTAAATCAAGGCCATTTGTCCCCCAAGTATTGGCTCTAGTTCCACCTGCTATAACACTAAATACACAATCAAAATTCTGTAGTAATAGTTTATGTAAAGCCCTGTCACTTTATTCTTGTGATTAATATACATGAATTTTCTGCACTAATTTCTAAGTTGTTTCTTTTGTTACTATTCATCAGTATCTCTGCTTCTTCCTTTACCTCTCAATCAGTTGTTTTCCCAGGACAATTTTCGTTCCTTCTACTTTGATGAGTTCTTCATTGTCATTGTGAATGACTGTTTTTTCCAGCTCTTCCTCCTGCTCCTCTGTCATGGCAACAGGGTTAGAAGGTGGGGCATTTGTTTGGTAGTAAAGAGGGCAGAACTTATTGGTCCTCATATGCCCAATTGCACCACAAGCTCCACATTTTAGCTGCAAAAATATAAGAAAGGTGACAGATCAGAATTCATACATGTGCTCCTCGTTTAGAGGGAAAGTGTCACTAAAATCCCTAGTGAGGCCTTTAGTACATCACTAGAACAGGAAACTTCTCCAATATCCAAGACCTGTTAGCATGCTTATGTAAGGATGTGCTTACTTTCAAGTCTGGACGCTCCTTCATTTTCTTGGGCTTCTTTTCTGGAGGGCCCTTGAGTTTCTCCTTCTCTTGGTTCCGTTTCAAGCGCCGTAACTGCTCCTGGATCCTGCGCCGCTCCTTCCGCATCTCCTCACGGTGCTGCTCATCAAACAAAGCAAACTTTCGTCTGGGTGGAAAAAAAGAACAAAATGCAGAAGTGTTTCAGCCTAGCTGATGATTTACCAGGTGCTCTTCTACCAGGTCTGTCACTGCACAAAGTTTGTAACACCCTCCAAATGGACAGACCTTAAATCTCTCTCTCTCCACATTACAGTGCTGGGCTTCTACAGCCAATCCTACGTTTCTTCATTTAAACAGTATTACCAACAGAATGAAATAGTCTACAGTTAAAGTTAAAAAGGAGAAAAAAACCAAGAAAAAGATCATAAAGGCCTTACATGAACTCCTCGTCCTTGGTGGTCCGTATCCGGCAGTAGGCGTCGATGACCGCGGGTTTCCGCACTGTCTCACACCTCACGTATTCCTTCCCATCCTCATCCCTAAAGGTGCGGTAGATCTTGAGGCGCCGGCCCGTGGCAGAGGAATTGAGGCTGGTTACAGAGGCAGTGTCATCATCTTTGTGAGAGTTTGCTGAGGCTCCTGAGGCTGATGTCAAAAGAGAGCGTTTTATTTAATTTTTGCGACGCTGTACAAACATTCTTTAAAACCCTGAGATCAGCTCCGTTGGGTAAAACTTGGTTGTAATAATGCCAAGGCCATGGGTTCAATCCCCTGTGTGGGCCACTGACTTAAGAGTTGGACTCAATGATCCTTGTGGGTCCCTTCCAACTCAGAATAGTCTGTGATTCTGTGAAACACAGCAGATAGTTCTGGCTTAAAGATTTCCAAGACACAATTAGGAAAAATCTAAGCAACAGAAGTCTTCCCTTTGCTTGTTCATGTTCTGTTACCATGACATGGATCAAGGTGACAACAAAGGAAAGATACTGAATTATCCACATGGATTATAAAGCCAGAAGAACAGCTACAGCCAACAAAGACCCAGAGGTCTTTAAGTACAGCTTGCAAGGCAACTGCAACATGGCCCTGAAGATACAATACAGTTGTTTTCATCATAGGTATGGATATTTGGCAGAAACTGAAGGTCAGCCATTATCCAGCTTTCTAAGCATCATTTACAGTTTTGGTTGAGAGGTTTTGTTCAAAATAACACTGGGTATCTTTTCATAAGGCAACAATCATCAAGAAATCTTCCACATATCCCTTACTAAATCATCCCAGTAATTATCTACTAGTGATTTATACCCATTGTGAGAATAAATGGCAACAATAATGTTGACCCACATGCAATAGAGCTCAGCTTTGCTCACACACATGCAACAAGTGAACTGAGGTCAAGAGCACTGTCATCCAGACAGAAGTTCATTCACAGGTCAAACATTTTACCTGCCAGTTAGGGAACATGTCAGGTTCTCTGCTGGAATGCACTTAAAATAAACACATCTGCAGGAGATCCAGACCTGGCAGCTGTCCAGTTACCCTCAAACACACTGACATAGCCCACAGAGCAACAGACACTGCTATCAGGCTGCAGACTGTGCCTATCTGTTCACATACAGAGCTGTGTTTACACATAAGATCTAATTAGAGAACTATAAGCTGGTTGCAGGAACTATTTGTGAACATATCATGAGAAAAATACTGAAAAACAGCTCCACCCAAAAAAAAAGGGGAAACTTAAGCAGCAAGCAGCAAGCATTGAGTATCTAAAGAAATATCAACGTTGATAGTTCAAAATAAACAAAAGCCACAGGGCAAAGAAAACAATTCACATGCATTTTCAGCCAGTAGAACTGCTCAAGAGAAGGAAGAAGCCCCAGACAGGCATGTGTATACATTCTCCCTGTAAGGAATCCACACTCTCTTGAGAGGCCAGATCAGCACATTTTGCAGCCTGACACAAAGTTCTGCATCCCTTTCCAGGCACAGTTCTGGTGGTTGCAGTTACTTACACAGCCCCTTTTTGTCTCTCCTGTCCTTTTTGCCCCTCTCTTTGTCATTGCCACTGTCTTCTCCCAGAAGCATCCTTTGCAATTCCTTTCGTTCCTGCTCTTCTCTTTCCCGAGAGAGCTGAGAACTAGTTTTCTTGTTCTGTAACATATTCTCAATATTCTTTCCCATCTCTTCAAAGTCACTGTCTTCAGCTGAGCTGCTATCTGTGTCTGTTGACAGGATCTCAGTGGATTCCAGAACCCTGAAACAGGAGGCACCTTGAAAGTCAGTTACTGTTGCTCCCCCAATTACCTTCCCAGAAATACACAGGTAAAAATGATGCAAAAGTCTGAAAATTGATGTTGCAAATCATTACAACAAGAACAGGCACAATATATTCCCTTCTCAGTGCTCTTTGTAATCCCCATGTCTAAAAGAACAAATTGTTCCAAGCTATTCTTCTGCAAGTTGATCTCTTCATCAACAGTACTATATTCCCTCACCACTCTCAGGTCTCGGGCCAAACCAAGGAATAATGTATGAATTCTTCTGGCAGTTCTAAAGAATAGGACATAAAACTGGTAGCTGCCATCCCAGATAGAGATAGTAAACTGCTCATAACAAAACAAAACAAAAAAAGGGAAGAAAAAAGAAAGGCAAGAAAGAAAGAAGGGAAGGAAACAGGGTGGTGAACTACAGATTTGTGGAACAGCAGAACATCTCATGTAATTATAACTGGCAGATTCTGCAATTCATTCTACCTTTCTAAAAGATCTGTTAGAGTAAGACAAACCAAGGGTACTAAGGCTGACCCCTCAGTTTCTATTCAACAACCAAAGGCCTCTTTCTCAGTGCTGTATTCTGTGGACTCAAGGAGCAGAATTAACATCTACACCACCACGTATCAGTGAGCCCCAGGCATGCACAGTGCTGGACTTTTAGGGTGGGGACAGGGTGGAGTTCAAGGCTGTAAATATCAGATAAGAACTTACTTATTTTGTAAATCAAAGATGCGCTGACACTCTTCTTTGTATCTCTCCTGATGTTCTGCCACAGAAAACCGGGAGCCACGTGCAAATTTGCTCATAGGACCCTCCCCTGAGCGAGCCTGCTCTGTGGACATCGTACGGACCACATCGATCACTTCCCACCGGGACAGCTTCTTGATCTGGTAAGAGGGAGGCAGACATAAAACTGAGGGACCTGACTATGGATCTCAACTCCTTTCCACACCAGGTTGGAGTAGAAATATGTATGTCCCTTTCACCATCAGCTGCTAAATCCCTCAGGGAAGTCTGCACCCTGCTCCAGGTGCACACTCACCTCCTCCTCAGGAACTCCAAATTTACGCAGAAGCTGTTTGGCATTTTTGAGGGAAAGTCGGCGCAGATCAGCGTCTGTCCCAGTCACTGTCTTTTTCACTGGCTGAGGTTCTTTATCGTCCTGTTCAGAGGAAGATTGGGCCCATTAATATCATCACATAATAGTCTTTCCCAGGCTGATCTGGTTTTTCTCTTCCCAGTGTCCTGTATTCACTCCATTTATCCCACATAACTTTCCTCTTAGTGCTCCTTGGCCAGGCCAGCCTTGGGAACTGTACCTTCTGCTGGGTCGGTTTGTTTGGAATCTTGACGTAAGAAAATCCTTCACCACAACCAGTAGGATCTGCGACACCAGTCACTTCTAGGAGGCACTTTCCCTTCATGGCAGCAATGAAGGCTCGTGTGGTGTTCCAGGGAGCCGTGCGCACCTGCCAGCGAGGTGGAAACAATCAGAATCCTGCTACACTCAGGGAGAATTCCAAGCTTTTAATCTTGGATTCTTCCAGTCCCACTGACAACTTCCCAGCTGACATAATGAGGGTGAATTCCACTTCTTGATCCGTCAGTCATCCTGATAAAACTTCAACGAATAACCAAAGTGCTAAGGAACTCACAAAAGGTATTTAAATTAAAAAGCCTAATCCTGAAAGGGCCTGGCAAGAAGGATCCCCGAAGACAGGTATAAGCTGGCAGCAAAGTTCCCAGAAAAGTTGCATGAACATTTGAACCACTGAATCCAACTTTAAATGTGCCCTTCAAATATAAAGATCTCATTTCTCTCCCATCATACAGACTTATATAATGGTGTGAACACTCATGCATCACTCTGATGGTACCTCGTCATCAATCTTCATCTGGAAATCCTCTTCATTCTCCTCTTCTGGTGCAAAGAAGGATTTCTCCCCATAACCTGCATCCTGCAGAGAAATATTAGGGAAGAAATGAGAACCTGAAGTCTTAGAAAGGTTACTGGAAAGACAACTAAAAGCATGTCTGTGGAGACTTGTCATGCTGAACAAACACACTTCCATAGATGGTTGTTTGTAAGATTCACTGTGACCCACAGTATCACAGATGCCAAACTGCCCAGTATTTTCACAAATTCCATAACTGAATAGTGCACTTGAGTACAAAAAAAAAAATCAGTGTCTCTCACAGCCACACACTGGTTGCTTTCTGCTGTAGGGCTCAAGGTAGAAACAGAGACCCTTTCTTTTACCTTTCCTTTGCTACCTTTGAGACCAGCTAATTAAATACATAAATAACAGATGGTAAGAATATAGTGTCTCTCTCTTTAAGAACTGAACTCCCTCTTTACATAGCAGAGAAGTTACCAAACCGCATAATAGCCAGGGACCTAATTTGTCTACTTTACAGTAAAAATAGTTTTAGGCAGGAGTTGTTCCCTCATCCCTCACAGAACTGCTTGTCAGGCCCATTTACCTTCAGTCTCTGCTCAGCTGCAATCATGCTGTAGTAGGCACAGCACTGCTCTGGGGACACCATTGCTCTGATCTCCTCCTCTGTTGGCAACCTGAAATCCGGCTTCAAGACCCACCAGTTCGAGTCCATCCCTGAAAAATGCACAGATCAAACACTGAGGAGTTTCCCACACATGCTGGATGCCATCATAATCCTAACTGTATTTCAAGATTTGGTACCCTGCTGCAAACCTGGCAAAAGGAGCAAGTATGACAAACTTGTGACATTTAGGACCACTAAAAATGGATTTTTCATTCTGTATTGTTCTAAACCAATGCCCTCCAAATTCAGCAACTGTCATGTAAGCAAATTCTCATACATTCATGTTCACTCAATGTATAAACTACATTCCAGAAGTTTTTAATCCACCTCTCATTTCCTCATCTCAAACTATTTTATCTCGTGGCTGGCCTAAAAAGCTTTGTATTAGTATCTGTTTAACATTCTGCATATTCAAAATCCACAAAGGTCAGGCTCTAAGAGAACTTCTGGACTCAAAAAGGTGGGACAGGCTTTTATTTGCCTATATATGCTTGCAAAACAACACAGCCACACACAGAGGGAAGGGAATGTATGTGTGTTGGTGTTGTATGTTGTTACTCTACAAGTAAATCATTGAATCATAGAATCGATTGTGTTGGAAAAGCCCTCCGAGATCATCAAGTCCAACCCTTGGTCCAAATCCAGTCCCTTTACCAGATCATGGCACTCAGTGCCACGGCCAAGCTCAGCTGAAAAACCTCCAGGGATGGGGAATCCACCCCCTCTCTGGGCAGCCCATTCCAATGCCTGAGCACTCTCTCTGCAAAGAAGTTTTTTCTGATCTCCACCTTAACTTTCCCCTGTCAGAGCTTGAGCCCGTGCCCCCTTGTCCTATTGCTGAGCGCCTGGGAGAAGAGACCAACCTCAAGCTGGCCAGAACTTCCCTTCAGGTAGTTCTAGACAGTGCTGAGGTCACCTCTGAGCCTCCTCTGAGGGTTATTAAAAATGCCTGAACTGTACTCACTTCTCAGCATCAGGCACAACTGTGCCAAAAAGAAGTGCACTTTTATAAAAACTGGAACAAAAAACCCCATATTAGATTACATTTCAGCTCTTCATGTCAATGTTTTCAAAAATGGTTTATCAGGACCTGCTCTGCTTGGAACTCCAAGAGCAGCCAAGAGTGTCTGACCAGCAAGTACAACATCCCAGTACCTGTGCGTTTGAAATCAGCACAAAGCTTGAGCCGCTTCCGGATGCTGCTCTCTGAGTGGGAGGGAAAGGCCTTCTTGATGTCCTCCATCCGAATCCTCCGAGGGCGGTCCCTGCTTTTCCAGAAGAGGCGATAAATAAACACCTGCAAAACAAGACTCTCTTGTGATGCCCAAAGAAACACAACAAACTCACAAAGGCAGCACAGACAATGCTGCTTCCAGTGCCTGATTCACAGTTCCTACTTAAAACCCATTGTTTCTTATACATTTACTTGGTGAAGTTTTCCAAGCCATGTGTCTCCTTCAGGTTAAGGTACTTTTGAGAATGAGATGTTACAAAAATATTCATCTTGAAATTTTTTATTATCAGATTAGAAACGTTCATCTGTGAAAAGCAGGAATTTTCTGCTCTGCAAATACCTCTTCAACAATAATTTCAAATTAAGCTGACAGTAAATTACTAGAAATTTTCTCCAAAAATCTGAATTTGGAGTTAGTTATTTGAATGCTCAAGGACAGTCCCAAAGCTTCACTGCCACAGGATCTAGGAAATCAACAAAGACCTTTGAAGCAGCTCTAATTTTGTGCTGTGCAATAGGACTGTGATTCTTAATTCTAAGATTCCTTAATTGTCTCTCAGTAAAACCCATGTAACTGTAATTTATACAACACAATCACTTCAAAGTTAATCCTAACTTCTTCACTTCCCTACACTTTTATATAATTTTGCAACCCTTTATTTTGTTTCATAAAAAGCCTCTGTGACATACTTATCAGACAGGATGCAATTAAACAGACGCAGCATGTTATAAATCATTGGCTAAATGACAACCAAAATGCCCTGTGTAGTTAACACCCAGTTCCTGAAGTGCTCTCACAACAAAACAAAGGGGGTCATAGTAGGACAATGAGCTTCCCAAATCAAGGCTGTCCACCTGAAGCCATGGGCTTTCTTCCAAGCATCCCCAAATTTTCTCTTACCTGCAGGAAATCTCTGATATGTGTGTTAGCTCGTTTAGAGTTGGGACCAGGAACTTCATAAAGTGGGCACTCCTGACCAACTACAAAAATATCCACCAATTCTCGGATGTAATATCCTTGTCGTGTCCGGATGATCAGAAAATCTGTTTCAGGCATCTTATGTAAATAAATAGGGGCCCGGAAAAGATTGTTTTCAAATGCCTGTTGAGAGAAATAAAATTTGATCAAATTTCCTGTAATTCAATCTACAAAAAGATCTCAGGAAAAAAACCCCAAGGTTCATTGTAATGGTACACCATCATTTATATCAGAATCTATGTATATGTGCAGTGAGAACACTCCTTGCTTATGCAGAGAATAGCCAAGGATGAGGAACAAAAGCAGAAAAACCCCTAGAACAAATGCAGAAAGACACTGAAGGCCGCTTTGGACCTTCAGAGGTACTTAAAGACCTTTAGGGAGGTACTTTAAAAAAAGGCAGAAAAAACACAGGTGCACAACAATATAGTCATGGAAGCCAGCCCAGGACACAAACTGGGAATGGGAGAAGGCGACACAGCAAGGACTGACAACTCTGCTCAGGAAAGGAGGTTGTAAGAACCCGACCAGAAAAGCAGAGAGCAGCAGAATTCAGCAGTCAAAGGTAGATTATTTATATTTATTGTGTTTATATTTATTTTTATTTATAATATATATTATATTTGTATTATTTATTTATATTTAAAGATAGTTTAAACTAGCACCAAGGAGGCACTAGACTGACTGGAACTAGTAACTGGCATCCAATAGACAACTAGCAGAGCAATTCTCAGGAAGTGTATGCAAGATTTCACTCACAGATCCTGGACCATGATAAATCCATGTTTTCTCTGCCCTCCAACGCCTGTTTAGCAAGCTCCCCAATATTCAAGCAGCTTTGGCCTTCCACTCAGTACTCTAACAGTATTTCTAATGCCATTACTAAGCAAAGCATCAAAAATTCAGTTGCTGCAATTCCTATCATTCCTACAACAATTTAAAAACCACATAATACAGATTGTTTTAAAAAAGAAGGCTAAGAACTGAATTATTATCAGTAAACAAAGAGGTGTAAACTGGAAATGAAAACAAGTTGGTTAAAACTTGGTTGTAATAATGCCAAGGTCATGGGTTCAATCCCCTGTGTGGGCCACTGACTTAAGAGTTGGACTCGATGATCCTTGTGTGTCCCTTCCAATTCAGAACAGTCTGTGATTCTGTGATTCTGTGAAAAGAAATCTGTTTTTCTGGAAGCTGAGCATTATTTGTGATTGAATAAATAGGGCATGTAACAGGCACTCTGCCTGTTGCTCCACATTCAACTTATATGTGTTCTCATGCTTCTTTTCTCACCTGCAGTAACTGGCCTGGATGCAGAGAACCCAGGAATGGGGAGGTGTGACAATAAACAGTCTCTCCATATTTACAGTCTGGAGCTCCTGGGTCTTTGCCAGGTTTCTGCAATGTGCAATAAAGGTGCAGTTAGCATTTGGAGAGAGGCAGAGGGAAAATCACCGTCCAACAGCAAGATCTGCATACTCACCCTTTTGTAGTAATTTTTAATCTTTGTTGCCATGCCAACCTGCATCATCAGAGGGGCGTTCTCCTCGCTGTACTCAGCAAGGATGAGATCCCCGTCCTTGCCGGTGAGGTCCTGTGGTGTGCGCATGAAGAACATCTCCCCACCTCCGGACGCCTGGCGCTCCTGCTCCCGCATCTGTGCCAGGGGCAGGGCAGGGTCAGGGAGCAGCACATCCAACAGCTCTGCCCTGCAGGGTGAGCCCCAGCAGGTGCCAGAGGCACACAGATAACCATACCTTGGCTTTCTTCTTGATGTGCTTCAGCAGAGGCTGCACAGCGTGGGGGCCGGGCTGGGACAAGGCACCAAAGGAGTATTTCTTCAGGGGGGGCCGATGGAACTGTCGGAGCTTCATGGGACCCATGTGGGTGGGGAAGAACGGCTGGCGCAGCTCCACGGCTGGGATGGAGTGCTAACACAGGGACAGAAGCCGTGTTAAGAGCAATAGGACAAGAGGGCACGGGCTCAAGCAATGCCAGGGGAAATTTAAGGTGGAGATCAGAAAAATTCTTTGCAGAGAGAGTGCTCAGGCATTGGAATGGGCTGCCCAGAGAGGGGGTGGATTCCCCATCCCTGGAGGTTTTTAAACTGAGCTTGGCCGTGGCACTGAGTGCCATGATCTCATAAAGGGACTGGAGTTGGACTAAGGGCTGGACTTGATGATCTCAGAGGTCTTTTCCAACCTAATCAATTCTGATTCTATGATTCTAAGAGTGGCATGCAGCACCTCAAACCAAATAATACCCTCTTAGCCTGCTAAACCTTGCCTAACAGAACCCAGCAGTATCTTTAGGTCTTGTAGGAGTAACACGAGTGCACTGAAATTCACTTGTTACCATACATGTTGCCCTTTGACATAAAGTGATTAGCTCCATGTATTTTCCATATATACTTTGTGTACAGAGATGACTTTAATTTTACTACTTCAAATGGTACCCAATGAGAGGATATTTTTATTAACTAGGAACTAAATGTAATGCCATTATCCCCATCAGTGGGAGAGAAGTTCATTTGGAATTACATACAGTTTTCCCATTACAAAAGATGCTGTAGTCAGATGAGGTTTTAGAAGAAGTCACGGAATTCCACAATGAAGGAAGAAAAAAAAATCACCTCCTAACCCAGGGCTAGTGAGCAGTAATTCAAATTCATTAGTATCTAAATTATTTTTGTAATATCCAGATCAAAACACACATTAGTAGCAGAAGTACAGCTTCACCTCTTGAAAATCTGCACCCCAATCCCCCTCCCATATTGCTTCATAAAGAGGACTATAGAAAGAGACACCAAACAAAAGCATATAGAGTAGGACACAGCAAGACCCAGAACCTCAGTTTGATGGGCCAATCAAGAAAAGGGACTTCAAACTCCTAATTTTAATTGAACAACATTAAAAATATCTCTCCTGAACACTTAACTGACCTGCTGTAATCTAAATCCTGTTTTCCTACAAATCATAAATCATCCTCTCAGCTAGAAACCTCCTACACTCCAGCTGTCTCTCACTCCACATGCAACACTCCTGTGACTACCTGAATGATGTTGCCTCCAAAGGTTCCTCGAAGTCCCTGCTGCTTGGGGTAGTAAAACTCATCATTGGAGAGGTTCCAGGGATCCTTCACCTCTGGCTGAGACATGTTCTGATTCAATTTTAAACACAGAGAAAGAGGTGTCAAAAAAAGAAGAAAAAAAATCACTCTTTCCTTATTATTCGCAGCCCACAGGGTGCTAAAGCTTATCCTGACCTGCTGTGGTTCTTCCTTGATGACACCTGTTTTTCCCAACAGGATTCGACTCTTCTTTAGAGAAGATTCCTTCTTATTTTCCTTGGATGGAGAGTTCAAAGTCATTTCTTCCTTTTCATCAGGAATTTCTAAAAACACAAGCAATTGCACTTGTAGGGCAGTTGTTCCCTTTCCTGCACCACGACCTCCTCCTGAGCTGCCTCTTGATCCAGACATTTCCGCCTTTCTGTTCACTTTCTGGGGTGTCTGTCCCCTCCTCCTGCATTCCTCTCCTTTTTCCTCCATACAGGTTAATATGAAACAAGCTCAATAAACACAGAAAAGCTCCATGCTTAAATTCCTATGTTACCTTCCTCAGTAGTGAGTAGATTTGAGTGGGATGAGGGTGACTGTGCAGATTGCTTGAGGTATCCACTGCTCAACACAAAATTACTAATAACCAAACTGATGAAAGAACAAGAAATAGCATCTGTCCTGCCACGACAGTTCTAAAGAGTTGAGAGTCAAGGCAACAAGAGTGCCAGTACTGTTTCCAAACTACATGTATTAATAATAATCCTTTTCTTCTCCACATTTATACAACACAAGAGTGAGTGAATCCAAAGATAATACAGACTGAACCCAACAGGTATGAACTTTAGAAGTCAGCAATTTGTGAAGCATGGATTCTCCATGATTCTCACACGAGAAGCAGGGCCCAGAGACATGGGCTTGGTAAATGGTATTTTCAACTCTGTGCACAGATCACTCTATAAAAAATAACTATGGGCTCACCTTTGTTACTGTTTATATAAACATCTGCAATTCTGTGGTGTATTTCAGTCTTGGAAAGAAAGCACTGTGAGCCTGTTTGTCTTGACATAACCAGGCTCAAATTAAGACTGATTTTCTGGGTTGTTGGCTAATACTGAAACATTCCACTCAATACATAGTGAAATTCTTAGAACTAATCCCTTTTCCTGAGGAAGAAAATGCAATCCAGGCCATATAAAAGTGTAGCAAGCTATGCCTACCCTTAAATTACGTAACCTTGCTTGGGTATTACACAGACCTAAGAGAATGTGGTTATTTTAATGGTCCAAATAAGACACAAATCTCTCCAGCTTGCAGCAGCATAAGCAGGGATTCATTCAAATATCAAACCAAATCACTCATTCAAATCAAACTCAGCAGCACTTAGCAGCAGCAACAAAAATGGTGAGAGGTATAATACAAAGTCATTGCTCCCACGTGCCATTAGTGTGGGCTGAAAGAGGCTTAAGGAATCTGCTTCTTCAGGCTCTGAACACAAGTGATGATGAGAATGGCATCTGTGGTTTACTTCCCTACCAACATGCATGCAAGGAAAACTAAGACAGTCACTTCTAAAATGCATCCAGACTCATATTGTCAGATGTAAAATTCATGTTTTAGGGCATTAATTTTTACTTTCCCATTAGCCCTGTTAACCTGGAAGCTGAAAGCATACAACACATCATTAAAAGTTATTAGTGTTAAAGCTGCCTTTTGCTTAGGCTTCTGATTACTTGCAAATTATCTTCAAAAGCCATAAAAAGGCCCTAAGCATTTCCCCAGTGCATTTATTTCCATGACAGTGTGATTATAAACCCTTGCTTCCATTTCCCCTTGTCTTTTCCCATTTGAATCAAATTTCTGGATGCCACAAACATACCTAGAATTATGTTTTCATCATTTGGATCCAGTGTTAAGACAGGGGGATCCAAGTAGGTTTCCATTGCCTGATCATCCCAGATGATATTGTCTTCCCAACGTCCATACACCAACTCCTCATTGTCAATTGGGAAAATAGAGTACCAGGGCTTGTCTTCATCCAGGGAAACTGCAACAATCATAAGGTAGAATCCTTGTGAGTTTTATACCCAGCCTTGGCAGAAAACTATTTCAGAGCTCATCCCCACATTATTCCTTCAATCTTCCCCATCCTTCAGGGCTTTCTGAGGCAGGACCTCAAAAAGGCAGAAGAAAACTCATCTTGGAAGCAAAGAGGAAGCAGAGCCCCAAGTCTGAGCTTTACCAACACTGGAAACACAACCTGCAAGAATGATATAAGGTCTCTAGAAGTTTTAGACCAAACAAGTAGCCCTTCTACAATAAAATCACATCACATCCACCTATTCATGGGCCAAAGATTGATCCTCTCATTACCTTGCTGTTCAGGAGCCTTTTCCTTGCACTTTGCTATACCCAGGACTCCTGCTACATTGGGTTTCTGTGCTAGTGGAATTGGTGAATTGAGCAAAGAGCCACTGCGGTTCAAACCTAGAGAAAAGGGAAACAAAAGTAAGGTCAGCTTGAGTGGGAGGCTCAGGGGGCACTGCAGTGCCTTAAACCAGAACTTGCAGAGTGATCTCCAGCCTGGTGGGCCTTCTGCCCACATCCCAAAGCATCATTAGTCTGTATGGTCCCTGTAAAGGTGAGAGGCCTTGAGCAGAGAGATGCCATTGACAGAGCAGTTGGTCTGACCTCCAGCAACTTCCTGAGTGGTATGTGACACTGTTATAGAAAAAGGATGGCCATGCAGCCCTCAAGGAATTGTTCTGTGGAGGCAGCTCCTCCCAGGACAGACCAACTCACTTATGTCACTTTAGTTAATGCTCCTGGAAGGCACAAACCTAACACATGTGAACAGACCAATTGTGTTTAACACGTTACTGCAGCTTTTGATGGGACTCAAATACAGCAACCCCAGGCCTGGATAGCTCAGGCACAACTGAGCTGAAATGAGAAATTGTTATAAAAATCTCTATATTGTTAAAATATAGTTATAAAAAGCAATCTCCAATTCACCTGCCCAGTGCCTCAGTGTCTTGTACTCACAGCTGAACATTAAAGGTTTGACACTAGTACCCAATAAAGCTCTGACATTCCTAATAGTCTTTCTTTGTAGAAGCAGGATAAGATATAAGAAACAGATGACAAATATTCATTTTACAGGACCAATTTCAATTTAAAATGCATCTATGTCTAAAAGAAGTCTGAGGCTTGTAAGAATTGTTAGTTTCTATTTAGAAAAAACAGAGTATCACTTTTAGTTGAGGAGAAACTTCAGAAGACTTCTACATAATTCTTCCAATTAAAGAAAATCACAAAGAAAATTCCCTTTGCCTATAAAAAGAGGAAATCCTATGGGTAGCATTGCCTGATATTAATGTAGACGTATCTAGCACCTGGTATTCCACAAGGAAAGAAAGCCAGATTGATATGAGGGGGCTTTTTTAATAGAAGGTACCTACTCTGGTTTTGGAAAGAAACTAAGAGTCTCAGAATTCTGAGAGGAGCTGTGATTTTCCCAAAAAGCACTCCCTGACAGGAAGAATCATGTTCTGTATTTGAGACATGTAATTGCACATGTACAGTTGTACTTCATGCTGTAGTTGAGCATGTAGTGAGCAAGTAAAATCCATCCCAGAGCACTGATTACCTTGCTGGGCATTGTAAGCAGTGGCATTTCTGGTCATGCTCGATGGCAGCCAGCCTGCCAAACTGGCACGCTGCGTCTTAGTCCCTTTGTGCTTGACATCCTCTCCGTTCCAGATGACATCATCCTCCCACTGGAGCTGTGTCACCATAAGGAAATGCTCATCAGCTAGCAGACCATCCTTCTCCTTCACTGATTCTGCATCCTGGAAGGAAATAATAATTGCTGGAAGGCCTGAATTGGCTTCATCCTTTCATACTGAAGGAGGAAAAATCAAAGCACACTTTGCATGCTGCACAACTATCCGCCAGCCCACCACTGTGCAGCTCTCCCCACATACACCCACAGGTCCCCTCTCACCCCCTCATCTGTGTGTCCTTTAACCTCAGGCTCGCTCTTCTCTTTCAGCTTGAAACCATAATCAAATCCACTGCCATCTTCAGGGATGCCCAGCATGTCATACCAGAGCTGTGCTGGGCCATAGCGCCACTCTGCCACCTTGGGCTTCGTGTCTGTCACTTTGTCTATGTCACCAGTTGACTGGGAAAACTTGGATTCCACAGGAGCCATCATGGTAATCTGAAGCACAGCAAAGAGGGAATGGTTACACTGATGGTCTGACTAAGTGTCAGTAAGAGGTTTCTTCCTTCCAAGTTTCCCGGCTTACTCTTGTAGAAGAAAAGTATTTCTAAGAAGTTCTTTTCCATACTAACTAGCTGCCTTAAGAATGTTCTGCAATTAGACTTCCAAAACACAGAGATTTCTTCTTGATACAAAGAGGATAAGCTCTCCTACTGATCCTGTACCATGGATGCACCTTCTCAGTAAGAAGCAAAAATCACCTGAAGTCACTGACTAGTATTTGGAGAAGAGTTGCTCCACAGCTGGAATACAAGCCAACTCTGTTCTGCAGTTTTGTTTTGAGGGAAAAGCTCTTTCCTCTAAAAGTCACTGTCCAATCCACCACTACCCCCAGCACCAGCTGGTGACCCTCTCTGAGTCTCAGATATCCCACCTCATCATCTGAAAGGCACTGCTCAGGAGGGGGAGGAGCAGCAAACTCATACTCCCAAGGAGATTTTCCTTCCACTCCACTCTCAACCACAACTTCACCCTCCTGTATCTGCACTTCTTGTGTCAACTCCCGATGTTTCTTCTTGCGCTTCCTCCGGGCGCTCCTCCAGACCGATGGGACGTTCTTTCCGGGGCCAAAGAGACGCAGGAAACGCAGCACCTAAAACAAGAAAAAACATGGGAATTAGAGGAAAAAAAGACACTGTGGAATGCTTGTCTGTCTTGCCCTCACCTGAAGAACAGTAATGAGAGAGAGCACTCTGAAATTCAGAAGCTTGGCCTGTGCTATAATCCCAGTTCCCAATGCAAACAACAACCTCTTGGTTACACTCCGGGAGGAAAAAAGTTTCTGATCTGTTTGATGTTAGATGCCACCGGGAACTAATTCATTTTCATTTTGAACAATCCACAATCTTCAGAAAGACAGATAGGAGGTTGCAGAAGAGTTGGTAAAATTATTAGCAAAAGGAACAAGCTAAAAGAGAGTTATATTGAGATTTCTTAAGTGAACAGACGAATAACACAGTCCAGAAATAATACTCTTTTTTTTTATTTCCATCATAATGTAGTTGTCCTATACTGCAAACCTCCAAAACCTGCACTAATGACAATGATAAACTTCTCTCATGTTCCTTCTGTGGTTATGATTGTTGGTTTTAAAGCACTCACAAGTTTTTTAGTCTCAGCTCTCTTGTAAAGAGGAAAAACATTATTCCCACAGTAACTGACATTTAGGAAACAGGAAGTAGAGCCAAAGATTGGTACAGGGTCATCCTATTGATATTCCCTGCTACGCTGATTGCCAAAGGAAATAATGTTTATATGACCCCTCCATCCATCTCTGCCTACATCCATGTTATCCTTCTTCCCAAAATTCCCCCAGATTACTTCTGAACCCTTTGTCCAGTTTCAATGACCCTTCAGGAAAGGTAAAAGTCTCAGACAACATTAAGCTGTTAACAGTTTAATGAAACACAAAAGTGCTTCTGCACATGCTATTTTGAGGGGTTTCCACAAGAAAAACAATGCCACATTAGCATGCACACCAACCCATCCTCATAGCAAACTCTACAGGGTTTGAGGCTTTGCCAGCTTAGTGCTCATGAATTAATTACGAAAAGTGCTCAGCATTAATTACTTGCACTGATTTCTGCACCCTCTGGGCACGATCAGCACTGAGCCAGTCTCTGACAGTACATGCTGAGCATTAAAGAAATGAACACAACTGCTACAAAACAAAGCAGCACTGGAAACACCAAGTTTGCAAAAGCCAAGAGAGCATCAAGAAGGGAAACTTCTGTGCCTGAGCCTCACCTGACATTTAATAATGCAAATTGTTCAGCTCCTTACACAAAGCCTGTAACTGAGGCACACATAAAACCAAGTTACCCTTGGTCACAACCATCTGTTTGGCAACTAGGAGCTCATCTTTATCCTCCTTCTCCTCCTACCTTTCCTCTCCTCTTCACAGCTTTAAATTTTTCAAAATAATTATTGAAGTACATTGACTACATTTGCTATTTTGGAGCATTTAGGGAAGTCTTGAATTAGTTTTGTGCAAACCCCAACCACTCTTTCAGCCAACTTGCCTTGAGATGACTTCTGATTTACACTCAGAAAAGTTTTGAGGGAAAATTAAGTAAAGGATATAGATCACAAATTGTTTCAGGAGAAGCACAGCAAGTTCAGGAGAACATTAAAAGAAGAAGAAAATATTTGCCAGAAAAGCCAGAAAGCAGACAGATTAGCACTAGTTTGTAAAAGCATCATATCAACAGGCCTGTGGTCTTACAGAACAGCAAAACATTCACACTCTGATTTTACAGGACACTTTTTAAGAGGTTCCTGAAAATGGCAGTAAGAATATTAAATATTAAGCAATCTGGAAACAACAGCACACGGAAACTAAAGAAAGCATTGAGTGAGCAAGAACATCTATATGATTATTTAGTACATACCCTTAGTACTGTACAATTGATATTCAGAGGGCTTACATGACACACACCTCCTTCCACGTATCTCTTACAATACCTTGCCTGGTCGAAATTCTGGGAAGAGCTCTGTAACACTTGGCAACTGTTTGGTAGCATCTCGCTGCATGATTCCTGCAAGAGGAAGTGTGAGTTTGCCTTCCTTGGATTCTGCCTGCCTGGCTTCTTGAGGTCCCATCTCTGACTCAGAATCAGAGCTGCTGCTGAAATCCACCTTGTCGGAGGCAGCAGAGGAAGGAGCAATGATGGAGGGCAAAATGATACCGTCTCCATCTTCAGATACTACAATAGAACAAGCACCTCATAAACAAACAGGTCTCCTCCCTCTCCCCTAGCATAGCCCCATAATGCCACATCTACTGTTTATACCAACTGAAGCAAAAGTTACGAGTGCCATTCTGGTTTAACCTTTCATTTTATCCTAAGCGTTCCAGGTGCATTTCATTTCCCAGCCACAACTGAGAGGATGAGATAAAAAAGCAGTTTCATTGTCAATAACAGTATTTCAACAGCACAATACTTCACCCTACATTTCAGACAATGCCCATCTCAGGACAAACACTCACCTTCAGGCGCAGTGTGGTCGCTGCTGCAGAACCAACTGCTGCACAGCAGCCTTTGCTTCCTTCAGACATTCACATTGCCAGAGAGAAGAAGAAAGTCCTCACTCACCAGCGGCAGCTGCATCCTTTTCATCTTCTTTTTTTCCAGGTACTGGAGGTGGTGGTGGTGGTGGCATCAGCTTGGAATCGATATCTTCACAGTCAGCATCGTAATCATCCTCATCTTCATCTAACCAGGTAGGGGACAGGACTACTTATTAACCAGGTCATCAAAGGAAACCAGGCACCCTTTCCAATTATATTATCTCATCCTGATGGCAAGGACACCATTCTTATCTTGTAAAACTCCTACCAGCTCAGCTTCCAGCACAAACTCAATTGCAAGATGGAAATTTAAGAAAGAGTATTTAAGAAAGAAGGAGAGAAAAAAGATAAACTGACATAAAGATGACCAAAGCATCTAAAATATATGTGTATATATTCTGCTATGACCTGTTCACACTTTGCAGAGCAAATAAAGCTGCTAGAGAAGAAAAATGTGGTTAAAAAGTCCAAACCACCTTTGTATCCCACTAACCAAAATACGTCACCAGAAGGGTTAAGGGTAAGGCAGCTCTAAGGAATATGTAAAAATTTAACCTTTGCATCAGCAGCTACTGAAAGGGAAAAGCTGTATGTTTTTGAAGGACTTTTCCAGGCCAGATAGAGACACCTGGGACCAACAATACAACCAAAGTGGCTTCTGCAGAAAGTCATTTCAGAAAAAAAAAAAGGAACAGTCACACAGAAGAAAGGTACTACGATTGAAGGGACTCTTCTGGAAAACAAGACCATATTTCTATCTTTGTGTGTCTCTGAGAGGCACTTGACCCCCTGCATAACCATAAGAACACAGGTTAAAGAAATATGAGCAGGTATTGGGTATTCCCTGCAGGGGATAATCCCTGCTAGAGGGAGAGCTGTAATGCTGACCCCATTCTCACCTGGCCTCCGAGCTGGCTGCAGGCTGCCCATGGCCTGCCTGTACCGACGGCTCTCATCCTCGGCCACCTCAGTGATGTCGGAGTAGTCCACGGCGTCCTCAGTGCTCTTAACCCAGCCTGGGCAGAAAAGAAACCCTGTCACACCAAACTTCACCCTAATAACTGCAGACTTCCCTAAGTGCATAAGAATCCTTTCCTATGCTTCCTTTACTTAGAGGAACAAAACCACCCAAGTACTCTTCCCCTCATTATAACCAAAACTCCCATGGCTTTGAACTTCTCCTGAGGATTGGAAAGTAACCAACTTTAGCACATGGAGTACCTATCACTCAGTGAAACTGTTCAGCAACTTAAGAAGGAAAGAAAGAGACACTGTAACACTGTGTGCTAAACAGGCAGCTCAAACAGGCAGGGGCAAACACAGACTAAACTTATTAGTGCAGGAGGAGAGACAACTAAAAAACTTACAAAAAATTAAAGAGAACAAGTGTAAGATTGATCAGGAGATACTGTGGGATTCAGTCTGGCAAGCAGGAGAGGGCAAGGCCCTCTGAGCAGGTAACACCAGGATATTCCCTGCAGACCCTGATGACCCATTTCCTTCTCCCCAGCAAGAGCTCTGACCCAGCAGCCCCTCTGCTCTTTAACCTGAGGTATCCCAGTGCCAAACCTTCCTCATCCAGGTGTGCTCCCTCGCTCTCCGGGCTGTCCTCCTCGCTGGCTGTGATCTCTGTGATCAGGTTGCCCAGTCCCAGCACTCCCAGCCCCGCCAGGTGCTTCTTGGATTCCTGGGGAGACCAGAGCTGGGAGGCTCCAGCAGCCAAGGCTGGGCAAGCCCCTGATCACCTGCTGGGTCCCATCCCAGAGCCTGCCCCGAGCATCCCGGGACACTCTGGGACACTCCAAGACACCCTGAACACCCCAGTCCAGTCTGAGAATGCCGGTACATCCATCCTGGTACTTCCTGGATCCCCCCAAGCACCCTGGTACACCCAGATACGCCCCGAGCACCCCAGCGCAGCCTGAGCACATCTCAGTTCATCCCAGTTCACTCCAGTACATCCCAGTTCACCTCCAGCACCCTGCTACATCCCAGTTCACCGCAATACATCCCACCTCACCCCGAGCACCGATACATTCCAGATCACCTCAGTAGAACCTGGGTCATTCCAGCTGATCCCGGTGCACCCCGAGCACCCCAGTACTCCCTGGTACATCCCAGTTCATCCCAGTACACCCCGGGTCGCCCCGGTACATCCCACTAAACCCTGAGCACCCCAAGTCCACTCTGGTACATCCCGGGTCACCCCAAGCACCCTGGCACATCCCTGGTACATCCCGAGAATCCCGGTACATCCCAGTACACCTCGAATATTCTGGCACACCCCGGCACACCGCGGTACACACCGGTACACTCCGAGTATCCCGGTACACACCGGCACACCCCGCAGCGACAAGGCCCTACCTTGTCGAGCACGCTGTCTCCCTCCAGCTGCCCCGCCTCATTGATGTTGCCGAAGAGGAATCCGGCCAGCGAGAAGGGCTCGGCGCGCCCGCCGTCCGCATCCTCCTCGCTCTCCGAATCCGACATCGCGGCTGCCCCGGACGCGGAAGCGGCGCCGGGAACGGCCCCGGCCCCGGCCCCGCCCGCAGCGCCCCCGCGCGGCCGCGGCCGGAGCGACACCGCCCAACCAACCACCCACCGCGGGCGCTCCTTGGTTTCCTCTGCCCCCCCCAATTTTCCCCTTCCTTTCTCCATATTTTTTCATCCTACTTTTTACTTTTTCTTCCTCCTTTCCTCCTCTTTTTCTCCTTCTTTTCTTCCTCTATTTCTCCTTCTTTTCCTCCTGTTTTTCTCCTTTTCCTCTTCTATTTCTCCTTCTCCTTTACCTCCTCCTCTTCCCCTTCCTTTTCCCCTCTTTTTCCTCCTCCTTTCTGCTTGTTCTTCCTCCTCCTCCTCGTGTCCCTGCCCAGGCCGAGACAGCAGCAAAGAGGATCTGCAAAGTGCTGGCAGTGAACCAGGAGAACGAGCACTTCATGGAGGACTACGAGCAGCTGGCCAGTGATGTGAGAGGGAGGACACCCCAAAACACACCCCAAAAACACCCCCAAATCCCACCCTGAACCCCCCAAATCCCGCCTCATGGAGGATTACGAGTGGCTGGCCAGTGATGTGAAGGGGACACCCCAAAACTCCATCCCTGCCCCGCAGGAACAGGCGTTCCACAGCACGGAGCTGCCCTCAGCACAGCCGGAGCCAAAAAGCCTCGAAATAAGTAACTGCTAAGAGACTTTTTTATTCTTTTAGCAGCAAAAGTGTTTATTAACAACGTTGGAGGTGAGACAGTTCAAACTGGGCAAAAACTTGCCTGGCCTGTTTATGTAAAATAAGCCATTTGTACAGTTTGGGGTTCATGGTTACACCTGCTAATTTCCATATTAATGATTAGGTGAAACTGTGGGCGGAGCTTTCCTTTGGGCTTGAAATTTGGGTACTGGTCTCCTGACTTCATCCCTCGGGTGGTCTTGAAGCATCTTCATCACTGTTGGACTTCTGCCTTTTCTTTGATCAATGACATGACCTGTCAAACTTGTAAAATCTTGGCTTTAACTCTACAAAATCTTGGCTCTGGGCTCTCATACCTATTTTAAGCATCTAAGTTTACCCTAATTTATGGCCTAGGAGTCTATTGTGTTAGACTGTGGTTCAGTGAGTAGCACAGAACTACCCAGGTGAGAAGGACAGAACATACCTTGAGTAATGCAGCCAATTTTCTTCTCTCAGCAGAACTGGGTACTTTAACTTTTAGGCCTTGTTCTGCCTTCACAGGGGAGGTACAAAACAGCAGGGAGAGTTAATGCGACAGCCACAGCAGTGAGGAAAGGTTTATTACAATGTCATTATGCATAATTTAAAAAAAAATCCTTTAAAACTGTTAGATGTAATACAAATTATAGTATAAAATCAAGTTGCCAGTGTATATGTTATCAGTACCACACTTCAGAGTCTCGGGCTCCCACTGCTGCTGGGTGGTCCTTCATGCCCACCCAGAGCATCAGGACCCCCATCAGGGTCAGCCCAAGCAGCACCAAGGTTTCTACAGAGTGAGGTTTAGCACTTGGGAACAAAGCATGGTGAGGCTCCTCTAGTTTAAATTTCACAGAAATAGCAACAGCTGTAAACTGAAGAAAGCACCTCCACATCTAAGCACACCTCGTAACATCCTTTGGGCACAGAATTCCTGAACTGCTCAGCTCCTGCTGTATTTAAAAAAAAAAAAACAAGTATTTCAGAAATCATTCACAAGCTGAAAGATTAAAATCTGTCTCTTCATAGTGAGTCTATTTTGTGAATTAAGACATACACACTGTGTCTCTATTCAGTAACAAGCTGAAGGATCTTGAGCAGTTTGGGAAACCCACACAGCTTAACCAGCTTTTCTCATCTCCCAAAACATGATAAAACCCAGCCATGGGATTAGGGGAAGTTTGTATTTGTCAACTGCCCACGGAAATTAAATAAAACATGGGAGGAACAGAACTGATTGGAGACTGAAGCACTGGCCTACTTACAATAAAATGCACCAAGAATTGTCAGGGGGGAAAAAAAAGGCAGGAAGATCACAAATGGAGAATGTCCACTGAATGGAGAGCCTCACTGGATTCCTGAGCTCCTGAAGCTCATCCTCAGGAAAGGCACAGGCTGGAAGAAACCAGCTGTCAGCCAGGACTCTCAATCCTGGCAGGAAGTGACAGAAATACAAGGCATCTAAATAACCACCTATTCCAAAGTCAGTAAAAAGCTTTTGATGGTGTTCAAAGTTCACTCTCTCCTCATTTTCATCACTATCATGATATTCTCCTCAGTACTGTTGTGCAATCCATTTACTAAGTAATCTCAAAGGGGATAAACTGTTCTAGCACAATGCAATCAATAATGCAACCAATTCAAATAAATTGATTAAGCAGTTGAATTTTATCTTGACATACTCTTTTCCAGTTCACACCAGGATGGCTGTTTGTGAGCCTACAGAAACGGGAGGGCAGGGGTTGTGCAATAACACTTGCTCACAAGATTTCTTCTCCACAAAATTCTTGTAATCCAGTTAGGAATAACCACAGAAGACACAGAACTAAAAGATTTCAGTATATAAAAAAGTAAAAACTTTTTAAAACAGTAGTAGCTTCAGTACAAAACTGCAAATATATGTAAGCAAAAAAAAAAGGGGAGACTTTTAATTTCAATAATAGGCACCTCTTAAGACTAGTTCAAACATGTCACAGACTTTTTAAAGTACATCTCTGAACAAAGCAAAGGTTAAGGGCTTGCACCAGGGTAACTAGACAGTTGATTTAGGTCTGACTAGCATTAAAACAAACCATGTGCACTGGCTTAAATAAATACATTTTAAACATGGTAAAGTCTATTTAATCAGTTACTGAAATTTACCTACAGAAAATAATCTTGAATTACAAGGCACAGAGTTAATTGCTGCCTGCAAGCCCAGCCCACACTAAAGGCCTACAGCTAAAGCAAATGCAGAATGTGGTAAGTAGAGGTTATCTCACAGAATACTCTGCACCCTCACAGCCTTCAGGGCACTGTGGCAGCAGCCACATCTGGAACAGCACTTCCTCTACAAGTGCAAAAGACGCAAAGACACTCCAGGCAATGGCACTTGGTGAAGAAAAATACGCAGAGTCTGTCGGGCTTTTGCAAACGTCCCCCAGCAGGGGGGTTTTGGTACTGCCTGCACTCAGGCAATGCTTGGAACTCAGTGTTGGTTCACTAACCACAGGTACCAGCATTTGGATTGACTGCAATTTCCAATCTATGGCCAAAGCAGTACCAGAATGAGCACATCTCAGATAAACAGGAACCGCAGGTCGCATCAGCATCAGCTACACCAGCTGAAGAAAGGCACATCCTCTTCAAAGAGTGAAATTAGGGCACAAATAAAAACATTTCTATCCACCTGCTATTTTTGCCAGCATCAGATAAAGCAAGCTCAAATTAACACAAGATCCCCAATAACCTTGTTGATGTATTTTCTGCTATCTTGCTAAAATGAGGCGCTTTTTTTCCGACCAGGGTATACACCAGTGCAGTTTTGCATGTGTGGGAATCACAAGAAAGCAAGTCCTGAATGACCAATTGAGGCTGCAGGCAGACAAAGACAGCACTGTCAACTTCAGACAACAAAGCCCAGTGCAGCACCACTGGTTTCACACAAAGTATCTTTGAAGCATGCTGCTTTCATACCATCGAGCTGGAAGGTTACGTCTAAGGAAGGTTTCATGCGCTCACTCCTCAGCTGGTCCCGGAACCACACAGAAAGAACAGTGCACATCCTGAACATAAAAGCCAGCTGCCACTTACTAGAGCTGCTAGAGAAAGTTAAAAAGTATGTAAATAGAACTTCAGTTAAAAGGGTTCATAATAACTGAGCATCCAGTACAGAGGAAACAGATTGCCCAGGTAATCCTATCCAGTGACTGGCTAACCATTACAGACTGAACTGAAAACAGAAGGGACACGGGCTCCTGTAAACACAACCTCCACATTTTCTGTCAGTGTTCTCACAGAAAAACAACAAAGGAATTTGCCATAAAAATCTCAGGTGGTGGCCCCAAGAAGTGAAGCAATGAAATCCTCAAGGGCAAACGGGCTGCTATCAAGGCTCTGGGATTCATCAGAGAGATTACACTGAAACTCTCATTTTGAGAAATGTCATCCCAAATACCTCAGTCAGCCCGGGAAGGTAACTGTTAAAACTTTATTCTCAGGGTGCAAAGTCTCTTTGGACAATGATATAAAATCTCAGTTTAGAAGATTATGGAAGACTTGCATCTGAACTACTCTTCCACTTCTCCAACTCAAAACTACAACACTCACTCATTTGAGTGATTCATCATTATTCTAAGTTCCTAACATTAGGAGAAATCAGCTCCTCCTTCTATTAATAAATCATTGCAGGTATTCCCTGGGTCTTGCTCATTGCATTAACCATGCCTTATGCTAACTCTTCATATAAACAATCACAGTTCACTATAAGGTGGATCTCAGTTCTATTTCAGGCATTTTTGCAAGTAAATTAATTATTTTCAAGCTTTAAATTGACAGAACAACTGGACAGCCACATTTCTGTGTGTAAAACAAATTCAATCAGTGAATAAAGGATGGAAAAAGCAGCAGCTACACTTAAAGCAGGTTTATCAGAATTTGTCCTTTTCAGCAAATGTAGTAACTGATGGCTATCTAGTAAAGAAGTGGCTTCAAAGGAGTCGCCTTTTTTATTTCCTCCACTAAAATAAGGACAGAATCCAGGTGATCCCTGGAGAAGCTGGAGACTGGAACTTTAGAAATAAAGTAGATATTTGACCTCTCAGTTGGAAAAAAAGACTGTTCTGTTTCAGCTTCCCTGAAGCAGTAAGACTGCAAGAATATTCATTGTATAAACCATTTCTGCTTAGAGCTGTTAGTGCAAGATGCAAATCTTCAATTTAACTCATTAAAAAGCCCTCCAAGATTCTACTCAACATCCACATCCATCACCCAAGGTAACTACAATAAGACACATTTCCTTGTGTTCTTCTTTGTCACAGGATACAGAACTGCACGCACAGCTTCAGCAAACACCTCCCGAACACCCTCCTGATTCAATGCTGAGCACTCCAAATATTTGACTGCTCCAATTTGTTTAGCCAGTGAAGTCCCCTGCTGCGGGGTAGTGGGAGCCAAGCTCTGCTCTTTCAACTTTTTAACTGTTTCCAGGTCATTCCTCAAGTCTCTCTTCGTGCCCACTAGAAGAATGGGGACATTTGGACAGTGGTGAGAAACTTCAGGATGCCATTTGTGCCTGACATTTGCATAGGAGGAGGGGCTGCCGATGGAGAAGCAGATGATGAAGACGTTGGTTTGAGGGTAGGAGAGCGTGCGCAGGCGGTCGTATTCCTCCTGGCCTGCAGTGTCCCAGAGGTTCAGGCTGACTGTCCGGCCATCCACAGTCATTTGGGCGCTGTAGTTGTCAAACACAGTAGGGATGTACTCCTCTGGGAAGGCATTGGTGGTGTAGCTGATGAGAAGACAAGTTTTTCCCACAGCGCCGTCTCCAACGACCACGCACTTTATAGTCTGCATTCTTCTCCCAGAAACAAAGTCCTGCACAAAGCAAGAGAAAGAGTTAGGAAAAGCACACTCAGTGATGGCCATTCCACAGATAAGCTCTAGCAAGTGTTTTTAATATAGCTAACAATTTCTTATCACAGCTTGACACACATTGAGTGTCTCAAGCCATTCTAAAGAGCTCCCGGGGCTAGGAAGACAATAGTGAAATGGAGATGCAATGAGTGGAGAGCTAAGTGACAATTGGCTGCATTCCAGCCATGTAAGTACAAATTAGCCAAATTCCCACAGTCTTGCCTTACTGCCAGACTGTTTCCCACAGGCAAAAGGACAAGTCCTTAGAGGCACCTGCAAGTGGAAAGGGATGGTGACCTCAGACCCAGTAACAAGATACTCTGTAGGTTCACACACACCTCTGAGCACACACACGCTCCAGGATTCACACTTCTTGTCTGCATAATCTATTGCCTAAACAGTTTACCCCAAAGAAAGGTCCAGAAGTTATATAATAAACCATTGCTGGGCAGCACTGCAACTCTAATAATTCACTCAGATCAATCACACCTCAAGAAACTGCATTACTTAGAGGACACCAGAAAAAAAAAGTTCAGAAAGTAGCACATTCAAGAAAAACTGCTCTTTGAAATATAACTAGTCATAATACCCAGATTAGAATACATAAAGAATTTTTCTAAAGAAGCCAAGAACAGATTACTCTTATTAATCAGTGACAGAACAAGCAGAACTTACAGGCTTGAGCTACTTGGTGTCCTCTAAATAATGAGCATGAGAAAAGCATATGCTGTAAAAGAACAGCAAGCAAACAGCCTTCCTAGGCAGTCTGGGGAATTGTTACAAAGGGATACTTGACACTTTAAAGTTTTTCCTTATGCCTTCCTGAGAGTAAATTTGATAATCAAACTGATACAGTCTAAAACAAAATTAATTTTAAACTTCCATCACATGAACAGTACGATATTTGAAAGCAGTGTGGAAGTACAAGCAGTCATTTGTTGTACATTTGCTGCACGTTGGAGTTTCCACTGCCAGTCTGAACAAGAAGGAACTTGAATGTGCCTTCTCACCCAAATGCCTTTGAGGTACTATCAGTAACCCTCAACTTGCAACCAGCAGCGAATACACTGTTTCAAACAGAAGAAAATAGTGGGAGCAACTTTTTAGCAGGGCCTGTTACAATAGGACAAGGGGCAATGGTTTTAAACTGAGAAAAGGTTGTTTTAGATTAGATGTAAGGTAGGAATTATTCACAATGAGGGTGGTAAAACAATGGGACAGGTTGCCTGGAGAAGGTGTGGATACCCCATCCCTGGAAACATTCAAGGCCAGGCTGGACAGGGCTCTGAGCTGTTGTTACAGTAAAATCAAAGTGAGCAATTCAGATCTAGTAAGCCCTGTGAGACTCAGCTATCAGCCAGAAGCGGCAAGGAGCTCAGCCGCTGCTGGCTGATAGGGAGGAGGTTACTTCCCAAGAATTCTCATAGTAGGAATTCACAGTTCTCTGCAGGTGCACGAAAATAGCCAGGATGAAATAATATAAACATAGGAGTTGTGAGAGATAGGTTCTAACCAATTGAAGTTTCTAGCGTAGTAGTGTGGTAACTCTTTTAGCCAATAAGCTGTAGTTCTAACCCTATATAAACTGTGTGCTATGTCTAATAAAATGTCTTCACTTAAATCCTATGGGTTTTGTGTTGTGAAGTCCTTTCTCCGCCGCGAACTTTGTTTACTTTACTGAGCAACCCGATGTAGCTGAAGATACCCCTTTGTTGAAGGAGGGTGGACTAGATGGCCTTTAAAGGTTCCTTCCAACCTAAACTATTCTGACTGAATATTCCAGAAGGATTTCAGCTTGAACACCATCAAAGCAGCAAAGAGCATATAGGAAAATGAGCAAAGCTTTTCACTTACAGCATAATGCAACCCCTTCCCTTCAACTTCCTCTTCCAGATCATCCAATCTAATCAACAGCTCATTATCATTCAAGTCTCAGCTTTGTCCTTTCAGACAAAGTCTTTATCTGTATCCACGTGCTGCTGTTCCCACTGGGAGCACACAGGATTCTTCTGTACGGAGTGAAAACAGACTACCTGAAGCTTTGGCACAAAGTTGCAACAGGCAACTCGAGTGACATCACTGCAGTTACTACAATATACAGTGCTTAAGGAAATATCAATGTACGTGCACAAGCACTGCTGAAAACCAGTCAGTGGCAGGAGGCAGTGCAGAAACCCAGCAGGACATTGGAGGGCAAGAATTTGGAGGAAAACACACAGGAAGAAGATGCAGAAGCAGATTATCCTCTTTGAAAATGGCAAGAATTACATTTCTGAAACAACATGAATCACCTGGAATGAAATCTGGCAAGAACTTTTGAGCTTTGGCAGAAAAACATACATATGAGTTCATATATCAAAAAAAAATCAGTCATCTCATTTCAGGGCTCCAGTCAAATGTGAAGAGAGATATCTGTGGAACTACACAGTGTGAAGGTAATCAGTAAAATGAAGAACAGCACTGAGCAGCAAAAGCTGAGGGCAGGACTGAATATATTATTCCAGAACAGTTTCACCAAGGATTTAATTTAACAGAACTATGGAGAGAAAAAGAAAAGCAAAAAGGGCAGGGGAGGGAGGGACAGGGATAGGACCAAACAAACAAAAAACACCAAACAAGGAAGTTGTGCCAAATTAGAATCTTAGAAACATTTTCTGCATTTTGCAAACCCCAAAGTTAAAGCCCATTTTAATATTAAATTACCTAAAATATTACAAAGTAAACGTTTTTGACATTACATTATTAATGGAAGTTGAACACTCTTACTGGCAGCATACAACATAATATTTCTGAACACTAACAGTCTCAGTGCTACAAGTAAAAAGTAACAGAAGAGCAGAGGTGACCTCAGCACTGTCTGGAACTGCCTGAAGGGAAGTTCTGGCCAGGTGGGGGTTGGTCTCTTCTCCCAGGCACTCAGCAATAGGACAAGGGGCACGGGCTCAAGCTCTGCCAGGGGAAATTGAAGTTGGAGATGAGGTAGAAATTCTTTGCAGAGAGAGTGCTCAGGCATTGGAATGGGCTGCCCAGAGAGGGGGTGGATTCCCCATCCCTGGAGGTTTTTAACCTGAGCTTGGCCGTGGCACTGAGTGCCATGATCTGGTAAAGGGACTGGAGTTGGCCCAAGGGTTGGACTTGATGATCTCAGAGGTCTTTTCCATGATTCTATGTACTTTCATACCATACCACTGTTCTACCTGATGATGCAAAGGTAACTGTTTAGGGCAGACCACTGTCTGCCTTGAGACACTGCCACACACCCTCCATCTGCCTCCAGGAGCTCCCAAACCCTCTGTCCCCTTCCCAGCTAGGCAGCACAGCACCCCCTCAGCTGGGAGCACACACTGAGGAGGGGTGAGGAGCTGTACTACTCATTGAACTGGATGAAACCACAATCAACTGTGATGGTACAACCAAGCCAGAGGTGGCAAATGGTGGGAATGAATCACCTGATGCTGCTACTGCTGCCGAGGCCGCTGGACTGCAGCACACAGAGCAGACTTTAAAGCTCATTCCTGCACTTACATCAAACCACTGAAGCACCAGAACATGTTGTGCCAGAAACCTTAGTGGTGACCAACACCTCTGCTTCCAGTGCAAAGAGCTCTTTTCCCAGTTGAATTATCTGTGCAAGAGACAATTCATTTTGATCAGTCAGTGACAAGTGACATCACAGGAATGGCAGGACTAAGTCAGCTGGACACACACAACAAAAATTCAACTGTAGCAGTCAAAGTCTCATGAAAAACAAACAAAAAACCTCACAAAGTCTTTTATATGGCCAATTCCTAGTTTCTAAAACAAACAAATTGCAAAGAATTGTAAACAGACCTCTCTTTAAAACACAAACAAGCTCCCCCAAGGGCTTACACCTCTTATATCTCTCTACGTGTGCAGAGCACTCCACAGACAGGGCACCCCCAAACTGCACCCAGCCTGCTCACAACAGGCACAGTCTGTGGGTCATCTCACCAGCACTGCCAGGCAACACAAGGACTGATAAACTACAAAGCTACATCTATTCCAGACCACCAGCAGTTAATACAACCTGATTTAAAATGTCTAATGTGTTACCCAGAGATTATTTTGCTGGGGTTTTCTTTAAGAGGTCAATAGAGGTTTCCATTTGGAAATTGGTAATAAAGTAGCAAAAAGGCCCAGAACACAAATGCTCTTTCACAGAGCTAATACCTTGAATTACCCCAGTAAGGCTTGGATTTTAGAAGAGCAGCATTTGCAATAGGAAATAACTCCATGAAAACATGCCAAAGCATCAGGCAAAGTATTACCTAGACAAACAAAGAGCTTGTAGGCTGTTAAGTATGTTGCTCTGAAAGGTTCCGCTAAAGTAGGTTGTCTCAGCTGAAAGGAATCACGTGTGGCACATGCAACACAGGAAAACAAACACACACTTGAACACACATTATTTCTACTGAAACAAAAAACTTAGATAAGTTAATCAAAAATAAAGAGTAGAAAGAAGATATTACACTCCAGAGATCTGTATGTTGTGAGCAGGTGTAGTCTGGGAAAAGATTTACATATGAAGACAAAGACCTTTTTAATTTAAGTCCCAACCAAATAAATTAATACTACCTCCATCAGGTCTTTTCTAGCAAATTCAGGCACTGCTTTCTTCAAAAGGTATGAAGTCTCTATTTAGTTTTTCTTGTGAACAGTTTGTCTAGAAATAAAACTGTCATAAGGTAGTAAAAAGCTGGGGGTCAAATTTGCATGGAAAAGTCTTCATATTTCTCAAACACCCTTGAAGCTGGCACTGCATGGTGCCTAAATATACACATATAATGAAAAAAACCCCATACTCCACTAACAAAATTAGCAACAAACATTACCAAGAGAGAGAAAACTGGCTCAGGGTTTGTTTGGGGGGTTTTGGTGACCTCCAAAAGAACTGTTGGGAAAATTTTAGAAAGAAAAACTCCACATACAATAAGTAACAAGAACTGAAAAAGAGAAAAATACAGATTAACACGTCAACACATCAAAAAAACCCCCTTAATAATTTAGAAACAGAAAGCTGGGCACAAGCTTCAAAGCCAAGTTTAAAGGTTATGCAACAGGAGAAACAAGTGAACAGAAAATCCAAAGCAGTGAGAGGTAATCCAGGTTCTTAGTCCTGCCAGAGAAAGAACTTTTGTTACAGTTGAGGTTCTAGCAGTTACAGCAGAGTGGGAATAACTTTCAAATGTAAAAATAATGTAAAAACCCTCCAAAACCCAACAAATCACCACACACAGAACTGTTGTGCAAAAGTATGTAAATGAGAGTTATTTCTATCTTGTCCATCAGTGCCTTTGAATTAGAGAACTGGCATTCCCTGTTTGGGTTAGTTTCCTCCTCAGAAGATGCTGCAAAGTCTGACTTCACTGCCTGCACACCTGGCACTTCCTCTGGAATGTGCAAGATTTCAATGGACGTGTCAAGACATCATCTGGAGAGCTGCTCCTGTTCTGACCTAGTTAAGTATTTTCTGGTATCATTAACATGGACAGCTTGCTCTCCTAACACCCAGACGAATATTTGTTGGGGAAATTCCCTATTTGGATCACACTTCCCCTCCCCACAACCCATCACAAGTGAAATCACAGAAAAACTTCATGTTGTTATCACAGTTTTTTCGTGGGAGAGAAAAAACTTCTAGATCTTCCCTCAATAGTTCTAAAGGAAGGTTCTCTGTCTGCTGAGAGAAGGGGGAATACAGAGACAGAAAACAGAGGGGGACCAGTAACCCAAATTCTTCTGTAGCTTTCCAGATTTATGTTTTTTACACTTCCTGCACTTCTGAAAACTCCTGGCAGAGGAACTACTCCCTAGCAGGATATCTCTGCCCTTGCTGTGTTAACAACCAAATGCCTCTCTGTTAGGTGGATTTTTGCTTTGATATTGTCCTTTGATAAACTCACTTTCACTGAGTTTGTCAGGTCTTCCCTATCTCTCTGTGCAGTTTGGATAGGCCCCATTTTGGCCAAAAATGGCAGGAAAGGCACCAGGATTTCAGCAGAAATCAGCTGTCCTGATCTGTGTCCGTCTGCTCAGCCACCACATCTGCTTTGGAGGATCAGACATTTGATCCTGCCTTACCAGGGGCAAGCAGAAGTTCAGAAATCTAAACGACTTAATTTCTCATCTTTCAGTAACAAAAACTAGATCAGAGACGATTCACTGTCCTCCTGAAACATGAAGTCAGGCAGAAACTTCCAACAAAGACTTGGGTGGATAAGGCAGTTCCAAGTAAATCACACCACCCTCTCCCATGCAAAGGAGTTAATTCACATGTGCAGTTTACCCACCAAGCTCAACAGGGAAGAGAAAGGGGCTCCCAGCCTTTTATCAAGACTGTTACTATTCCACAACAGCTCAGCTTACTCGCCATTGTTTTAGGCAAGTGCCAAAGGAGTGGACCAGTGCCAGACTTTTAGAATGCATGCCAAGAAAGAGTAAAAAAAGTTAAATAGGAGACCTCATCCCTAATATCCTTCAGCAATGAATGACCCACTTGGACTTCTCAGTGCCTCTCAAAGTTTTCACACTGCTTTCTGTCCTGCCATTTACCTGCAAGAGAAACAAAATGCACAGCAACACCCTGAGTGGCAGCAGAGGGGGGAAAATCAACAAGCCAAGGCAGATTTCAGCAGCACAGCAGGAACTGTGCACTCCACCATCCAGGCTCCACACAAACAACAGAATGGAGAAAGCTCATTTTCTGCAGAGGTCTCTGCCTGGAAATCCAGCTCCCAGGCACATATCAGTGATGCCTCACAGGAGTGCAGTTCTGATTGTTCCTTCAGTGTCAATGCTGGGGGCCTTTTGACACAACAAGTTGTTTCAAAGAAATAAAAGAAACCACCCAAAACCTTTCAAATAATGTTTTAAAACCTCTACCCCTGTCAAATTAGATTGAAAATGGTTTACTGATTTAAGGGGGGTTTTTTTCAGGGATGAAACACACACAAGCTTTTCATGTAAGCCATATCTCTTTGGGAGTCAGTGAAGACAAAGTGGCCTCCACCACACAAACCTTAATACAACACTCTCACTACAGGCACTCACTCAAAATTTCACAGGAGAGCAATGCTATTAGTGACCAAATATAAATCTATGAATCCAAGATTATGTTTAATGTGTAATTAATATTTAAAAAGGGCATTAGCTCATGAAACAGCTGCACAGTTGATGAAATAACACCGCAATGAGGGTACAGCTGCACAGTCACACAGCAACTAAACCCCAAGATTTCAGTGGGTATCTGAATCCCCAGTGCAGGAGTGTGATGTGTATCCCACCATAATGAAAAGCAGCAGAGTATTGAACTTGATTTTCCTCCTGCAACCCACAGAATCGTGGATTAATCAAGACAGGGCCCTTCCACAGTTTATATGAACACAAGAGACCCTGATGAGCTCCAGTGGTGAGCACAGCAAAGGTGTAAGAACAGGAGTCAGGACCGCAGAGTTCTGTGCCCACATCCACCACTTGTCTCCTGGCTGATAAAAGCAACTTGCACAGGTCCTGGGGATCACAGTCAGTTCATAAAAGGTTAATAACACAACATTCTTTATACCATCTATAGATTCTGACATGGCCTTAGTCATTACTGTGGGATAAAACAAACAAACAAACAAACAAACAGTACCTCAGACATAAGGCTTTGTGAAGAGGTGCATTAAGCACGTTGCAGGATGAATGATAAATCCAGTTTAAGCATCCTCGATTCCTGTTTGAGGTGGAAAGAAAAAAACCTGTTAGTCTGACTCCCTGTCATCTTTTGTCACCTGGCATTTGCTGGCACTCTCAGTTGTAACAAAGCCACTGTTGTATCCAAAGGGCAGTGTTATACAAGGAAAATCTAAGCTTCTTTCCTTGAGGAAAAAAAAAGCCCACATGAAGTTTTCATTGGATTGCATTTCTTTCATTTCTCCTCCTCCAGCCCCAAACTTCACAGGGGGGGCAGGGTGTGTGTGTGTTAAAAAACACTAACAAAAAATAAACAAAGAAAAACAAACAAAACCCAGCAAAACCCACAAAAACCCAAACAAAACCGAAAGACAAAACACAAAAACAAAAACAAAACACAAAACACAAAACAAACAAACAAAATCAATGCCAACAAAACAAAAAATGCACTTGTTCCATCAATAACAGCTTTCAAAAGTGTCTTTAAAGAGTTTTGGTACGATTAAGATAGGAGTTAACACACACACTCATTGTGTGTTTTATCATGGCTTGTGCACTACAATCCTGCAAGATTTGCCAAGTCCCATTTGCATCAAGTACTGCAGTTCTAAAACATGAGCAAAAAGTTACCAGTCAAGGAGTTTCTCAGCAGTCCAACAGATTTACACACACAGGCATGTAAAGCAAAGTAAAAAAATATTCCCCATAAAGCTTTGATACCAAATTGAGTAAAAACACTTTGGACTTCAAAAGAATCACAGCCTCATCACACAGGCAAACCAAACTGCACATTCAATTTCCTCCTACTAATTGCAAACTGCATATTTCATTGTCTTTCCAGGATCTCTGAAAAAAATCCTTCATTGAAGAACATTTAAAAGCTTTTATTTTTTAATGAAAATAGAAGCTAAAAGGCCAAATAAGTCTCACAAGCTCCCTATAGGAAAATTGTTGTGCAGCTGAAAGTGGTAAACTGGTCCCAAACTGTGCCTTGGAGCGATGTATTTTACATCTGACAGGGAGGAGAACGTGAGCTTTTGAAAATCAAAAAATAAGCTTGGGGCAAAGAGCTAATGATGCTGCACAAGGAGCGCTGCACTCCAGCACAGGGCACATGTTGAAAGCAGGGGGTGCACATAAAGAATGTTTAAATTAAAGCATTTAAAGGTTTTTTTATAGGTTAGATTAGGATGGGAATCACGAGGGTGTGTAAAGGATAAACAGACACTGATTACTCATTGGTTTAAAAAAAGAAAAAAAAACAACAAAGGGACAAAAAACTGGAAGAGAGAAGTTCAGGAAATAAAAAGCAGCATTTGTTCTTGGGGTTTGAAGTTAAGCAGGAATTCCTCAGCGCAGGTTGTTACAAAAACTGGAAGTTCACGGGACTCCAGAGAACCCTTAAACTGATGAAGGAGCGCCCTGTGGCAGCCGCTGGATGAGACAAAACCTGCGACTCGTGACACCCCTTGGAATATTCCAGGTCCCCACCTTGCCCTGCTCTTCCCGAGACAGCGATCCGGCTCTTTTTGAGGGCAGATCAAACAGAACCATCTTCACCCATCCCTCTCAGAAAATCCACGCTCGGCGGTGAAACAAGAGACCTTTCCCAAGGCTAACTCAGCCCGTGCCAACTTTTTATGACGCTAGTTGGGAGCAGAGGTCGCCTTAAAACTGTCGCGGGTGCTCCCGACAGGGCTCAGCATCCGCCCGACCCCCGCGCACGGCGGAGCGGGGGGACCCGCGGCATCCCGCACACCCCGCACACCCCGCCCGCAGCGGGGCTCGTTCCAAACCGCCCCCCGGCACCTCCGGGCCCCGCGGGGAGCGCGGCCGGCCCCGCACAGCCCTCCCGGGCGCGGACCCGCATCCCGCCCCGAGCAGCGCCGGGCACGGCAGGCCACGCGGCCGGGGGTGATGCGGCCGGTGCTGCCGAGCTCGCCCTTCCCGGCGGGGCAGGTGCCGCAATACGCCCCGCC
>VWZD01011012.1:375839-404290 GCA_013396695.1 Sakesphorus luctuosus
CCCGGTACCGACCCGGGGATGGGCTGAACCCGGTACCGACCCGGGAATGGGCTGAACCCAGTACCGGCACCGACACCAAGATGGGCTGAGCTCGGTATCGACCCGGGGATGGGCTGAACCCCGCACTGGGATGGGCTGAACCCGGTACCGACCCGGGGATGGGCTGAACCCNCCGGGATGGGCTGAACTCGGTACCGGCACCGGGATGGGCTGAGCCCAGTACCGACCTGGAGATGGGCTGAACTCGGTACCGACCCGGGGATGGGTTGAACCCCACGCTAGGATGGGCTGAGCCCGGTACCGACCCGGGGATGGGCTGAACCCGGTACCGACCCGGGAATGGGCTGAACCCAGGACCGGCCCGGACACCAGGATGGGCTGAGCTCGGTATCGACCCGGGGATGGGCTGAACCCCGCACTGGGATGGGCTGAACCCGGTACCGACCCGGGGATGGGCTGAACCCCGCACCGGGATGGGCCGGGGCACCGGGATGGGCTGAACCCGGCACCGGGATGGGCGAGGGCACCGGGATGGTCCAGGGCACTGGGATAGGCCAGGGCACCAGGATGGGCTGAACCCGGTACCGACCCGGGGATGGGCTGAACCCGGTACCGACCCGGGGATGGGCTGAACCCGGCACCGGGGATTGGCTGGCACGGACATCGGAATGGGTGAGGGCACCGAGATGAGCTGACATCGGCACCGGGATGGGCCAGAGCACCGGAACGGGCTGACTCTGGCACTGGCCCCGACACCGGCCAAGTGATGAGAGAATGCTCCGGGACAGTCCGACCCTGACCCCGCCCGGTGATGGGCGAATGCTCCGGGACAGTTCCGCACTCCGTCCGCCCCGGTGGGCGGTAACTGCTAATGCTAAATTAATTATTTTTTAATTCTGCGTTCTGCGACCATAGCTTGGATGTGGTTTTGAATAATTTCTTAGTCGATTCGCTTTAATACCCACGAGCGGAAATAACGCGCACGCGTCTGTGTGCACAGTCACAGAATCACCTCGGTTGGAAAACACCTCTGAGATCACCGAGTCCAACCTTTGACCGAGCACCACCTTGTCTGCTAGACCATGGCACTCAGTGCCACATCCAGTCTCTTAAATACCTCCAGGGACGGTGACGCCACCACCTCCCTGGGCAGCCCAATCACTCTCTCTGTGAAGAACAACAACTATATATTATGCATCCTTAATAAGGATAATTATTTTCTTAAAAAGGATAAAATTGCAAAACTGGGTGGTTGCTTTTGCTTGGTCTGCACGAGACTGTACAAACCAAGCGCTCTTTCCCTGGGATCCTTTACAAGGGTGGATGCTCTGGTCCAGAGGGCACACGGCGAGCACCGTCCCCGCTCCCCGCGCAGCTCTCGCGGAGATTCCCCGCCCTCGCACCCTCCGCCTGTCCCGCGGCACGGACGGTATCGCCCTCCCCTCCCCCGGGGGGATGTCACGCCTGTGACAGGCTTTGCAGGGTCGCCACGGCTCCTCTGGAGCTGCCGGCGGTGGTGACATCTCCCCTGTGTCCACAGTCACCATCACCCTCCAAAGACACCCAGGGCCCGGCTCCCCCATCACCGGGCGAGGGAGAGCGCAGGGGGATCGCTCTCGGCTCACCCTGGGGCTCGGCCCCCCAGGAATGCCAGGGTCAGGCAGGATTGCCGGCTGTGAGCACCTCCGGGAATGCCAGGGTCGGGGAGGAATGCCAGAGTCAGGCAGGATTGCCGGCTGTGAGCACCCCCGGGAATGCCAGGGTCGGGCAGGATTGCCAGGATCTGGCAGGATTGCCGGCTGTGAGCACCCCCGGGAATGCCAGGGTCGGGCAGGATGCGCAGCTCTGAATCCCTGCCCCCAGGGACACCTGCCTGAGGTGCAGGTAGGAAGACTGCTCCTGTTGCCCTGCCCTAGCCAGACACAGGAGAGGAAGAGGCAGAAGGCAGGATTTGCCCGCTGACGTTTCTTGTGTGCCTGTCAGGGACTTCAGAGTGCAACCTTTGCTCTGGGTGTTTATTACTTGTCCCTTCTGACCGGGGGAGAGGGCATGGGCAGCCTGCACACGGCTCAGGGTTAGGTCTGCTGCTCTGGAGCCGGTGCCAAGATCCCCAGCAGCTCAGGAACCAGCACTGCTCTGCTGCAGAAGAGCTTGACTGTCAGTTGCTCGGTGTTCCCATCTCCAGCTCTTCGTATTCCTCCTCCGACCAGCTCAGGCTGTCATCAGAGTCCTCCTCCCGCGCTAACCCAGCCTCCTCCGCGTTGGCAGCCTCCTTCTCCTGCTCACCACAGGACTGCAACTTGCTTTGGGGGAGCTCCAGCCTGGCCCAGGAGCCAGGGCTGGCTTTGCAAAGCGTGATCTCCACCTTGGTCGGGACCATGCTCACAAAGCTCTTCTCTATTTCGATGGTCTAAGAGAGAGGGAAAGGTGCAGTGAGCTGGGCAGGGAAGGGCAGGCAGAACATGCTTATCCTTCCCCATACTGGCTGAATCCTGCCAGAGGAGGAATCTCCCCTTGTGTGCTGGGAGAAACCTGGGCTGCAGCTGAGCTGAGCTTCACGTTGCTGGATCTAAGCAGCAGCACAGTGCTGGTACAGAGCTCAGGCGAGCTCAGCTCGCCACAACCACACGTGCAGCTGCAGCACAGCCTCTCCCCAGCAGTGACTGTGCTGAGACACAGCCGTACCCACACCTGTCAGCGCCCTGCTGCCTGCAGGCATGGGCAGCATGCACCAGAAATACAGACAAGAAATGTACATATAAATTCCTGAGTCTCGCTGCTCCTCCCCAGCCAGCAAGCAGATGAAAAATCAGTCTCTCGCCTCTCCCTGCTGTCTGCCTGCAACTCACAGCAGGATTGCACAGGCAGACAGGGACCTGCTGGGCCAAAGAACATTTGGGGCACCCTGGGACCAAGCTCAGAACAGCTATAGAGCAGGCAGTGACCACTAGCTTTGATCTTAGTCCAGGATTGATCAGAGAAGCCACCTTGGCGCCCTCATAACCCCTAAGGCATTTCCTAGCAGAGATGGCTATAAATGCCCACACCAGGACAACCCAGACTGCTGAAATAGGGAAATCAAAGTCAACAGGATCTTACCCCCCAGAGCTCCAGTTCTGCCTGGAAAATCTTATTCCCTTCAAAGACGACATGAGCCTCAAGCTGAAAGATCAACAGAAAAGGATCTGAGTGGGTAGCACAGCACTGCCAGAGCTCTACCCCCGGACAGTGCTGCTGCCTTCCAGCACCATAATGCATCCCACATCCCAGCTCCCACATAATGGTCTGGTGATGCCTGCAGCACCTGGCAACACTTCACCCCCTTCAGAGCCTGACAAGTTCATCTCTGTCAGAGGCTGAGGGATTCAAGGCCAGCAAAGCCACCCACTGAGGCTGAAAGCCCAAGGTGCCAGGCAGAAGCTGCTACAGCAGTGAAGCCATCAGGCTCTCAGCTGAGGGTCAGCAGCTTGGCAGTGCCACCTCTGCTTGTAGCAACACACCAATAGGCCATCAAGGAGCTCCAGGCACCTGTTTAGCTCCTGGCTCATCAAAATCAGGTGGTGCCATGAGAATACACATCCCCATCCCAGCTCTGCTGCCCCCGCTCACCACAGTGCGATTGGCTTTCACGCTGCTGAGGGCGGGCAGGGGATTCTTGGCATAGACTGTCACCACCACCTGGCTGCTGGTTTGGTGCCAGTCCTGCCGGCACAGCACTGCCTTCTTGTCCTGCCGAGGAGAGGAACCCATCACGGCACAGCTGGAGCTCAGGCACACCCCAAACAGGGGATGTCTGAGCAGGAGGATGGTGCTTTGCACATCTCCTTCAGACTGAGGTTGGCATCAGCTGAGCAAGACCAAACCCTGCCTTTCGTGCAGGCTTTTGAGGGAAGATGGTTCATGTAAAGGTGGGCAGCCCCTGCCAGGCTGTCCTGTGCAACATGGGACATCTGTGCTGTGCTTGGGGTTGCTCCAGGACATGTTAAGACCAGAGACAATCTCTTATTGTTCCAGAAGTGCCATGCACAGTCAGGAAACTTGGTCTGGAGAGCAATGCAGGGGCTGTTGCTGGACATGGATCATAGCACCATGCTAATTTAGGAATCAGATGAGCTCCAACTGGCCACATTTGACCTTTCTCCACCTTGTCAGTGCCACAGGTAGCTTTGTCCCCACCAGGCTCATTTCTGAGCATCACCCCCTGCAGCCCTCCACATTGCCAGCCAAAGAAATGTTCCAGGAGAAATCCTGGCTCCAGACTTAGGTGACAATTAGCACAAAGCACCTGTATCACAACATCACAGTTCGCTCACTGCAGGCTTCTTCACATTCACGGTATGTTTTCTGCTCCAGGACAAAGAATAGATTTGGCTCAGACAGGGTTGCTGGGAGCAGTGCTGACCCAGGAACACAGTGCACTCTCAGGGTTATCTTGGGCCACTTCGGTGCAACTTTCGCAGCTCAAGTCTGCTCCCAGTCAAGAGCTTTCCAGGGGAAATTTACACACACAATATTGGGAATCGACATCTTCTCCCCTCTGCCCTGCCATGGTACCACGCTGGTATGTGGATGAGATTCCTCACAAGAAGCAGTCAAAACTTCTGGGATTATTCTTTACTTTTCCTGTGCTCTCTATATGGCAGCCTGCAGTGCTGACTGTGCCATGCCCAGGGCCAGGGCCAGTCCTGCCTTGTTCAGCTTCCTATCTGACCACTGAGTGTGAGAGCTGAAACATTTTGTGAATGCAGAGCAGCATTTTAAAGGGCAGATGGGTGAAGATCAGGCATTCAGACCCTGTGGAGTTGTCTGTCAGCAATTATGAACATTACTACAGTTAACTACAGGAACCTGTGTGAATGCAGAGCAAGGGTAGCAGCACTCCTCTAGTGCCAGTAATGGTACTTTGCTGACATGGGCCTCCTTACCCCCTTCTCTGTCCAGCAGTGGCACCCTCTGCTGCAGCCCAGCTGCTCCATGAAGGCACTGAAGTCTGTCGTTTTGATTCCACAGCAGCTCCAGTACTTCATCCTGAGGAGAGCAGGGCGCCCTGAGTGGGGAGTGCACACAGGAGCAGGAGAGGGGACCACAGCAAGGTAGGGGGGGACAGAGGCTCGTAACCAACAGCTCCTCTTGCCCCCTGTCATCACCCACAATGGCACTGGCCACGCTGCTGAGGCCAACAAACCTTGCAGTGCAACACTTTCAGCCCTATGCAGGGTAAGTTTTCTCCTTGGTAAAGGGTTTTTCCTTACCCTTCATGGAAGACAGGAACGCCAGGATGAAACGTACAGACCTCTGTCTTACTTTCTGGGCCCTGGTAGATCTGTGGAGAGAGAAGCAGAGGGAAGTTCTGTCCGTGTCTCTGGCACAACACAACGTGTCACAGTCAGGTGTTCACTCATCGATGCCCACCCATTCAGAGGGTACAGCACAGTGCCCAACATCACCCTTTTGCCAGGTCCAGCATCTGTGAAGACTCACTCTGGGACGATGCCCAACCAGCAGCTCAGCACTAGTCCATGCTCCCTGATGGCAGGGCAGTCACCCTGGCTTTCCTGGCACAAATGTCACCCCCACGACCCTGGCAGCAGCCCTTCTGCAGATCCTCTCCCAAACACAGCCTGCTCCCAGCCTGGGACTGGTTTGGACACCACAAGAACTCACTCTGAGGTTCAAAGGGCCATTTGTCCATCCTGTCCTTTCCCCTCCTTCCCAGAGCATGTCAGTCTCATGTCCTCATCTGCCTCCTGTCTTTTGCTCCCACTCTGCTGCTTTCCAAGGATTCCAGCCCTCCCACCCCTGCATGCCTCCCGCACATCCTGGAGACAGGCAGTGCTACAGGAGGCAGCCTTGGGGCAAGACAGAAAGTGGGCTGTGCTGCATTAATTAAATGCAGGTGGGAATTATTCCACATGCATTTTACTTACAGGCCCAATCCTGAACATGTGCTATATTTCACTGCAAGCAATTAGCAGCAGTGAAACATGAACACACCACCAATCTGGAAGCCTCCTGCAGGAATGTGGCTGGTAGGTGGCAGAGGCAGCTGCTGCAAGGACAGGATGAGCCTATGGACCAGAAGGGCACTGCCACCTCCCACCTGCCTGTCACCTTGCCCTGCACCTGGTGGCACCTGGGTGATGAGCCCTGTGCTGGACCTGCAATACTCCTGGTCATGAGGCACAGCCTGGACAAAGATGGGACCCTGCCAGGTACTCACCGCCTTGCAGGCTGCGTTCTTGCACCTGGTGCCAGCTCTCACCTGGGCAGACGCCTCCCCTGCAAGAGCAACACGACCTCACCCCAGGACACACACACTGCCCACACCTGCCCCCAAATCCCCATCTCAGCCCCATTCTCAGCTCAGCAGCTGAGCACAGATCATCCCAACACCACTCCAAGATGCAGTTCTGTGTGTTTGCAGGTGGCTGAACACACAGCAACCCACAGCCCAGGGCTGAACTGTCATGCAAAACCCCATGTTGAACTCGCCATGTGGAACCCCACTGCTGTCCATCAGCTCATCACTACCTGTGCAACTGTTCTCCAGGGCCTTGTCCTCGGGGGACAGGTGCAGTTTCTCCAGTGCCTGCTCCAGAGACCTGGATACTTTAATTGGCAGCAGTTGTCTTGGCTCATCAGAGCTGGGAAACAGCAGCAGCAAAGGCTGAGTGGGGATTTTTATGCAATTTAAATGTTGTTGCCTCTCCTGAGGAAGCAGCAGGGCAGGACACATGCAGAAGTGGCACAGCAGGGCAGCATTGTAAGCTGAGTCCATCTCACCTTGGTCTTTCCCGCAGCATCTTCTCAGCTGATTTTGGTCCTTGGAAGATGAGCTCCTTCACTGGTTTGGCCTTTGGCTCATCTGAGTTCTCCCCTTGGCTGGAAGGCTCTGGGGGTTTCTCCTTGCTATGAAACCCCTTTGTGCATCCCTGAACAGCAGAGGCAAGCCTGATGACTTCTTTGCCCTCCCAAATGTGGTGGCTGCTCCCAAAGCTCACAAATCCTGCAAGTTTCCATGGTGACTCTGCGTCCTGCACACATGGGCTCTAACCCTGTAACAGGGCAGGAGCTGCCTCCACAGGACTTCCCCAGGGGCAAGATGGTGTGGCAGCCTCAATGGGGCCATGGCAGACAGGCCCCAGCCCTGCTGCACCCCAGTGTGGCAGCTGAGTGGCAGCAGGAGTCTCCTCCACATCCCCAGGCTTCTGGTGCCTCCTCCCTCCCCCAGGACCACTCAGACATTCACAGCCCTGCAGACATTTTGGGCACTTGTGTTCATCCTACAGGATTCTGGTGGGGAATCCCAGTCCCTTCTGGCACCCCTTCTGTGGGAGAACCTGCCCTTTGGCAGCAGTACCTTTGCTCGCAGGCTCCTTGGAAGCCCTGGCTGGCAGGGCACAAGGGGCAGCCTTAGAAAAAGACAGGGATGTGACAGGGCAGGGCAGGGGTCAGGAGGAGAGGATGGAGGGAGGAAGAACGGGTACATTTGGGCTGGTGGGTCACTCACCTTTATGGAGAGGAACTCAGAGAAGTCTGTTGTGCGTTTCTTGCAACAAGACCAGCCCTGGGCACCAGGAAATGACAGGCTGGTCAGGTGTGGGCAACCCTGCAGGGCACAAAGTCAGGCCCTGCAGCTGCAACCCCAGCTCCTGCCCCACTCACCTTCAGGGCATCGTGGAAAATGGGGACACCCGGGTGATACAGGCAGGAATCTGAAACGGGAAAACCAGGCAAAAGCTTTCAGGAGAAGCAATCCTGCCCACGAACCACCCATGACATCCTGAAGATCCAGAGCCAGCTCCTGCCATGTGGGCTCCCTGTGCTGGGCCTGGCAGCTCCAGCACGGCAGCTGAGGCCACACACTGGGAAAAGCAGCACACATTCCCATTCCCACAAGGCACAGGAGCCCACTCACCCTCGGCATTGTGCTCAGGATCAAACCTCTGCCCGCAGCCCTTGTTGTAGCACAGCAAAGCCATTGCTCAGGCGAACTCGTGGCGTCCTTCACTCCTTCCACAAAAAGCCCACCAGTCTCATCCCTGCCTGGGATCCCTCCTCTGCTTCCCCACCGTGTCCAGCCCAGGCACCAGGAGGTGGCTTTGCCTATCTTTGGAGTCAGCTGGGGGAGGTGGCTGGTAACCGGAGAGCAGGCTAAAGATGGACACAGCAGCTGATGGGACCTGGCGCCTCTGTTATCTCACAAGGAATTTCTGTCCTGGCTCCATGCCCAGCAGAGGGAATGGGCACTGCAGGGTGGCCTGGGGTGTCCAGAGGTCCTCCCAGTGCCTGTCATCCTTCCAGCATCTCTCGTGGAGACACCGGCACCACCCCAGTGCTCACCCACACAACTCTGCACCAACTGCACTCAGGTTCTTCAGCATTTACAGAAACAGATGAAAGTTTCCTGAGACAGAAGGGAATTCACAGCATTGCAGGGCAAAACATGCTGATCTCCCCCAGCCCCAAAAGGCACAACCACCTGCTAAACAGAGGCACCAGCAGACCAATGCTGTGCATGTGGCCCAGACATCCTTTGATGCAGGGTCTTGTGCAGCTCAGGAGTAACAGAGTAGTCGAGGGAAGGTTCTTGGCCAGATGCAAGAAGCAGGACACAGGGATTATGTGGGTGATTATGACCAGAACTATTAGAACTATTGCTAATACAATATCTAAAGATTGCCAGTGCAGTATCTTAATAACAATTCTAACATGCATTAAAAATACGGTATATGCAGGAGGGGTCCCTCCTGTTGAGCTTCAGTGAGACCCCCTCACTTTCTAATCTCAGAGAAGTCATGGTGAGGCTCATTCCACTTAGTCCCAGATTAGGTCACAGTTTGTGTCTAAAAGATTATAATATAAGCAGGTTTGGCTAGAAAGGTACAGATTTACAGTCTTTGGCCTTGCAGAATTCACAATTACAAAGCAATGAAGCACCTATGGAGCTACTTTAAGATTTTATCCCCATATTTGACCAGATCTTTTAATTTTTCACTCAGCCCTCCAAAAGTAAGAGTTCTGCATGTTTCTTTTCTTCTGGCTGGACATACCCTGCAGGTGTCCTTGTGGGGGACAGGGGTGGCAAACACCCTCCAGAAGCTGCCTATGACCTCAGGGGACCAGTTTGCCTGGTTGGCTCAGACTCCAACAGTATTTAATACCCTTTTGCAGGTTGCTGTGCACCACAGTCAGTTGCAAACATCTCAGCTCTCCAACCTCTGAAATGCATTAATTATGTGAACATTCAGACAGTTCCTCCTGCAATACCCACCTGGTGTTCTCACCTGATCTTAGGACAAACCACATTGCCCATCAGAGACTGTGGAAAGGGAGGGTGGTGGTGTGTGGGAAGGACACACGGGAAGATCCAGATCTGACTCTTTTCTTGTCCTCACACCAGGGTTAAAAACTGTTCCCTGGAAGATCATTTTCATCACAGAAAAGTGCAAAATGCTACTTGGGCCCCTGTACACAGGAGGGGTGTGTTCAGACTCCCTGCTCCCATTCTGGAACCCAAGAGTTTTCCTCTACAAACAGGAAAGCCTCTTGAGATCAAAGGTTTTACTCAGTTCCTATTAGCATCTAAACCAAATATTTTCTTTTTGCCATTCCTGGTTGCAGAGACAGCTGTTTCCTGTGTGCTGCCTGGACCTCCAGGAGCACACAGCACCTGGGCACCATTTCTACTCAGGAACTAGGGTCAATATAAGTCCCTGGCACTGTCAGACAGTGCAAAGGGCAAGTCCTGCAGGCAGAAGCTGCCCATGGAGTCTGTATGAGAGGGAAACCCACTGAGTCTGCCATGGCTGATGCAACCCCAACCCTGTCTTATGACATTTGTTTAACCTGCTTAATCCCCCTATGGCAGCCTGAAGAATCCTCTGTCAGCCTAAAAGGATCCCCAAAGTTCAGAGATAGGATGAACCACTGTTGAAATTCTGGAGCTTATCAGAGAAATGACTCCAGACTTATTTCACACTGCCCTCCTACTTCACCTCCAGCTTAGTCCTGCCACCTCCACCTTGAGACACCCCAACCAGCAGCATCAGGTTTTTCCTTGTCATCCCATCAGCAGAGAGACAGCCTCACTGGAGGGGAGGACATGTGTCACTGTCACACCTACTGTACCTTGGTACTCTGTGTATAAACCCATATCCACCAAAAAAGCCTAGAGGGAAATGTGAGGGCATTGAGGAACTGCCACACCAGCACAAGCCACGTGACTTTACACTGATACCCCCCTCAAGGCACAATAACTGACCCAACAGTCCCAAAGGTGGGTAAAAAAATGCTGCTGGCATCCAGAGCCTCTGCTCAGGCAAGAAGGGACCCAGGAAGCCAGGCAGAGGCCTGTGATGGAGGAATTTGCAGTCCTGGGAGCTATAGTGTTTCAGATCTCCCTGTCCTTTCCATGAGCTGTCAGCAAGGCTGCAGCTGTCACCATCTCTGTGCCAGGGAGGGTCTGGAGCTCGGGTTACCCTGCACACCTCAGGGGAAACGCCAAGAGGGTGATGTGGCTCACACACATCACAGATCCCAGCAGGTATCCAGGGGGGCTGAGGCTGAGCAGACCGCCTTGGCACCCCAGGGGCAGCAGCAGAACTGCTCTGTCCCAGCTCCTCTGCTGCTCCACTGCAAACATCTGTAGGAACAAGGTGGCTGGAAAAACAACCTGCTGCGAACACAGCACAGTGACATGTGGTAAACTGAAGTGCCCACAGCTCCCAGCCCACGGGGAGGTCCCCAGGGAGGACAAGGTATGTGGGTGGAGATGGAGAGGTAGACACAAGACATCCCTCCTGAAACGAAGATGAGCTCCAGGGCAACTGCTCTGTTGGCCACCGGCGGAGTCAAGGCCCTGCTAGAGCTGATGCTTTAAAAATCAGGAAAAAGAGATGAGGTTCAGGGGTGACAAAGAGCATGCTGGACTGCACATCCATCTCAGCATCTTGTTTGAAGCTGTGGCTTTTGCCAGTGGCCCTTGGGCCATAGGGCTCTGCTGCTGAGTGTGACCTTCCTCCAGAGCAGAGCTCCAAGTAAAGCAGAAGTCACTGTGGGAGTCGCTGAGCAGGGACAATCCTGACCAATACCTCTGAAACAGGTTGCAAGGAATGGGCCATCTGAGAATTAAAAAGAGCCTGTAGGGATTATGTGCACTTAATTTTGTATATAACAGAACAAAAGGAGGTAGAAAATAAAGAATAAATCATTCTCCAACCCAGCTTAATATGTTTGCCCTTGAACGATCAGGGTCAGTGTAGAACAGCCCTCCACATTCCTCGGGAGAACAGGCTGGATGCCTCCAGAGGAAGAAACCCAGCTCAGCCCTGACCCTTCAGTCATTCAGGATGCTCTGTGAAGCCAGAGTAGCAGGAAGGCACTGCATTTCTAAAGCACAAAATAATTCCTCCACACAAAAGGCTGGTTAGCAGAAGGAAAATCCCTGACAAAGATATTATTGCTATGCATGCTAGCAGGCAGGATTAATGTTTTATTCATTTGGGAAATAAAACCTTCCTCAAAATAATATGTGCTGAGCAATTCTACAGCAGGTCTGCTCAGCCACTTTTCTGATAGCACTGCTGAGGAGTTAAGTACCAGCTGTTATCCAAGAGGTCTGCACTGGTTGTGATCAACAATCAAGTCTGAAAAATATCAGAAATGGGGATGTGGGCAATCATCTCTCCATTCAAGAACTCCATCCTTCTGCAGCTTGGGTTATTACAGGACTATTGCCCCAACACTCCAGTCTCATCGAACACTTCACCTTCAAACTGCAACCAGTACCCACCTGATGGTGATTTTCTCCCTGTATTCAGACAGTGTCTTGCTCCAGAGATAATTCAGTTTCCTTGGAGCTCAGCTGCTCCTTTGGGAGTTCATTCACTTAGATGCTGTCTGGAAATACGTGCAATATTCCTTATCAAAAAGTGCACCTTAGTCCCCAACAGTAACCAGTCCAAAAATAAGAGTTCAGTCTACTCCTAAGATTCAATTTTCTTGTCATTGGCTGGCATCCTTAATCAAAATCTGCTGCCTGAAATAGCCTGAACTAAAAAGCAAGTGTGGGGTTTTACAGTTTTCCTTTGGAGAGTCCTGTTACCTTGGAGCAGGATCACCATGAGCTCACTTAGAGCAGAGTGGGTATAATGAGGGAAAGTGTCCCAAAAGCAGATGTGCCTCTCCCCTTCTTCCACTCTTTTTGCTTACCTGTGGCACTCGGGTGACAACCAGGTACCCCAGTCATGACAGAGAGAAGAGAAAAAATGATGCTCCTTTCAGCAAGGCCACAGGAAATCACATCTTCCTTCTTTCAGCCCCCAAAGGTGGCTCACTGGAGAAGTTTAGCACATCCCACCACTTGTAGCTTTCTATGACAAATTACAGCTGCTACTGAGAGGCACTGTGCCAGACAAAAAAAGAGAAATGTTTGTCTACTGCTTTGCTATGACAAAATTATCCACATACCAGCTGGATTTTCAAGCTTTATCTTTGATTCTCACAAAGACAGTCACTACTGATTAAGAGGAAGCTGCACAAAGCGTAAGTTGCAACTTGTTAAGTCCACAAATGATGGGGGTTTAAAGCTAAGAGCAAAACCAGTAAGAGCCCAACTACTCTGCAGTCCTTGGTCTGATAAGAACTGATACTGCAGAACTGTGTTTTAAACAAGGAATGGCAGCAAAAAGCACAGGTTTGTCTTCAGGATAGTCAAGATATTTCATCAGTCTGCAACTGCATAGTAGCCAGCACTCTGTAAAAGCACAGAGGAAAGTATCCCCTTCTGCACACTGGCTGAACCTCAGCACATCACAGCAGTGCTTGTGCACAGCCCAGGCTCAGGAGCTGCACTGGCTTCCTAACACAGGCAGGGCAAGCACCGACACCAGAGCCACAAGTGCTCCAGCAGAGCAAGGAATTACCCTGGAGCGAGGCAGCCCCGCCTGCTCCTCTGCCCAGCTGTAAATGCCTCTGCGCTGCTCAGTCTGTCCCTGCCACGCACCTCTGAAAACCTCAGCAAGGGTTCACTTTACAGTTCCTTACTGGAACCTCAGTCCCAAGGTTTTCAGTCTCCTGCTTTAAAGCAGATTAAGAATAGTTACCTCTAGGATTCACACCAGAGCTTAGTTTTAGTTTCCTTCTAAAAGAGAAGTCGCTGCTGCTGAATCTTCAGTTTGGATCTTTCAAGTCTGGTTAGATGGGCTGAGCAGTGTTAAATCCCACCTTCCCCATGACTTCACACACCCTTTTCTCCCAGGGAAAAGGGTGTTTCCCCGAGATAGTGACTTCTCCTTTGGCTGCTCACTAGCACAAAGCCAGCAGAGCAATGGGCAGGACAGTGAGACAATACAGACACCTGAGTGGAACTCCAGTTTCTTCTTCCAGCACTTCACACTTTGGAAATAAACAACGTACTTACCAAACAGCCATGGCACTACTGAATGTCTGCCAGCCCCATTCCAGACAAGCCACAAGAACAGACCCATCCTCTCCACAGGGCGACAGAAAAGCTCATCAGCATTCTCACCACCTTATTTGAGATTGTGCAATATTGAACTGCCCTAGCAAATGTTCCAGGTGAAAAATCACCTCTCTTCACACCTCGCACTCAACCGGATCATCTCCATTAAATACCACATCATCTCAGCAGGTCAGCAACTGGTGCTTATGCTTCCAAATGTGGAAAACAAAACAAGAAACAACGAGCAGCAGCTGCAGCCTCTCTTCAACACAGCTTATCATCCCATTCCAGGCTAATTAAAAGCCCTCCAATGACAGGAGTAAACCAATCAAAGCCCCAGGGTGATTATTTCATCTTTACTCTAAAGAGTATCCACAGGACCAAACCCTAATTTAAGTTAACATTTGGCATCCCAAAATGTTTTCATCTTTCCTGTGATGTCACAATTGTTCACTGCACCTCCTTATGCCTTTAGGCTGTAACTCTTCCTCCCTTCCTTTCCCACCTAAATTTATTTCTAGGCTTCCCCCTCTGCAGGGGCACTGGAGCCTCAGTGTGAGAACACAAGTCACAGAAGGCTCCTGTCCCTGCAGAGTCCCTCCTGTATTACACAACACAAAGCACCGCTGTTGCCATCAACAGCTGGGAGCGAGTCCTCTGTCCCCACCCCAGCACAGGAGCTCAGGGCCCTGCAGGAACATCCCAGCCAGAGGCAACTGCAGCACAGGGCAGAGATGGACGGACCAGGAACTGAGCTCCATGTTCCTGGTGACACATGGAAAAGTCTGGAGTCTCACTGCTCTGCATCCATAACACAGACACATCCCAGGTGCATCAGCAGCTCCCTTAATTGTATTCCAACCTCCTGAAGTTGAAGGTCTCATTTCAATACACAAATAAAATTCATGCTGTGATACGGAAAACTGTTAAGAAAAGCCTCAGGGGTTAAACAGCTTCATTACAGAGCTATGCAAGAACAACTTTTGCACGATAATCTGAATCCACACACACACATTTGTACTTAAAAAACAGAAGAGACAGCACACCAGATAAAAAAGGCTTAAAATCCACTTTAATAATGCATTCCTGTAACATTCCTCAGATAAACTCAAACTTTTTAGTGGGACAATTACAATTTGTGATCAAACAGTTTACACTAAATGAAAAATCTTGTAGTACTTCTACACAAAAGACAGGCAAGGTTAGGATTATACAAACATTTTTTTCAGTTAAATCTTCAGCATGAGATACAGTATCTTTATCCAATAGATTGTACTTTACTACCAGTAAAAATAAAGAGATACAACACGTTATCAAAAAAATCCATCCCAACAAGAACCTCTCAGCCATTCAGGCTGCACAACTGTCAACTACTTTAAAGAAACAAATGGTCCAGATAAAAAGAGTAACTAACAAGTTAGGAGGAAAAAAAAGAAAAAGAAACAAACATAAACTCTCCCCCAATTCACTACATGACGGATCATTTGGAGCTATATAAATTTACAAAATCATGGGAGCTGCAAAGTACCCAAATGCTGCTCTAGTTCTCCAGACACTTCCCTGTGCTCTTAAGCAAGTTACACTACACTAAAAAAAATGCCAAGACATACTGAAATTTTATCTAATTTAGTCTCATGATTTCAGCTGCAAAAAGGAAACCTGGAATGGTCAAGGCATTAGGGTCCTTGCCAGATTTCACCGTTACTGAACAACCATGGCAGCCTCCCAGAATCCACTTTTCACTTTGAAATTAGGAATGCACCACATAAAATCTTCTGAAACCTTTACTAGTCAGACTGCACTCCCCTTGTCATAGAGTGGCTTTACCAAAACAGGTCCTAATTAGCTGTTGTTAAAATCTGTCCCTTCCCTCTCCCCCCAGGTTGAACTCTATGTGGCCTGCCAAGATGTTTTTCCTCTTTGGGGTGTGTCCAGGGGGCAGCTCAATCCTGTCAGTATCTGCGACGCTTGTTGGGGCCAAAATCCCCTGGGTTTCCTCTGTTGAAGGCAGGGGGGTTCCCCGCCATGGCTCCCAGGCCTTCCATGGCTCCGCCCTGGCCGAACCGGTCTGGAGGTGGTGGGGGAGTCTTGTAAGGAGGACAAGCACAGCAGACACAGGAAGGAAAAGAAGGAACAACAAAGCAGTTAAAAGACATTTGCATTGATTCAAATTCTACCAGTATTCCACTATCCCACCTGACCTTGCTGCAAACCTTCACTCCACCAAAGCATCCCTGTAGTCCCAAAACTGAACGGACAGGACCATGGAAGAGCAAAGTCCCTTTCCCCACACAACCTGCAGTCAGGCATACTGGGACAGTCTGCACCACCTCACAGATCAGTGTCACAGAATCACAGACTATTCTGAGTTGGAAGGGACCCACAAGGATCATCAAGTCCAACTCTCAAGTCAAGGCCCCACACAGAGCATTGAACCCATGGCCTTTGCATTATTACAGCCAAGTGTTAACCAACTGAGCTGATCTCAGACCAGGGTCCTGCTGTGGAGCAGGTGAGCCTTCTGAACTCACCTTCCCCTTCCATTTCTGGCTCCATCCTCCCCCTTAATTTCTCTGTGTACTACACATTCCCTTAACCTCAGTCACTTTGCTATCCCTACCACCTAGGGACAAAAGCTTATTGCCAAATAAAACTGCTCTTTATGACAAAAAATTATCTGTGACACACCAGTCATGACAGAACCAGAAGTCTGAATAGTTTGCAGGAAAACTTTACTAGACCAATTGATAAAAACTGCTAAAGAAAGATGAACTTCCAGGACAAACTTTACTATGACTGCTGCTGTTTCTGCTGGTGACTGGAAGTGCTCACACTGTGGGAGGATCAACCCTCTGTATGACAGGGAGGAATGACAGATGCTACAGTCTATTGTAAAGCTCTGCAGTAAAGTTTAAAACTAAACCAAATATAAAAATTTAAAGAAGACAAACAAGCATAACCTGCACTGATTCTTTGCTCTTTATCTTCTAAGCAAATTAGCTGAACTCACTTTAGCCTATGAGCACAGGAGGGAACTCTTTCTAGAACTAGTGATGGACAGAACACTCTATGCCTTTAAGAATCTACTCTCAATTTAACAAAGTGCTTCCCATTATGTAATTTGAAAAATAACCATATATTACTGCTAAGATCTAACAAGCATTTTAGCACTAGCTATCTTGGAAGTAAATTAAGTAGCTGTTAGACTTGGCTCCATCTCCTGAAAATTACCAACTAGTACCTAGGCAAGATTAATTTATGAAGATTTTGGCAGGAGTTAAGCAACAGGCCTAGGTAGATAAAGAAGCTTCAACTTCAGCAGCAAAGTGTTTAACATTGGAAACAACATAATCTGCATTTCAGAGTTGTGCACAAAAGCAGATGGAGATTCATTACCATTCCCATGGCTCCATCAGGTATCATGGCTCCAGGACCAGCTGCAGGAGGAGCAGGAGCTGGGACGTTGGTACCACCCATAGCTCCTCTGTTGTTCATGCCAATGGTACCTGCAAAAGAAAACTGATGAACAGTCCTGGCAGACACAGTGACTGGTCTGTCATCACTCCAGAGCCACCAGACACCCTGTAAGCTCCCCACAGTGCCATGTGCAGGGACAGAGTCCCAGGCTATCAACCAGCTCTGCACTGTTAGGTCAAAATAAACTGATCTTGCTTTACAGTATGTCACACTTCCTGTCACATGAATGCTTCCTGTCACTAGACTGGGACATTACTTTGACTGATTTTCTAAATAAGAAGCCAAGAAAATGAGATCACTGAAAAAAAAAAGTACAGATTTTGTAAGAGAGGAAAGGAACACGGACAAGAACAAAGAACACTCTTACCTCCCATTCCCATCTGTCCCATTCGCATGTCTGGTGGCTCCCTCTGGAAAGAGAGACACTCATTTCAACTGATAATTGGGCTTTTAAAAAAGGTAATTATACAAATTCAATGGGCTCTGGGGATTTACTACTGAAAAATGTATAGAAAAGTCATTCCCAGGGTAAATTTCAAAGGCAGATCTGAGCTACCTTCACATGGTAACTGCTGAATGAACAGATCTTACTTAAAATATATCATTCTGAAAGACTGTTTTCAACAATCATGGTAAAATATCCAGCAGCAAAGCTGCACATGGAGATTTTACCAAGGTATCTTTATTTGCTGAGCAGCAGTAACACATTAGATAGAATTAGCTTTGCTATTCCCTCAGCATAGCTAAGAAGCTTTTCCTGTTGAAAGGAATGTAAGCTTACATAAAGACACAGTACTGGGTCATCTGAGTTGGTAAGTTCAATTTCTCTTTGACTAACTGAGCATCAGGAACATGTATCACAGGTGTATCACAGGTGCATCACCTCAACAGCAGGAGCATCCCTCACTGAAGGGTACGGGTACAACTTTTCCCACAGTGGTAACTGAAGACAGATTTCAAGTCTGCAGTCTCAGTGCCACTATTTATCACGAGGGCACTACTATTTACAGGAATCAGGATTTCTCCTCCACAGGGACAATATTCCCACATTTGAGTCAGCCCTGTGGTTTTGAACCTTTTCTTTTGACATATATTTAGCTATTTTGCCTAGGGGACAGTTTTCACCACAAACACCTGCCCCCCCAGCAGCATTGGTGCTGTTACACCACCACCACGGCACTACAGCTGCCTCCACAACACCAAATGGCTGGGACTGGAAACAAACTGCAAGACAGTTCTTTATAGAACTAGAGTTACTAAAAGGCTGGCCATCACACATGTTACATTGTAAGAAAATACTGGACCAACTGACTGCAAAGTACAAGCAATTACCACGCTTACAGCAGTGCCTCAAGTTGGGATCATTTCACCTAAGCATGACTAAGACTGCAGGTTAGGGACACAGCCAGGTGTAGAATTTTAACAAGATTCTGCTGTAATACTTCATGACAGTACATATTTGTTACTGTCAGAATAAAACAAGCACATGTTTTTCTGAGAACTAAGTCAGCTAGTGAGGGTCCTACATTAACAGCAGTGGGACAGAACTGAGGTATTGATACTTTTCAGGCTAAACCACATTAAGATTGGAGTGAGTCTGTATTTTAGGGTACAATGTACTACAGGTGTACAGTCCCCTGACCAAGTCAAGAATTCACAGAAAACTGTGCTGTGGAAGGGCAAAAATCTAATGCCAGTGTACAGATGTCATGGAAAGGTAGAAGCACTCCTACCGCATCAGCAAAGTTCCCTTTGAAGCCCTCCTGCTGGCGCCTCATCATCTCCTCCTGCTGCCTTCTCATCTCCTCCTCACGGCGCCTGCGCTCCTCCTCTTGCCTGGAAAAAGAGTCCAAGGATGCTCAGCACAGCACACACCAACCACCTGCATCACTGTGTTGCAGTGCTGCCTCATGGAAACTCACAACTTTAAGAATGTTATTTTGCTGATGGTGTAAAATATGAGGTACCTCATGATGAAAACACAAACGTTTTTGTGCACCAAGACACTTCCAGCACTTTAATTTTTAAGGAGCTCAATATAGAACACAACATGAGCACATGTGTGTGTGTCTCATGAGGAGCAGCTGAGGGACCTGGGGGTGTTTAGCCTCGAGAAAAGGAGGCTCTAGGGGGACCTTCTCACTCTCTCCAACTCCCTGACAGGAGGGTGGAGCAAGGTGGGAGTTCAGCCTCTTTGCCCAGGTAACAAATAACAGGACAAGAGGAAACTACCTCAAGCTGTACCAAGGAAAATTTAGATTGGTATCAGGGAAAATTCCTTCACCAAAAGGGTTATAAAGCATCTGAACAGGTTGCCAGAAAGTGGTGGAGTCACCATCCCTGAAGGGATTTAAAAGATGTGTAGATGTGGCACTTGGAGACATGGTTTAGTGTTGGCTTTAGCAGTGCTCGATTTACAGTTGGACTTAGAAGTCTTTTCCAACCTAAATGATTCTATGATTCTGTGTACACAGCAGCTCCCAAATGCATGCTGACTACTTGCTATCCTGCATGCAAGACAGTTCTCAAGCCCCTTCTATTATACAAGTAGTCTGGTAATCTTCCTGGAGCTTCTCAAAACGACCCTAAGACAGACAAGTGCTGCAACGGACAGAGAAACCTCCAAGACTAAGTTACTTCTCAAATGAAAATACAGATGTTGGAATGGGATTTCCCAATCTGCAGCACTGAAGGCACCAAATCACTACACAGATTATGATTTTTGTATCTGCTTCAGCAAAGGAGCTTAACAAGATAGAAGTGTAAAGAAGCAAATACTAATCAATGGAAGAAACTCCTAAACTCTTCTATCTTTAACCAACTGTACACTCTGCCTATCAGCAAAAAGGCCCAGAGTAACAGCCACTCTTTAGGTAGTAATTAAATTGTCTCAGTGAACAATTAGGTACACTGAAGAGGCGTTTCCATGCCACTGTGGGTACACAGCATTTCATAACCTGCCCCCTTACCTGAGTTCCAACTGTTTACGTTTTTGTACTTCTTGGTTATGCAATTCCTCCATTCTCCTCAGCTCCTCCTGGCGTCTCATTAAATCTGTGTAAGAAGAAAGTAGAAAAACACAATCAAACTCCTCTCCCATGCCACCTCATCAATTGCTGAACTAGAACCATAAACCACAAGAGAATAAGGTAACAGAGCTTCTGTCAATACAGTGACATCTCTCACGTTGGGTTCAACAAGGCTCAGTGCCAGGTCCTGCCCTTGGGTCACCACAATCACAGGCAGCACTCCAGGCGTGGGACAGAGTGGCTGGAAAGTGCCCAGCAGGAAAGGCCCTGGGGATGCTGGGCAACAGCCCCTGAACATGAGCCAGAGTGTGCTCACATGGGCAAGGAGGCAAATGGCACCTGGCCTGTGTCAGAGACAGTGTGACAGCAGGATCAGGGCAGTGATTGTTCCCCTGTACCAGGCACTGGTGAGGCCACACCTCAAATCCTCTGTCCAGTCCTGGGGCTCTCACAAGAAGACATTGAGCGTCTGGAGTGTGTCCAGAGAAGCAACAGAGCTGGGGAACAAGCCTGATGAGGAGCAGCTGAGGGAACTGGGGATGTTTAGCCTGCAGAAAAGAGGCTTGTGGAGACCTTTTTGCTCTACCACTACTTGAAAGGAGGTCAATGCTTGGACTTGATGATATTTTCCACCTGAACCATTCTACGATTCCATTCATTTGCTGCTACCATGCTTGATCACAAGACAAGCAACTACACCACGGCTCACCCTCAGTGCGCTCTATGCAGCCTGCTGAGCTGCCACCCCTGGGAGCTGCAGGGCCCTGTTCCACCCCTGCCCCACCCCTGTTTATCTTTACTGGTACCTTGCCGCATCAGCATAACTTGGTGCTCATGGCGAGCTGCTTCCATTTCCATTTCCAGCTTCTCTCGAGCTTCCTTGATGTTGCGATCTACCTGTTCCTGCTGCTGCTTCTCCATTTCTATTAAAGCCTTCCAACGCATGGCATACTCATACTCAAAGCTGCCAGGCTGTGCAAATCGAGGAGGCTGCTCCCGCTCCCTGTCCAACAATGAAGAGCCGGTGAATGCTCCAGGAAAGCAAGGAGGAACCAGGAAAAACACATTTGTGTGTCAAATGCAATAGCAGATCTTTTTGACAGTTGGCCATGGCTGAGACACCAGCCTGTGTGCTCCTCAGGAATCATCTTACTGAAAAGAGGAACTTGGGCAGAACACTCCTGCATGGAAACTCCTCTTCCATAACCAGCAATGACGCTGCTCTCGTAACACACCCAACAGATTCTGGGTAAAGAGATTTAGAAATACTCTTCAAAGCAACAGCCTTTGCTCCTGCTGCACATCTTATGGACAGATCCACTCCAGAAACAAACACTGCCCAAATGTGAATGTTTATTCTGCCACTATCTGTGGCCCCTGCACGTGGAACACACGACTATTCCTGACACAGCCTCCCTGCTCCTGAAGCTCTTATCTTCCTTACTTGAAAAATTCATGAGACCACATGGTCTGCTAATGCCAGCTATTCAGATCACAGGATTCCTACACTTACACGGGACAGTCTTCAAAGACTGTGATCTTATACCTGGATAGCTCTTCAATCTCCTAATGCTATTCACATAATTCCTTAAATTTCTACTATGGGTTCAAATCTGCTTCATATACAGACTTTCTGTAATACTTGCCAGGGAACCTCATGTTACCTGTTATCTCAAATTGACCTAGTTTTTCATTCCAACAACTGAAAAGGACTTATGCAAAGTATATGGAGTCTGCCAGCTTCAGCCAGCACTGTGGATTCAAAACTACTGCTTTCTTTCAGCCAACCATGGCAAGACAACAGTGTATGCATTTCTCTTTCCAAAATCACATTTACAGAAAAAAGAGGACACTGATGAGCCACCCTTCTCAGACTGAGGCACTAGTCCATAGGCTGTCTCATCACCTCCTGTTGCATGCCAGGCACATACTTGTGATATTGCTGGTTTTTGATGACTAGCTTCTCTGGTAGTCCCTCCTCATCATCATACTGATCCATGGGCTCCACAGTGACTGGCCGAGGGAATCTGTGAAGAAAAGATGAGGTGCTTTCAAGAAAATTCAATGAACTTGCAGTTTTGGAAAGTATGTGTACAGTGTCTGAACTTCTACTGCTTTTAGCTCTGCTCCAAGAAAGTCAGAGCAGCTGGGGATCTCAACCAAAGTAAAACCAGAGATTACTTTGAGCACCTTTTTTTCTTTTATTCTAGAATAGAATTGAAATTCTTATTGAATCCAAACAAAAATTGTACAGAAAGACTATTTGCAGTCACTGGTTCAAATGAACAGCTTATATAGAACCTGACATCCTCCAGGAGGATCTACTCAGCATGAAGCCCTGTAGCTTCTACTGTCTGGTTTTTCTCCCTTCCTACATGGCCAACCACGGGCAGCACAACTGCCTGTGCCTTTTCATGGCTGTCTAAAGCAAAGAGTAACTACACCACTTCTCCCTGGAGGCTGCAGGCTGTACCACCCAGTCACAGCTCCTGGTGAGACCACCAGGCACTGTTGCCAAGCAACAGCGCTCTATCAGTGTCCATTGGGCCCTGTCTGAATTCCCACTCCCCAAGAAATCCCCGGTGCACTTCACAAGAGAACTGCACATGTGTGCTTGTCTTCCTGGCCTCTGCATGGAAGTGTCCCCAGGCTCTGAACTGGCTCCTCACCACGGGGCTGACACTGCTCATCCTCAGCACAAAGCAGCTTCTCATTGGATCCTCAGACCCAGCCAGAGCTGGAGAAACGGAAGAAAGATCATCCTGCCATGCCAAGTAGCAAGGGGTTCCCAGGCTCCAGCAGGAAGGCAGGATATAGCAGGCTAAAATCCCTCTCCTCAGCTGAAGATCCACAGTACAGCTGTTCACTTTGATGTGACATATTCCATTATTAATAGTCTTATTTTCCAACATGAACCGATTTTCAACAATTTATCTACTGTTACTGGCTTGAACTAGGACAAACCAGAACAAATTTAATCAAACCCAAACCATAACTAGAAATAAACATAGAAATAAACTAGAAATAGGCTGGGTTGTGGTCCAAGATATCAGAATATAATGCACTGATAGCTATAAAAAGATTGAATGTTACCCTCAGTTATACACTGGTAGTGATTAGTTTTGCATGACCACTTTTAAACATCTGTTTTCACAGTTCTTTCAGGACACAGACTTCTGAATGAGCAAAAGCTCCCTATCAGTAATCCTCCTGCAGAGCCCTACACTCTGTGCTGGGGATCCCCAAAGAGTCTCAGGGAGAAAAACAGATATTAAAAGAAATAAAACCCCCCTGCCTTTTGAAACTGAATGTGCTGTGTGCAGCTGTGCCACTGCAGAACCCAAGAAGCAGAAAACTTACAAAATTACTTTTGAAATTAGCAATATAGCCCCATTCCAGGAAGTATTATAGTCAAAAAATCTAGGAGCATACACACAAAATAAACAGTATTTTTTATTTCCAAGAGATCAGAAATGGCTCCTTCTTAACAGTTAAAGCAACAAACTGTGCTCTGTGGAATGCAACTAGAATTGGTCATTTACTTGAGCAGTAACTACATGAGAACATGCTTTGCTGCCTTATTACATTTCAAGCACAGGGAAAACAGTTTATAATGCTGAAATCTCCCAACAAACCAATCTGAGCAGTTTCTGCAACAGATCCCATGCCCACAGTGGCATTTCCCCAGCAGTGCACACTGCCAAGTGGAGTCCCATCCTGAGACTCTCCTCTTTAGTGGTCCAGAGTGTACAACTGACACACTTGAGCTTTGTTTCCAAACAAATCACATGGATGGTCTCAGAAACAGCTCCTGCTTCTTAAGGCTGCCTTAATTGCCCTAAGAAGGCTGTTTCATGGAGAAAGACTTTATGGGGAAGTTTATGCACTTACCCCTCCAGCAGCTTCCCAGAAGAAAGTTTTCAGACCTGAGCTTGAGCAGAGACTGTCTCTTATTGGAACAAAGCTAAATAAAGTTCTCCCCATGCCAATCAGCTGCACCTCCTGCCCCACTGTGGTGTAAGGAAACGCTGCTCACCAGCCCCTCCACCCCACGTGCACACACGCCAGCAGAGCCCTCCTTGCCCTCCACACTTACGTCGTGAGCAGGAAAGACCCATCACTACATCTATCCAGGGCTTTCCTGGCAGCAGGCTTCCCTGAGAACTCCACAATGCCTTTCCCAGAGGATCGTCCTCTGTCATCCACAATAACCACAGCCCTTTCCACCTGGCCAAACACTGAGAAGGCCTCCTCCAGGAGCTCATTGGACACAAACTGGGGCAGGTTCCTGACTGTCAGCGAGGCGCTGTGGCAGGCAAAGCGCACGCGGAGCTGCTTCCCACGGAGAGGCATGTTGTCCAGCTCCACCTTGGCAATCTCTGCCAGAGTGCGAGTTTCCTGCAGATAAAAACAGGCAGCATTAAAACTCTCAGTGTGGCACAGAATCAGCTGGTCAGAGTCTCAACAATGAGCTTATCTCTCTGGAACAAGTTCTTCAGAGAGGAACAAACGACCTTCCCACAGCACGGTAGGAAGTGTCCCAACAAACCACAGCCATTCCCCATCACCAGTGACTGGCTGGACAGGCAGCATTCAGTGGGGAAGAAACATGTAAGGAATTAGTTTAGTGCAACAGCCAGTATGAACTAAGCAAACAATTAAATTATCGTTATCTATCACATATAATTGTATTAAAGCTACAAAGCACACCTTTAAAAAAAATATAAATAAAAATCAACACTCACCTATCAGCAAAGTCTGATAAGGACATGCTGATTGTATGACAACCCATGAAAGACCCCCCAGGCCAGTTTCACATCTTTCCACTCAGTTAAGTCACCACCAAGCAGCTGCACTACAGCCAAGTGCCCCAGACTTTGAGTGGGAACCTCATGCTCAATCCATTCACTTTGGAGCTTTCAGGAAGGTGGTGCATGAGCTCAGAGCCCTCCACTTCCCTTTTCTAAACAAGACATTTGAGCCTCTGGTTTTTCTGTACCTTGAAATCTGAAAACTGAGAACCACTACCCTATGCTGGTACCTCCCTCCCTCCCAGACACAGTTCAACATGTTCATCTAGAGATCCCTTCCCTCAAAAGCTTTAATCACTCCAGGAATAACACATGACTATGTCCATAGGAGCTCCATATTCACACTCTTCCAGAAAGTGGAAGTTCACTTATTATCACAGGATAGCACCATGTTCATATGCAGTTTTTTCTGCTTTCTACCAGCTGATTCCAGAATAACTTTATCAGATACCTCGTAAGTCCTGCCACAAGCTGCCTAAATTCACGTTTCATCTCATAACAAGCTCTGAACAAACCACCTGTAGAAGCTAATCCCATATTTCAGGTTACTAAGATCAACAGCAGGCTTAATTAACAAGGTATCTGAACATGTACTCCTTTCAATTAGCAACTCTGCTCCAGTGTGAGCCACTGCCACAGCACAAAGGTAGCGAGCCACTCACCAGCCTGATAAAACCAAAGCCTTTGTCCTTGTGTATGAAGACTTCCCCTGCCTTGCCATACTTCTCAAACAACTTTCTCATCTCTTCCTCTGTAATATCCGGGGGCAGATTCCCCACAAAGAGGCGGCTTCTTTGGGTGAAGGTCTTTTCCCCGGGTTTCCGGAAATTCTTCAGGTCAATAGTCAGGCCTTCATCTGAGGGGAACAAGGTACACAGCTGCTCTACAGTTGGGGGGATAAACTTTATTAGCTTTCATCACAGTGACCACAGAGACACAGGACAATACAGGCAACACCACCCACTCACTTCGCTCTCCAACCTGTCCAGCCATCTCTACAGCAACGAGGGGGGTTTGTCTGAGAATGGCCCATCGGGGTTTTTTAAACAAAACAAGTGCATGAACCTCAGTGCTCATTAACAGCAGTGACTGACAGGGAGAAAACACCAACACTGCAGCTTGAAACAGCAGGAGAGATTTCACCCAAACTTTTGGAGGTCTGGTCAGGGTAACTGAGCCCCAACAGAATCAATTGTAGTCACAATACAGGATTTTGCTATTACAACCTGAATAATTACAAAAAAACCCCCCACAATTTGGCCAGATTTTTACTCAAAAATATCCCAAAACAAAACTACTCCAAATGTCTAGAAAATATGAAAACAAGAGGAAATTTTGTCCAGATAGATAAAAGTTTAAGGTAGCTGTCATTTAATGAGATGGGATTTGGGCTCCAGAGTGTGGGATTCCAAGCTGAAGAGAAGGCTGGAATGGTGAAAATAGTGTGGAAAAAAAAGCCAACCCAAAACCCAAACCATCCCAAAAACCAGTCATGCAGGTCAGACCTCAGAAAAATTATAAAATTCATTATTTATTAAGGTTGGAAAAGACCTTTAAGATCCAGCCCAACATTAAAATGTTTTCTGAGATATCCAACAGTAATAAACACAAAAAGGATGCATGTACCATCTTTAACCCTTAATTCAGCACGAGTGCAGCAAGACCCTGAAAGCTCTCCCATGTGCCAGACACAGGGGTGTTTTCAGCATCATTTCCATCTTCCTGTGTCCCGTTTTCTTAAAGGCACATGGAACTTCACCACACAGGACTGCAAGGCACAGAAAGCAATCCTTTTGCCTCGCAGAGGACACAGCTCATGGTCACACACAGGAAATAACCAACAAATGGCTTTATTCAGGCTACAAAGCAGGGCACTAACTAGGAGAGCCTGTCCATGCAAAGACAAGGCATGCAAGGACAGCCCTGTCATAAGGGTGAGCACACCCCGTGGCTGACACTAAAAATCAGACACAGTATGGCTAGCGAAGTGAGAATAAATTAACTACTTCACACAGCAAAGGTGCATAAGTGAAACGTTTTGCCTCGTGAATTTGTTCACAGCATTGTCACGAGTATTTGAGGACCATTGCAAGGCCTGTGGATACAACAGGAGGGACCCGGAACGGTGACACCGCTGCCGTTCAGCCTTCAGCACATCCAGGCAGAGGAGATACAGTCACCAGGCTGATCCCTGTGGGAATTCCCCAGCACAGCTGCCTTCTGTTGTTGTGTTGTTTCCACCTGACTGCCACCCTTGTCTATTATTGTTCACGAACTGACAAAGAGCCCGTTCAACTGGACCACCTAAAACCAACAGGTGGGATTTTTACCAGCCCAGTATCTTTGACACAAAAAACCCTCTCAGACCAATCACACAAAGTGCACCGGTGACTTCCACACGTTTTTGTTTTGAACAGCCAGAGCGTCCAAACTTAAAAAAATCCCACATCTAATATAACTAAAGCACTTTTTGCCCCAAAAATGCTAACGGCAATGCCTCGCTGCCGCACTTCTGAACTATCAAGTTGGATCAGTTCAGGCCCCTGAAGCCACTAACGCGTCCTGTCTGTGCATCCCCAGGGGCAGCGCTACAGCCCGCGCCGAGTAAGGAACCCCGACCACCCGCTGGAGTAGAACCAGCGCTTCCATCAATGTCCACTAACAGTGGAATGTTTAAATATTAAGTAAAGATGAGTATCTCCTGGCTCCTCCCATGTAAAAATAAAAAAGTCTTAGCGGGTGCCCGCAGATCGCTGTAACAACACAACCTTTACAGAGCGCAAACTTATTTCCCCAGTAATCCTGTAATTTCCTCTAGTAACCCAGTTTCTAAAGTTTCTCGTTTCTTAAGGAAAGCAGCGTTGGGAAGCCATCTGTTACGGCCGGGGGGGGAAATCCCAGGAACCAGACAACAAAAACCAGCCCGCGTTGTAATTGCAAGGTTTACAGGGACGCTGCTGAAAACGCAGAGACGTCCAAATTCTAAGTGGGCTTTTCCTGGGATTCTGAGACAAAGACGGAACCTCTATATCCCAAAAGTCTATATCCCCGTTTGGGGAACACGAGAAACTTAAGGAGCGAATCCCAGTCAAACACACGGGAGCTGCACTGGGCAAAAGCAATAAAACCCCCCACAAACACAACCCAGGCGCCATTCAAACCACGGTTTCCATCACGGGAAAACACTACAAAGCCCCGCAGCCTGCTCGGGGTTCTAAGCTTTCCCTATTTTCACAGGAAGACCCGCGTTCCTTTTGTTCCCGCCGGGACCTGTTGCACGGCGCGGCCCCCGCGGCGGTGCCGGCGCAGCGGGGCGGTCGCTCCGGGAGTACCCGCGGCGGGGCCGGGCGGGCCCGGTACTCACTCTGGCTGTTGGCCTGCTGCCCGTTGGCCGGGATGTTCGGCGGCGGGTGCTGCTTGCACGGCGCGTGGTTCTGCTTCTCCATTTTGAACCCCTTGTTGCCCTGCATCTTCCACACCTGGAGGCGATACAGAATCGCACGGTCGGTCGCGGCCCCGGGCGGCTCCCGCCGGCCGCGCGTGCAGGGGCGGGGCGGGCCCCGCAGGCCGCGCCGNGGACAGCGGGCCGGGCTGCGGGGACGGGCGCGGGCGCCGGGACGGGACGGGCGCCGGGACGGCGACGGCCCTGAGAGGAGAGCGCGCGGCCGG
>VWZD01011013.1:0-23415 GCA_013396695.1 Sakesphorus luctuosus
ACAACGTCTAAAATCAATCTGTTGTTTTAAATTAACTTTAGAGAGTATTCTCCTAAGTGATAGCCTTTGACATTTTCTCAAGACAATGAAGGCCTAAAGCAGGAAGATATTACTTGGGTTACTTTGCTTCTTAACAGAGGCAAGGAAGGTAAATTTCTCACCTCACCGCCACAAAAACAGGGAAATTCAAGAGAAACGGGGGATTCAGATTTGCAAATGTAGTACTCTAAAATTAAAGCTATGGAGAAAGAAGACATGGATTAAATTTATTGTCACTTACCAATCTTCACAGACTTGAAGAAAGGAAACAGACTATCCTATTCTCATCTCTTCAGCAGTAGGGTCACATTTCAGGGACATTGCAGACTGAAGATGGTAGAAATTTTTGACCCCACTTACCATGAAGTGCTAAAATAATCAAGACAGCTTGACATGGTGCATAATGAGCAGATGACTTTGCTGCTTTTTAGATGGCAAGGAGATTTAATCCCCCTTGCTGGCCATTAAAGTGAGCAAAAAGGAAAGTTTTAATGTTTGACATTTTAGTGAAGATACACATGCAATAAATGAAAGACAGATACAAGAAGCATCAGCTGCCAAAAAGAATCTGTGCACAGCAGATGAATGGGACTTCACTGGAGACAAAATATAATTTTTTTAAAATTATATTTAATCTCTTCACCCCCACATTAAGGCAATTTTTATGTTTTCAAAAGCAGCAGGATGTTGTGTTCTACATGATATTTGGGACAAATAAAAGGAGTCCTGCCCATATTAAAGGTTTAGTTCCAGCCACTTAATAATTTCATCCTTGTCAGAGTTAATTTAAAAACATTCACTTTACTGCTTACAAATAAACACTAACACATTATGAAACTGGAGTATTGGCTTGAAACCTAAATAAATAAAGCAAAACTGCAGCATTTATGGAGAAAGGTGTGTAACTATTTGTCATTCAAATGAATGATGCCAACGCACACTGGTAAGCAATGAATCCCAGAGTATTCCACTGTTGGATCATTTCTCCCATATTGTTACTGCCTGGCTCCCAGGCTCAGGGTCTGACAATACTGAGGAAGGCTGTGAGATAAATTCAGTTGCTTTTGTTAAGGCTCAGTATCTAGAAGAATTTTTAAAATTCTAATTTACTTGGATGTGCTTCTTAAGAAACTTGACTGTAATTAAAATCTGAAGTGAAATTTATACCATTGACTTACAGACTCATAGACTGTGACAAAATGACTTGGGCATATAAATGGATTTCTATACTCTGAAAATTATTTTCCTATTCTTCATCATAATTAACCTGAAGTGGATCAATTAATTCTTCTTGTGAAAAAGCAAACAAAATTCCTGTTCCAGTTACTACTCAGACAGTCCCTGGCATACTATAGAGAGGAGCTCAAATTCCTCAGACATCAGCTTTTTCATGATAGAAATGTTTCTTAGTCACTTTGCATACAACTGAAGGGGGAAATAAAATATTTTCAGAACATCTCTAACTACTTTTATTTGAAACTGTCTTGTGATTATCTTCAAACATCCACACTTGGACTGTTGCACTGTGCCCCACACACAAACAGATTTGATCTAGACTCATTTAAGAGGAATTTACTTCATAAACTAGTCCGGATAGCTGACTAGAAAATCAGAATCAGGCTAAACTAAAATCCAGACTATGGTTTTGGAAAACTTCAGTAAGATTCTGTCAGACATAATGTTTTCCTCCACCTTTGATTAGATTTTTATGTCAATCAGTTCAATTCTGGTCAAAGTACTAGTAATACCTTTTAAAAGTGTGTAAGCATGTATGATGAAAAAAATTGCTAGAAACAGGAAAATTAAACACTATTGGTGCATCTCAATTAGATACACAAATATGTTGGCCTCCTCTTAGTGAGGATTTGAAAGAACCTGATGTCTGTACATTATGCAAATGTGAGCTCACTGTTTAAATTACCTGTGGTGATCTTCAGCCAACAGTGAATAAAATCTGGTAATTATATCATATTGATATGCACACTCCAAGAGCAAGAGTTATTTTCAAAGGTTAATTATTTATCTAACCCCTCTCTCCTCATCTTTCCTATTCACACAGCTCCATCTGCAAAACCCACATGAAATAAGGTTCTTTTCTTTACTAGTAAAGTTACTCCATCTAGGAATACAAAGGTTACATTCCACAAAACATGTACTAAGGATAACTTTTTAACATGGAATGTATTCAGAATAATGCAAGTGGGAACAGTACTCAAACCTGCAAACAGCCTAGTAACATAAGATATTGAAATTATCTGATTTTTAACCTATTAGATACTGCATCTCTGAATACATGTTCAATTTTTACATGCACTTTTATAACACTAGTCTGAAACAGTATATAGGAAAGTGATGACAGGAAAGCTGCTAGAAAATTAGGAATTCAGAATGTATTTAAGTAAGACAACTATCAGAGTTTTATTTCCACAAATGAGGGTTTAATATTCACTACTTTTAGTCAAAACTGTACTTAGTCTTAATAATTGATGCTCTTTTGAGGGTTCTTTTTCTTAGCATTTAGAGTCATAGGATCATAGAATAGTTTGGATTGGAAAAAAACCTTTAAATGTCTTGAAGTCCAACTCCCCTACCATTGGCAGGGACATACTCCACTATACCCAGGATGATCAGAGCACCATCCAACATGACCTTGAATTGTTGCCAGGGATGAAGCATCTGCTTCCCTTCCAGGCAACATAATCCAGTGCTTCACCATCTTCATTGTAAAAACATTCTTCCCTATATCTAGGCTGGATCTACGTTCCTTTAATTTAGGACCACTAGCCTTTCTCCTACTGCAACAGACCCTGCCAAAATGTTTGTATCTTTCTTACAAACCCCGTTTAAATATTGAAAGACTGCAGTAGGGTCTCCCCAGAACCTTATCTCCTCTAGGCTGAGCAACCCCTGTGCTCTCACAGCCTGTCCTCGTAAGAGAGATGTTCCATCCCTCTGATCATTTTTGTAGCCCTCCTTTGGACCCATTCCAACAGGCTCATATCTTTCTTGTACTGGAACCCCAGAGCCCCATACAGTGCTCGGGATAGGGTTTCACCAGAGCAGAACAGAGGGGGAGAATCATCTCCCTCAACCTGCCGTCCATGCTTCTTTTGACGCAGCCCAGGAGATGGTTGTCTTTCTTGGGTTTGTATGGTCACACACATTGCCAGCTCATGTCTATTTTTTTTATCCACTAGCACCCTGGTGCCCTTCTCTGTAGAGCTGCTCTCAATCCCTTCATCCCCCACCTGGTACTGATATTGGGAGCTGCCCCAATCCAGGTGCAGGACCTTGTAATATAGAGGTTACAGAAGTGGATGAAACATGAAAGACCATTTAAAAACAATATGAGAGGAGGGAAGATGTTTTGTAATATTTTGTACTCATTTCCATCATATCCAGAAAATGAATGTACAAGAAATATCTTTCTCATGGAAAGAACAAACATGTAAATTATACATACCTTTCTAAAGTTTCAAAAAAGGTGGGGAGGGGGATGAAGAGGTTTAATTCCCAGAATCTAAAAAGAAGCATTAAACTTCTCAATCTTTTTACTTTTATTCCCAGAGACTTAATATAGTGAATCTCTCCATAGTTTTGGGAGATATAAATCTATGTTTCTCTCTTCTGAGGGCAGTGGATGGAAAGTCGGTTTATTTTCTATGATTCTATATCTTTTTCAGTCTATTTGAGAGGAATTGGAAGAATGGATCTTCAGGACTTTTTCTCCTGGCTCAGCATAGTTCCAATGTTCTTTAAAATAGGTTTTGACAATTACTTTTCAAGGGAGAATAAATTTCAAATAACTTTTTTGCTTACAAGTATGTTGACAAAATGACCTCGGTGATTCTAGAGGTGAAACCCATGCTAGAATTTCAAAGGCAAGAGTAACATTTAGACACTTAAGTTTCACTGAAAATCCATAGGCGTTAGCTACCTAGGTGCCATTTGAATGCTCATCCTGAAATCTTAATAAACTACATCAAGCAATCTGTCTGCATTTTCTGATCATGCAAATAATTTTTATTCCACATCATTAAATTTAAACCTACACCTGTAGTATATATTGCATGCAAAAACTGTGCTTTCTTTTTTAAATTTCAGGATGGCTTTTGAAATGTTTTAATAATTTCTACTAAATAAAGCAAAATGCAAATATACACATTGATATTTCATACATTCTTTCTGAAGAATCCTAATCATTATAAGGCAAATATAAATGAACTTACTTGCAGTTTTAGAAGTCATTTAGTATACTTTACATGTTATTCATTTACAGTGGACATTTCTCACAGTGCAAGTTACCTGATCAAATCGTAGAATGACAGAAATGCTGATGGGAAGGGACCTTTGTAAATCTCTCACCCAGCCTTTCAGTTTAAGTGTGACTATCTCCAACACTAGAACAGATCAAACATGGCTAGTCAGGTCTAGAAAACCTTTGAGAACAAGGGCTCCACCATCCTCTTTCAGGAACCTATTTCAGTCCTGCACTACTTTGACTCTAAAAATGTAATTTGGCTCTATCTACTTTGTAATGCACATTCAGATTCCTATAGATCCTGTAGACCAATCATTCAGCCTTCTCAAAGCACACTGCAGTGTTACCAGACTCGCTGAAGGAAGACACAGTCTCCTTTGTCCTTTGTTTCTCCTCATTTCTCTTTATATCCTAAGTAGAATAGCAATGGAAGAGTCACATAGTGTACTCAGCTAAGCTTAAACAAGGAGGCTGGAAGAATCCAGGAGGGGATAACCATGTGATTTGTGATTTGTGAGTTTCCCTGAGGTGTCCAGTGATAGATGGGAGGTTTACAGTTATCAGGGTAGGGCAGACCTTGTGTCCTGAATATCGATCCCCACTTGCCTGTGAATTAAGTGTGCTATAAATCCACAGCTTCTCTTCCTTTTGCATGCTCAGCGAAGGCACACATTGAGGAGAGTAAGGAAGAGTGAGCATGAGAGGTGAAACTTGAAAGAGAACAGAGTGTTTGAATTGAAAGACCGTCTTGGAAATAATTTGAAGCAGCTTCCCCATCCTTCCCTCTAAACATTTTAAGTGTATTAATGCAGTAATTAACAGCAGAGGAACAGAAGAATATTCCCAAGGCACATAAGACAAACCATTCACATTACTGAAGAGACAGAGGAAGCTGCTGTACCATGCATTTAAACAGCCTTTCTGTTGCTGCTCAGTGTTCACTTACGCTTTAATTCTTTACTTTGTTTTTTCTCTCCCCAGCTTCCAACTTATCTAAATAAAGTGCCCTTCAGAACAATATTTATTTTACCTTGAAGCCTTTATAGATGTTAGCATTACTTTCCATTTGCAAATGGTTTCAGTTAGGAGAAGTTTTATTTCAATGTGAGGAACTGTTGTGTACTTTTTTTTTTCTGAAGGAGAAATTTGGTAAAAGAAGCTATATGTGTGTGAAATTAATAGACTTTTGAGCTTTCTATGACATGTTGTTATCTACACTGGGTGGGTATGCATGCATTTGCATTTGCCATTCCAATCAAATAACTGAGTGAGAATATCATGATAACTGTTTTCACAGGAAAATAATCCATATTTAACGACTAGAGGGAGATTTTTGTTGCTGAATAAGCAAAATGCTTAATCTTGGGGTTTGCGCCAAAGCAGAAATCCACTTAATAAGGTAATTTTATTTTATTACGTTATGTGAAATTCCCTTTGAAAAGTGAAAAATGTCTCAGAAAACTAAGATTTTAAGGAAGGAAATAGAAATAAAGTCTGTGATAGAAATTTACAGATACCTGATGTGATGTTTTGACCTTGACTGGATGCCAGGTGCCACTAAAGCCATTATGTCACTAACCTCCTCAGCAGGCTGAGGTAGAGAAAGTATTATATAAAAGGTTCATGGACTGAGATAAGAGCAGGGAGAGATCACTCACTCATTACCGTCACAGACTAAACAGACTCAGTTTGAGGAAATTAATTGAATTTATTACCAAACAAATCAGAATACGATAAAGAGAAATAAAACCAAATCGTAAAAATCACAGAATCATAGAATCACAGAATCTGCTGAGTTGGAAGGGACTCACAATATCATCAAGTCCAAGTCCTGGCCCTGCACAGGACCATCCCCAAGAGACACACCATGTGCCCAAAATTATCATCCAAATGCATCTTGAACTCTGTCAGCTTTGGTGCTGTGACCACTTCCATGGGGAGCCAGTTCCAGTGCCCAACCACTCTCTGGGTGAAGAATCTTTTTCTCATATGTAACCTAAACCTATCCTGACACAACTTCAGGCAATTCCCTCAATCTCTGTCACTAGCCACCAGGGAGAAAAGATCAGTGTCTGCATCTCCTCTTCCTTTCACAAAAAAAGATGTAGATTGCAATAAGATACTTTCCCTCCACCCCTTTCTCCTTCTTAGACTCAACTTTAGTCCTGTTTGTCTATCTCCTATCCATCAGCACCGCAGTGGTATGGGGAATAAGGGTCAGTTCATTACATGTCGTTTCTGACACTGCTTCCTCCTCAGGGGGAGAACTCCTTTCCCTTCTCCAGCATGGGGTCCATCCCAGGGGAGACAGTCCTCTGTGAACTTCTTCAACATGAGTCCTTCCTATGGGCTGCAGGTCTTCATGAACTGCTACAGCGTTGGTCCCTTCCATAGCATGCAGTCCTTCAAGAACATACTTCCCCAGTGTGGGTCCCCAATAGGGTCCCAAGTCCTACTAGAAAAACATCTCCAGCATGGGTTCCTCTCTACTTGGGTTCTGACAGAAACCTGCTCTGGTGTGAAGTTCCCAGGGGACCATAGCTTCCTTCGGACACACCCACCGACTCCACCGTGGACAGCCACAGGATGCAAGGGCACAGCCTGCCTCAACACATCCTTCACCACAGGCTGCAGGCAACTCCCTTCTCTGGCAACTGCAGCATCTTCTCTTCTTACTTCTTCACTGACCTTGTCTCTCAAGACATTTCAGATGAACAGCTGACAGAAGCCCTCTTTACCCCCAGTCCCAGGGTGCTGGCCTAGCACATATCTATTATCGTTAAAGCTCATTGCAAGTGGTAAAGGTTCATTCACAGGATCATGCAATGCAAAACCATATTTCTGCCGGGGCACACATATATCAAGGAAGCAGTGCTGGAACTGTAAATATGTTACGGGGCCAGTAACTTTTTGCCTCTACTGGTGTTATTGTTTTATAAAGAATAATGACAATTTTAGGCTTAATTTCATCCTAGTCATAACTTCACCTATTGAATCTATATCACAGCTCCCTTGCATCATTTAATTTTACTGTAAATAGCCAATCATACTTAAGTCACAAGCCACATAGAAAATCAAAGGAGTGTCTCTCTTCTCTCTCTTACTTCCTTTCAAAGACATAAAAAGATATTTTTGGGGGGAGGTAAAAATACTTTTTTCTCATAGTTTGCGAGTGCCTGACTTCCTGGCAATGCTGACTGTGATATTTTCTAAAGAAAGCATTTTGATTTTCATCATTCTTTAAAATTATTATTTCACTCAGTGTACTAAATATGTAAGCCAGAAATTAATTTCTAAACTGTACAAACATGTCAAAAAGAATTCTGTGGAGCAGAAGGTAGGGAAAGAGAAGAAAGTAACATTCATTTTGTTTATCAATGGAAAGAGCCGTTATAGATTAAATAAGCCTGGTGAGTAGGATAAGGAAGGATACTGCAATTTTTTGGCAGTCTCATATAATTTTGGGAAAAATTAAGATACTAATAAAGGTAATGTTGATGAAAATCAAGAAGTCCAGGTGCCACAGTGTCCCACTCATGGAGCAAAAATTTTAACACCTTCTAAAGAAACTGAAGAATAGACAGATCTGGCTTCTTTTCAAAATACCCCATATTTAATGGGTAAAATCCTAGGAAAACACTTTAGATTCTTTCAAAAGTTGGACTGGTTTTTTCTTTGTACTAAAACCATGATACTCTCCAGAGTATTTCCAAGCTGCTATTTCTGTTTGATTCGAATAGTTCTTCCTATCAGTCAGAATCAAAGCTAATCAAAGCTTTTCTTATGCAGTAAGAGTCAAGTTATTCTAGGACAATATTTGGAGAGAACAGAAATGTGAAAATGCAGTTATTTTCATTTCTAGGGCAACAGAGACTGGCAGAAATTCATTTATTTATTTATTTATTATGACAGCACTTAATATATTCATTGGTTGGTTCTGTGAAAATCCTCCAGGCCCCTGTACTTTTAAAAGGTGTTTCTTATTGATTTCTTGCAGTCAGGTATAAGACAAATTCTGTGATTCCTAATAATATACACACTGAGGAAACTTGAACAATAAAAGTCTTTATCATGTTGTAGCATGATGAATGAGAATAAAAGGATCTCAATTCTATCATAAGTGTATTCCCAACATAACAGCTATGGTAAATCCAGAGAGGAAATGAAAGATTAATTCATAGAGAGAAATGGCAGTTTGGCAGCAGCATGTTACTGTCAGATTGTTATTTTTGCAATAATATTCTTTCTTTATGCCTCTGCACACACATTTTCATTTGCATGAGGTTTCTGCATGGAAAATGTACTCCCTGTTCTTCTTTCTCTGTATTTACCAGAGGTTTCCACTCATACAAGATTAATACCGGCAGTAATAATAGTAATAACAAAAAATAATAATGATAATAATTCATTAAATTTCTATTACCCCTTTCATACAGAAAGTTCCCAAGATAGCTTTCATCACCAGTGTGGAATGGTTTAGAAAATTAATATATCTTTCTGCATAGAAACACAGAATAATTTAGATTGTAAGGGGCCGCTGGAGGCCACCTAGTCCAACTCTCTGCACAAAGCAGATCTAATAAATCAAGGCCTTGTCAAGTCAAATCTTGAACATCTCCAAGGTTAGAGAGTACAACATTTCTGAGAAAATTTTGTTCTGGTATAACAAGCCTCAGTATGCATGAGCTTCCAGCCTTCCTTACCACAGCCGCTACCCTGCTACTTCAACACTCACAAGTCCATGGGGCCAGATGGAATTCATCCAAGGCTATTGAGAATGCTGGAGGAAGAGTTTTCCAAACCACTCTCTGTCTTGGTGAGGGGAAACAGAGGAGCAGGTACCGAACTCTTCACTCTCGTGACCCGTGACAAGACTCAAGGAAATGGCATGAAACTGTGTCAGGGTAGGTTTAGATCAGGTATGAGGAAAATGTTTTTCACCCAGAAGGCAGCTGAGCACTGGAACAGCACTGGAAGTGGTCACAGCATCAAGACTGACAGAGTGCAAGAAGCATTTGGACAGTGCTCTCAGGCACCTGGTGGGATTCCTGGTGTGTCTTGCGCAGGGCCAGGAGCTGGACTCAGTCATCCGATGAGTCCTTTCCAACTCAGTATATTCTATTGATGCAGGAAGGATTTTTGATTTTTTGATTTTCACATTTTATAGATTTTAGGAACACAGTAGCTGTAGCAAAGTAGATTTTTAGTGCGTTAATATTTCTAGCAGCTTAAGTTTAATGTCTTTCTATCGCTACCCCCTGTCCCAGCACAGGGAGTTAAAATGATTTAGCTGTTTAGTCTCTTGTTCAAGGCACAAGATTGAAGCGTATCAGAAGAAGACATAAACACAGGGCAGAGTGATCCAGAAATAAGAACACTGGAAAACCTCCAAGAGCCCTTTGTGTGCTGAAGAAGAGGAGGACTGATGAAGAGGAACCCAGACTCAATTCCTAGGGGGATGGGACTGGGGCGGGACAGAGGTGGAACTGGAAATGTGTAAAGTGATGATTGGATGGATCATATTATAAAAGGTATGGAAATTAAAGCTTGCGTGCGCACGTCAGTGTATTCCTGGGCGAGCCTGAGTGCTCATTAAAGTAACTACCCTTTATCTTATCTCCTACTAAAATTTGGCCTGGAGTCTTTTTTACAGACTTTTAAGGCATCACTATGATTCTATGATTTCTCATCAGTGCTGGTTAACCAAGGAGATCCCAGAGAAGGGCAAAGAAGCTGATGATGAGCCTGGACAGGAAGTCATATGAGGAGCAGCTGAGGGAGCTAGAGTTTAGTCTGAGGAAGAGGAGGCTCAGGGGAGATCTTATGGCTCTCTACAACTACTTGAAAGGCAGTCGTAGCAAGGTGGGGGTTGGCCTCTTCTCCCAGGCAGCTAAGGACTGGACAAGAGGAAGTGGCCTCAAGCTGTGCCAGGGGAGGTTCTGTCTGGACATCAGGAAGAGTTTCTTCACTGAAAGGGTGGTTAAGCATTGGAAGGAGCTGCCCAGGAAAGTGGTGGAGTCACTATCCCTGAATGTGTTCAAGAAACGACTGGACATGGTTCTTAGTGCTCTGGTTTATTTGACAAGTTGGTGTTCAGGCAAAGGTTGGACTTGATGATCTTGGAGGTCTTTTCCAATATTAATAATTCTATGATTTTATCCGATCAGGGCCTCCAGCATTCCTACTTCATTCCCAGGGCTGAGACATCATGTGTCCCAGGCTCCAGATCCAATCAGTGTCATATGGCTGTGGCAACCATCTCTGTGTGATCCTACGCAGAGAATAAGCACCCATGGGGCTCTGCCTGCCAGCGGGAGTACTGAAAGTTCAAGTCAGTGCTCCTAAACATAGCCTTGCTTCCTTCCATTGTATTCAGCCTTCTGCACGTTGGCTGTCTGCACTGCCGTAGCATTGTCCCACCACATCCTATCCTCTGCAGCAAACTTTCCTGAGAGACAGATAAGCTTGGTACTCACACAGTAGGTTTCATAGCTGTGTGTTGGAGTTAGTACAAAGCTAGTGTCTGTCAGCCTTAGCTTATGGAGTTTTCAAGTTCATGGTTTTTGCATGCACAGGGTCTGTGTGGCAGAGAGTAGTAAAGAGAAGACTCTTGCTCAGGTGTGAGAAGTATGACACTGATTATATGGGTGACTATGATTAGATTTACTGCTAATGAAGTATCTAAATGTTGCCAGTCCAGTATATAACATAAGCAGGTCTAAAGGATTATAATATAAGCAAGTTTGGCTAGAAATGTGCAGGTTTACAATCTCTGGCCCTACAGAATGCACAATTACAAGCAATGAAGCACCTACGGAGATACATTAGGATTTTATCTCTATATGTGACTGGATCCTAGCACTGTTACTCACCTGTTCCAAAGTGAGTGTTATTCATCTTTAGGCTGGATGTATCCTGCTGGTATCCCTGGGTAGAGGGAAGCAGGGGGATCCATCCAGAAGTTGTCTGCAACCAGACCAGTTTGCCTCAGGAACAAATCACATTGCCTATCAAAGACTGCAGGGCTGAGGGGGTGTTTTTAAGGAGAGGATGCACCTCAATACCTGACTTTCATCACTGGCTCAGTCTGTCAAGTTCCAACTTCCCTAATGCTTCTCTGTGACCCTGCTGAGCACAGAATATGAGCAAGGACGTGGGAAACAGACATGGGGTTCAGGTGGGACAGCTCAAGGAGTTCAGGAGCACATAAATCATTGGCAGGGGGAGTGGGTCACAGAGCACAGAATGAGAGCGTACTCCTGATCTTTGTCTCCTCCTACTCGTTTCCTTTCCTAATTCTTATCCAGCTTAATCACACCATCTTCCAGGTAGCTGAAGCGAGCTTCCAAACTGTAGAAATCAATAGTGAAAATGAAAATAAAGCGGGGTTCATCCGAATTCCCTCATACATTTGGAGGCAGGCGAAAAGAGAACTGCATAGAAACCTTGATCATGATGGCCATGTGCCATGTGGCACTGTAAAATATGGAAAAATTGAAGTCCAGAAATTTGGAACAAAAATGTATCCACAGAATTAATGTGAATATCTCTTTCACTGACATACAAGATAGAGGAGGAAAGCAGCTGCTCCTCAGTCTTCTTTTCTTCCCTTCTGTCATTACATAGATAGAGGAGAAACTCAAAGATCACAGGTGTAGGAAAGCAGGGAGGGATGGAGCAAGGAATCACCTTCCCACATTCATATATTCACAGAGGGAAGAGATACATGAGTAGGGACAGAAAGATGAGTGGAGCAAAGGCACAGATGAATATTGCCATTGATGGGGCAGCATCAGGCAGAGTGAAGATACAACCAGGAGTACCAGTCTGATTCTGGAATAAGACAAGGAAAGAAAATAGCAGAAAAGTACTGCCTTCCTCTTCAGGTGTAACTGTGAAGAGCTAAAAGAGGATGTTAACCAAAAGAAGGGCTTCTCCTATGAGCCATGCTGGCATGAGTGAAGGATTAGCATTGGAGAGTTACACACAGTAAATTTTATGCCAGGAATCATCTACATGCTGTAGTCTGTGTCCGGACATCCTTGCACAGAGATAGTTACACATTCTACGCTAAGAAGTGCTGCATCTGGTCTCAGTTTTGGTTTTTGCTTGTTTGTTTGTTTGCTTGTTTTATCTTTTTGGCTTTTCCATCAGGAAGAGAGTCAGAAAATAGTCCTTGGTATAATGCAAGGCTTGACACTCAACATGCATGAGAAAAACATCAGTAACTTTTTGGCCTCGATATTTATTTAGTATTGCAGTTTTGGGGCTTTTTATACAGAAGGTATGATATGATTCATCTGGTCTAAAGCTTGGAGTTCCTCTTTGCTTATTGTTAGAATTGCTAAGCCATCAAGAACACTTTCTCTGCGTTAGGCTTGTGAAATAAACCAAGACAGATCTCACTAATAGTCACAAAATACTTTCCTCTAAGTGGCCCTGCAAACCTCCAGGAGTGTTAGTCTGTATCAGAGAATCTGTAGATCTGGTAAATAGCTAGAGGTAAAAGCATAATTAAAAGAGTCAAAGCTAAAGGTTACAGATATTCAGCCATTGAATTCCTGCTGGGTAAGGAGATGACTGTCATCACAGATAACATTTTGGAAGTGTTTCTGAGGTAGAAGATTAGTGAAGGTACTCATTTTCTTTGTTCTGAATTATTTAGCTGCACAAGAAATGCAATTCTGTTTATTTCGGTGATTCCGTATCAGCCACTGTTAGGAACACTATATTCAAGAGTAGCAATAGCTAGCCTAGGTTCCTTAATAAGCAAGATATTCCAGTTTCTTTGACCTTTAATAGTTTTTATTTCTTTCCTCATCGTGACTCTGAGCTTGATTCAACTGTTTTTTTAAGGATTCTCACTTCCTGGAACAAACACAGAGTGGGACTTCATGCAAAGGTCTTTCTTCAGTTTAGTTTACAGCTTTTTCTTACAGTGTCTACAGATCTGACAAAGGTGACAATTCAGGATGAGGCTTGAAAATGCCCCACTTATTAAGTAAAAACTTTATTTTACTTTGCACAGATAAATTGGTGTACTGGATTTTGAGCTATTTGTAGCAGCAAAACAGTCTGCATTTTTTGAGTTTAAAAATGCATTTAAGGATATTTAAGATACCTTTTAAGAAGGCAGTTGAGAGATTAAATAAATTATTTCCAGGCATTATAGGCCTCCTTTTCTCTTTTTTTTATATTATACATCCAAAGCACCCCTATACCATAACACTGTAGAAACACCTCTGCTCTCAATTGTATGTCCATTGACGGTGCTCAAGTGATCTTTGCCAGCTAGTACCCATTGCTGATGTAATATTTTCAAACACCTAGACATTTCATTTTCTGTCCAGCACTCATTGACAAAATTGGTTAGAATAAGATGTGTGTGAACCCTTGAAATAACCTTCAGAAAAATACATTGTTGATGACAACATGCTCACCGATAGCATTGGTACAATGTAAGTAACCAAACAGTTTTAAACCAATCTCTTATAAAGAAAGAATCATATATCATTAGTGCTTTATCATGGAGAATAGAAAGGACTACACTGTTGAAAGAGTACAGTCTGAATTGCCACCTTTCCTGTTGATACTTTAAGGATAACTGGCAGTGTAAGGACAATCTTCCATTTTCTTGAGGGTCTCAACATTTCAGTACATTCTGAGGATGGATGTCTATTCCTTTAACAATCCCATGGGCATTTCTGGAATTTCAAAATTTCATGATAACTGTACATCAGTGATAACTAAATACTGGTCTGTGTTTTGCTGCACCACTCACCTGAGTAAATGTGCTGAGATCAGGTGTAGGCTTTTGAATCAGACAGGATCAAGGAATTTTATGATTTTGCCATGGCTACAGCACATCAGATGACACATTATACAGGTTCACTTTAATCTGGCACTAGAAAGGTTAAAATCTGGATTCACTGTACTATTTATTACTGCCTAGGGCTCATAGATTAAAAAAAAATTAAAAAAGTCTTAACTGAGAAAGTCGTGTTGCAGAATTGCTTTTAGTGATTTATTGTGCCACTTGAGTGCAAATTCTGGCTCAGTTATGCCTAGTGTTGAACAAGAATTTGATCCTTGTTTCCACACAAAGAAGATGAATATATTATGTTTAAATACATTTGTTATTATGCAACAGGTATTTTTCAATCCCTTCTGCTAGAGTTGCTTTGTTTTATACGAATATTAATTAACTGAGCCCAGGAGAGCAAGAAAAGAAGAGTGCAAAATTGTCTATATATCCTAGTGATTATAGTAACAGAAATTATGGAGAGGCATGGTTCAAGCCTTTGTTACAGAAGAAACTTAATTATGCAATGTGAATTGAAAATTTTTCAATACTAGCTGGAAATTTCTAACCAGTTCTCATTTATAATAGTATTTCTGTCCTCTATAGTATAACAGTGAACTCTAAGATAAAAAAGCATACATTGTTTTTAAAATAAAACTCTTATCTATGCTGTTTATAATGAATTAGAAAATCATCACAAGTTGTTAAAATTTTCTTTTTCTCTCATGTTATTACTGTTTATACTGCAGAAGTGTCTATGCTCACTTAGGTTGTGTACAGATGCAAAATGATCAAATCCAGTCAAATGAGGACATCATGGAAACAATCCCAGGTTAGCCACAAGAAAATACTCACATATGTGAAATCCTGGTTCTCTAGAAGTTTTTAAGGACTATGAGATATAAACCACAACCTTTCTCAATAGAATTAGGTTCCTACAATAATTCTTTTATATGAAAAGGTTTTCCCTCTGAGGATTCACATATCCATGCCCCAAAGAATATCTGAGTAAGTGATGAGCAAGTGAAGAAAGGGTGCAGGTATATTAATCCAGCAAAGGTACTCTACAACTGCCTCCTGAGCTGTCCTCTCTTTCTGGCTTAGAACCTACACCCTTTTTCATGAGCTGTGATTAATTCTCCAGATTACAACCTCTGACACCCAAAACTAGGTTTTCTTCCCACACACTCCCTGCTCCTAGAATCAGGATCTTCATTTGCTCAGTGCAGTCCTGTAAGTCGAAGACTTCTGCCCATCTTTTGGTGAGTTTTATAGAAGGTAATTCAAAATTGCTGGAACCATTATAAAAATTAATCTGCACAGTCTAATAGCTATGGGAGAAACTCCCTCCCCCAACACTGTGTCCTGAAAATAACAAATACAGTGGTGCTCTATTCAGAGCTGCTCAGGACAGATCAGTTTTTAGCATCTACAGCAACAAAATTTCAAGTTTATAACATCTTCAGATAATGCTTCATGAATTTATGCTTCCTGACTTTGGTGACAGATGAGTGGAGAAATGAGATCACAACTCTAGATGTTGTTGCTTAACTATCAGCAATTTTATTGGAGTTAGGCTCTTAAATTTTTTTTATGTGTCTCAGGTCAACCTCAGTAAAAATAAAGATATAATAATAAAATATAATTGGAACACAGTAATATTGCCATTGTGCTACAGCTATTGGGGAGGTCACAATAGACTGAAATTGGGCCTCTCCTGCATGAGAAAGAACAAGTATGTAAAATAATGGCATTATCTGCTCCACAGCAGTGTTTGTCAAAGGAAAAAATAAAAAGGATCTGATGAAGAAAGTGACACAGAAATATATGCATAAATTCAGAGAATAAATCAGACTCTAATCTCCCCAGTTCTTGGCCATGTTAAGCAGTGTTGTTAAGCATCAGAGATACCACATACCGTACCAGGGTACACGCATGCTGTAGCTGTGACATAGAACATAGTGGAGAGGCAGCTTTTATTCCACTGCCCATGCTTGTTGAGGAATATTTTAATAGCACAGGCCACAGTGTGTTATTAGAAGCCTGTGTGCACAACCCTACCTATGGAGAAGGAAACAGAGCCCCTGCATCCTTGAGCCTGCCTCAAGAAAAGCAGTAAACAATAAAGTATGCAGCAGCTGCTAGGGAAAGCAGGCAGAAACAGTGATACAGAGGGACATGGTTTAGAAAAAGAATACCAATCAAGTTGAAAAAGTAAAAAAGTAAAAAAGTAAAGCAAGCAAACTCTAGCAATTAGCCAATAATATTCCTGCACTATTCGTGTATTCAAGAAGTATGTGATAAAGTGTGTGTGTTTTAGTAAATAAAGTTCAGAGCGCTGACGATACTTCTGTGAAGGGCACATCTTTGACTCTCGTGTCGGACTCATGGGGGCTCAAAAATTGACATTTTTTACTTTACATGCACCTGGAAGTGCATGCTGTGTCAGGCAAAGTTAACTGTGAGGTTACAGTGCAGCAAGCCCTGCTGGGGTAAGTACCCAAGATGTCCTGTGCAAACTCTAACTTGATACCCAAGTACAAGCATTCTCTCCTTCCTTTCCTTAGAGCTAGAGGTTTATGTTTCTTCCACACAATAAAATGAAATAGAAGTTTTGTTTAGAACCTCTATCATTTCCCAGGGACCGTATTAGGGTTATAGTGTATTTGTGACCTGCAAAGGCTTTGAGATCTTTTTGTTGGTCATTTCCAGAGTATAAGACAGTTATACTTCTGTTGAGATTTTTGTGACATGTGATATTATTCTGAGGTCTCTAAAAATGTGTTTATACAACACATAAGTCTCAAGCTATATTTGCTCTTTTCTCTGAAATCATTAGTTTTAATTCTCAGTTTTGAATTCATTGTTGGTTTCTTTCCAGAACTGGATTCTTCCATCATAGACTGGTAATAATAATGCTTGGTATTTATAGAGCACTTTACATTCTCAAATCTCTGTGCAGGCATTAATTATTTCATCACTACAGATTTAAAATAATTCAGTCCTATTTTAGAGGAGCAAAATGGAAGGCAGTGAAATACTGAGGACTCCAATCCTGAAACAAGTAAGTGAAACCTCTGACTTCTGGAATCATGGTACCTCCTAATTCACAGCACTTACCAAAATAGTTACAAAAATTAATCGAAAGGAAAAACCCAAAGTAGTAAGCAACTTATAAAGGTCAACGTGTGTCACAGACTAAACCACACCATTATTACAGAGAGCTCAGCATAATAATGCACTTGAAAAGTTTGTGACATTTATTTTGGGCAAAGGTGAAAAAAATACAAGTTATTATTCAGAAAACCACTCATTCAATACTGGTTTGAGGCACTTTATTTTTGGAGAAATTTCAAATAATTTCAGTGTCGGGGGTCTTTTCCAAGATTAGGGACTTTTTTTTTCCAAATAAATCCATTTATTTAGTTTGTCTTCCACTCTTTTCCCCCCAGTTTTAGAAGAAATATTTTTTTCACATGGGATCAGGCCACTAGACTAATTTGTCTATACCCTGAAATTGCAATAACCAATGCATGAAAAACTGGAAAAATATAAAATATATCCAACTAATTTTGAATTGCTTGAAAAAAATTACTTCTGTAGAGGTTATTTTCAATAGCAGATTTTCATCAAATAAAGTCAACCTGTTGACGTTCTTTCTCTTGGGCAATGGAGTTGAATTACACAACAGTCAGAAAATTAGGCAATAAATCTGGAAAGTTAAATGCTACCCCCATCATCCTGTCTTCCTCATTAGAAGACAATGAGACACTAGAAAATCATTAACCCTCTGGAAGTGAAAAATCATTAGGAAAGATACTAACAATTACAAATAACCAAGTTACCATTACCTTTTCTCAGCTGACTCTTCTTAATTGATTCCTTACACACCTCTACACTTCTGCAATTGCAAAGTAATTTACTTCACATTTGCAGTTGGCTGGAAGAAGATAGCTAAAATGGCCTAGCTGAAGTGCTGAATCCTTCACAACAGTAGCATGTTTGTATATAAACAACTGCTGTAAGGACACTGAGCAAATCCTCTCCCATCCTGGAGTTTTGTCTGCCTGAGCTCAGAGCTGACGTAGGTACAGTGCAGGTAAGGCAGCACCTCTTCCTTCTGTAAACACTGGGAGAAGCTCCCAGACAGCTCTGCAGGCAGGCTAACCAATGGGAGCTGATTTCAGGCAGAAGCTCATGCACTTGATCCCTGCCCGAGTTACAGTTCCCATCACAGTCAAGCCTGTTCCTGACCATGGACTCTCTGATCTGGGCCCCAAACCATGAACAGAATTTCTAGCTGAATGTCAGTTGCCATCAGGAACTTACCAGATGCACTGGTCTGAGGCATCCTTTCTGATTGTACAGTAAATAGTACTAGCTCTAAATTTTTGGGTACAACACTTTATGATGTTTAGAAATACTTCCAACAGTAAAGTGTGATCCAGAAGGAGTTCCAACCAATTTAACAATGTCATCCATATAGTTATGTTATGATCAGGTTCTTTAAAATTATTACAGAGATGCCTCTGCTTAAATTAAGGTGCAAACAAGACCGTGTGCTAAAGTCAATAGTACAGATTTTTATTTAGCAGTTAATGAGAGGTAGCAAGAGAGAGAAAGAAATAGGAAAAAGAGAAAGGGGGAGATAAGGAGAGTGACACAGATAAAGTAGAAAAATACCTTGATTCTGTGGATTCTGATAGCATCCCATTGATCCTCTTCTTGTGGTCTTCTCGGTAATGAGAGTCCCAGTCTTGTTGAAGTGATGATTGCATTTTGGATCCATCTAGGGAAGCCCAAGGTGACGAGAGAAAAAGTTGTGTGGTGACAGAAGTTCCATGTAATGAGGGAAGAAGCTTGTAGATGACAAGGGAATTCCTAGGGGTTTTATTATGCTTCCTGTCTACCATGTCTAGGTAGAAACACCCCTGGTACCTCCCCTGGGAGGAGGGTTTTACAATGGATGATGTAATACTGGATCATGAGACATTTTATGAATCTTTGACACCTTTTAAGATGTTATAGCTGCCTGTGACATCAGTAGAGGTGAGTCAATTATGACCCATTATGGCCCATCAGCAGAGATAAATATCTATATGTGAATTGTCCCAGGGCACTCCCAGAGGCGAGTTATCACAGCTGAGTCATTTGTTTAAAGACAAAAAAACACTACCTCATCTTGAACGATCTGCCTCTTTCCATATCTTGTTCAACACCTGCTTGTAGCCTGAGTTGCTGGGTGTGCACGCTCTCAGCACCTGGGCAGTTACTTTGCACATCATCAGCTTGTACCTTGACTGTCTGAGCATTCTGGTCACTCTCACTTGTGGATACATTTGGGAAAATTGGACAGTTTTTCCACCCTTATATCTCAAGTTGCCCTCAGAGTCCAAATTAGTAGGCATAATCAGGAAAGTGGGGGCTTTGGTGAGCAGTTGTTTCTTGGTAAAGTTTTCTACAGTGGGCAAAAGTCTTTCTATGATCTTAACAATGTTTAAGCCATTTGAGGCTCTCACAAGTCATCAGCTTTGATTTTGGTCTGTGTAAACATATTTAACGAAATGGCAGATGATACAATTCACTGTATTATGAATAAAAAAGTTTTGGTTTCAACATGTTTCTGATAAATTACCTTTCAGCATTCCCTATACTTTATACACAATATGTAACTGTACACCTTAGACACATGGGTTTGTTCCTATCTCTCAGATGATTAAAGTAATAAAATGACACATAATAAAATTCAAGTTTATTGCAGAATATGGAATTAACGCTACTTTCCATCCACCAGCATGAACAAATATCCGCATGATGAATGTTTCTAATCACTTTCAGAAAGCAGATGTGAATTTAGCTGACTTGAATAGTTGTTTAGACTTGGAAAGAGGGGATTGTGTTTTGTTTTTGAGAGATTTGCCCCCCCTGTTCCCCATCTCAAAATGAACCCTACAAAGTTTGAGAATAAGTAAAATAATGAGACTTGAACTCGCGATCTTGGGATTCAGAGACCAGAGTGCTCTCCATTACACCACAGGACCGCCCAAAGTTTGAGAGTATCTTCTGTGAAATCTGTGGAGGAAATTCTGTAATGATAAGGTGCATTTTTAGTTTATCTGGAATTTTCATGTTAATTGTTGAGGAATACATTCACTGCAGGTGCAAGCAAAATGAGTCGCCCAATAACAGGGAAGGTGGACCGCTTCAAAGGTCATGCCTGTTTCTTCTGGTTTGAAGACCTCTGTGGGGCTCCAGCTCACAGACCTAGTTCAGGTGTTCGTCTCAGTTTAGTTTCTGATGGACAGCAATGCACTGAGCAAGATGGTTGCTGTGTATTTTGACATGCATCAGGGATTTTCTGTAAGAAGAAAGGGATTGAAAACTGAAATTAGTTTTCTACCCTGGAGAAATTTGTTGGTATAGAAAATAGCTCTGTCCATGTCTGTGACCCTGGCTTTTCTGGAGGACTCCTGCATGACTTGTCAGTGCTATAAAGGCTTTCTGAGAATTGCATACTGTGATCATTCACATGTGTAGCTGAAGATTCAGTATTGAAATACTATAACATGGAGGCAGTCTGAGGGTCAGACAGGCTTTTACTAGACAGTAAGTGATTGATTTCTTCTGTAGGAGCTAGTACAGCTTACAAACCTTAAACAAGTACTAGGGTTGCTATGCTAAGGAGCTTTGAGTCTGCTCCTCTGTTGACAAGACTGGTGTTTGAAATGACAGGGGAGAAATCAGTATCTGCTTATGTAAACATTCCTCATCAAATATCCTTCATCTGTAGTTCTGGTGGAACAGAGCAGATGAGTTCTCAAAGCAGAATATGCCCTCAGACACTCACCTTGGCAGGCATAACGAAGCATTTAGCACTAGCATCATCACCTATACATTGATGGCTTGCTATTGGGTCTCAACTGGAAGCCTGCATGTAATAACTGTAGAGGTGGATGGAGATCTTCTGAACTCTCTCTCTTAGCTGTAAATGGCCTAATGAATGAATGTTTCTTGCCTGTCCCACTGGCAAACAGATAAGATGAAACCAATTCCACCTCTGCCATTTTAACTTTGCGCTAAACCATACTGGGAATGCTTACACAGCTGAAAGCAGCCAAGAGGGATAATTCCTGATCCTTGGGGCCAAAGACTAAAGCCTTGATCCTTTCCTTTTGCATTCATATATCTTGAGAAGCGAGTTCAGTTTCATGATGTGAGCTGCCCCCAGGCCATCATTTATACTGCCTAAATTTGTTTTAATTTGATTTAAGTAGATTTGAACACACATGTGAAAGCCAGATTTCTTGGCTGCTAACACTGCCTCAGAATCTGAATAAATTGTCTGTGTAGATGAATTTTTGAAGAGCATTTCTAAAGCAAGTTGCTTTCAACCCACGAGATTTTAATAAACTGACTAGCTCTGTGTGGCATATAATGAGATAACTTTCAGTGGTTTTGGCTATGTCAAATGGGATATTATTCTGAAAAGTGTGTATCTTGTCCTGAGAAAAGGGAAGGAATTCTTTCAGCTACAGGAGAAAAAATGTTGTCATATTCTCTTCCAATAAAACATGGAAGCCTTCTGGTCTAAAGTAAGTGTTTGCCAGGGAATTCTGAATGACTACAATAGCTTACCACTAAACTGTTATATGAGGTCACATAAAAACATTTTTAAGAATATCCTAGAAAACATAGAATGCCCACAAACACACATAAATATATATGTATACCCAATGAAGAAGAGCTCAAATAACTAACACTTCATTTTTAACAAAATCTGCCATTATTTACAAACAAACAAGACCCAAATTGTTTCTAATTGGCTCATCTCCCCAAAATATCTTTCACACAAGAAATTGTAATGCTCTTTCTTGATGAAAAATCTCCACATCAGGATCCCATGTTGGTTTTGTGCAAAACTTCCTGTTTGAAGTAAGAATGCAAAATTTAACTATCTAGTTAGGTATTAATAGCTACTCATCATATCAGGACAAGCACTAATCATGAACAGTTAAAAGAAACTAAGAACACACCTTTTTACCCATACGCTTAAACTGAACACACTAACAGACACCACAAAATTTTGTGGTGTCCTATCTATTTACACATTTCCTTCATTGAGATAAAATTGAGAGAAAATAGCTGAAATAATCCTGCTGCAGAATCCATAACCCTACAGATTAAGGCCTTGAATAGCTGTATAATTCTGTATGTATCTTGTAATCTACCTCTTTTTTTTTCCTCTCGTGTTGACCTTTGCCAAGGAAACACCAAAGAACACAAAAAGTCTCAAAGTTTTCACAATAATGAAAGCAAACTTAATTTAAAATGTGATTAATTTTAAAATGGGATGTTCTACTGATTTTTACCACAAACAAGAACCAAGGAATTAAATTCTTGGGAAAAGCTTCTTTCATTTTTTTCCATCTGGAAGTGGAAGAAAACAATATCCCATAATGTATGTCTTCTTACGTGGTTTCCAAACCAATTCAAGTAATTGAAGATACTTGGGTAGTTATGGCACAGTTGTGTGATTTTTGAGGATAACTTTTATACTGATCCATGTTACATGAATGAAATTCTTAAGGGAATTTTTATAGTGGCTACTTGTTGAGGTTCTCATTTGGCATCAGTTAATTAAACAAGTCTCAGTCCTACAAAGATCTGATTTTATTTTACTGGTGCAGCTGATGTAAAATAATCTATCTGTAAGAGTTTTTGAAAACTCCTTAAACTGAGCTTTGAGTATTTCCTAAATATATAAATAAATAAAGTCAGTAATTTGAAAACATATGGAGCTGCGGATGTTCAAAAACCCTGCTGCCTTTACTGGCATTGATTACTAATTCCATTTTAATGACCTATAATCTGAGATGTAAATGGCAAAATGCCTTCTCTGCAAACGTGAGGGACAGACACTAAAGTCCTTATCCACAGATTATTTAGACTATATTTCAGTTTTTGCTTTGTGAAAATTGAGGTCAGAGATGGAAAAAAATGAAGCAACAACTACAGTGTGTTCCCTCATATTGTGGTAAAAGATAATGCTACTCAGTATTTGCAATTAGTTAGCCCTCTTCAGCTTAAATAACTCTCCTTCCTTCTTAATTGTTTTTGATCAGCATGATCTTCCCATGCATGCATGAGTCAATTTTGTCTGGTATGAGAAACGGGTTCTTTGCCATCAGAAACTCCATGACTGGTGTAAATGCTAATAAAATTTTTTAAAAGGCAAGCCTGCTAATTGTGAATGGTTTGCTTTCTCATTCCAGGTTGATGAAGGAATAATTTTGATGAAGGATTCAGAGTCAGG
>VWZD01011013.1:23435-65978 GCA_013396695.1 Sakesphorus luctuosus
GAGTTCACTCCAGATTAATTTCCCTTTTCAAAAGCATGAAATGGTTGCTGCCAGAGTATGGAACTGCATGTTATCTGCCCCATTCAGGGTGGAATGAGTAGGCTGTATATTTGTCAGACACTTAATTCAATCAATGCAATTTAATTATGTTTCCATGCAAAACCACCTGTGACCTTCCATCTGCTAACAAAATTCATCCATCCCTGCGCTTACGCACACAGTCTTCAAAACCCCAAGATTCTATTCCTGAAGACATAATGGAAATAAGGTTTCTAACTAGTGCAGATGGATTAATCTGCTCATAGTATCTTTCCAAAGAATTAGTGGACAAGACTTTGCCACATGGGTTGCCTTTGAGGAAGTGGAGTTATAAACATCCATTCAGAGCAAATTAGAAGTGCCTAGGTGAGCTGATGCAAGCCAAAGGGATATATTGCAGTTTGTCCCATACAGGAGAAGAAACTTATTAACTCCCTTTTTTACTTATAGAAACTTGGCAAAATGCTAAAAAAAACCCCCAAAACAACAAAAAACCCTAAAAACAACAACAACAACAAAAAACAGGAAAAACCCAACGAAACAAAACAAAAAAACAAACAAACAAACAAAAAACCAAAACAACAAACAAAAACCCCAACAACTTGTATTTTTTTTAATCAGAAAAAAAATGATGAAAGGAATCAAGGAGCATTAGATGCTTTCTGTGCCATCCCTATCTGCTAACAGAGACCAGTTCTTGCTAAACTAAAGGATACATTAATTGATGTCAGGCCACACCAGACAGGCAAAGCATGACACTGAAAGTCTGATCTCTCTTTAATCCAGAGAGAAACTGGACTCCCAAGAGCCTTGTCAGGTTTCTCTTTCACTCTGAAAAATGGTCCCTAGTAATAATTAAAAATAGCATTTAGCAATTTAAAAGATAGAACTTAATTTCTGACGAAAATACCAAGATTTCAAAGACATTTCCTGTTCCAGTCAAATAAAAGTGAAAATAGGGAGAATTTGGGTGGAATATAAAGTGGTTCATATTTCATATTGACAATTGCCAAAGCAAAATATTGCTATGTGTAATGTCAGNTTGATGAAGGATTCAGAGTCAGGGAACGTCAAGTGAGTTCACTCCAGATTAATTTCCCTTTTCAAAAGCATGAAATGGTTGCTGCCAGAGTATGGAACTGCATGTTATCTGCCCCATTCAGGGTGGAATGAGTAGGCTGTATATTTGTCAGACACTTAATTCAATCAATGCAATTTAATTATGTTTCCATGCAAAACCACCTGTGACCTTCCATCTGCTAACAAAATTCATCCATCCCTGCGCTTACGCACACAGTCTTCAAAACCCCAAGATTCTATTCCTGAAGACATAATGGAAATAAGGTTTCTAACTAGTGCAGATGGATTAATCTGCTCATAGTATCTTTCCAAAGAATTAGTGGACAAGACTTTGCCANTTGTATTTTTTTTAATCAGAAAAAAAATGATGAAAGGAATCAAGGAGCATTAGATGCTTTCTGTGCCATCCCTATCTGCTAACAGAGACCAGTTCTTGCTAAACTAAAGGATACATTAATTGATGTCAGGCCACACCAGACAGGCAAAGCATGACACTGAAAGTCTGATCTCTCTTTAATCCAGAGAGAAACTGGACTCCCAAGAGCCTTGTCAGGTTTCTCTTTCACTCTGAAAAATGGTCCCTAGTAATAATTAAAAATAGCATTTAGCAATTTAAAAGATAGAACTTAATTTCTGACGAAAATACCAAGATTTCAAAGACATTTCCTGTTCCAGTCAAATAAAAGTGAAAATAGGGAGAATTTGGGTGGAATATAAAGTGGTTCATATTTCATATTGACAATTGCCAAAGCAAAATATTGCTATGTGTAATGTCAGCAAAAGATCTGACAGTTTTAGAAGGCACCTCTCACCAGTCAGCTAAGTTATAGAGGTTTTGCAGTTAGTGTCTTCCTATATAAAATTATTATTTAATTGAAAATATTTCCTAAGTTACTTACATTCTTTTATTAATATAATTCTTTCCAGAATCTCAAAGTAGTGTAAAAATTTGATAATTACCCTGCTTTCAATTTTTAGGAGACTATAATATAAGGAAGTGGACTAAGATCTCATAGAAATGTCTGTGACCAAGCTGAGAAGAAAACCTGAGTTTCCTGTAAGCCAGTTGCGATAGACTCAGCCAGTGATTATGATTCTGGAATAGAAGCTAAAATGAGGACTGGATCTCAAACAAAATTCCTTTCCCTGGTATTAAACAGGAAGAAGTCCAGGCTTCTCTAGATGTAGACAAAGTAGGCTTTTTAGTACTGAAAGAGAATTGTGCTAGACTAGTATCTTTCCAAAAAGGTGCACACAGAACCACAAATTAAAGAAAGTTCTTTCTTATTTCCAAGTTGTTGTTTCTTTAACAAATTAGAAGTGAAAGTACTCCATTGTATGTATCCTCAGGCATATGATTGCCTCTTTCAACTAGGGAACCTGGAAGTTCTTTCAAAAGTATGTGTAACTCACAGACTGAAATAAAAAGATAAAAAGAAATCTTCACACCTTTCAATACAGAATTTTTTAAATGTCAGCTTCTCTTCATAAAATAAATGGAACTTTGGAATTGAAGGAGGCATTGAAACTGAATGATGGTTTGTTGTGTCTCTCTCTTGCTCTTTTTTGTTTGGTTGTTTGGTTTGTTTTTATTTTGGTCTTTTTCTTTTTTGGTGGATTTTTTTAGGGTTTTTTCCACTCTTAGAAAGAACTCATTAGTGGAAAATAGAGGGGGGAAAAGCCTGTCTAGATGAATGAGAAGAGAATAAAATAAGAGCATTTAAAAGACATGTTAGTGGCAAATAACAACATGAAGTGTTGCATCAACTTTGTGATTTTTTTGAATACTATTTCTAGGTTTCTGTTGGATAAAGAATAGCTTTCATTTGTGACATAAAAAGGACAAATTCATCTGGAGCTGTGTTCTCCTGCAGCTTATATATTTTCATACACTGGTGTAATTTGGAGTTACAGTCTAATCATAATTCAGTTCCTGTCTTTAGTAAAAGCATGTGCCTCTAATTTGCAATCAGTTTCTGTGCTTGACACATGGAAATAATGAATGGGCTCATCTACAGCTGGAGACAAAGGGAGAAAGGAGTATGCAGCACTCTGCAGGCTGGACTCTGGGCATTTCATTCCCTTAGGCTTTGGATCCTGGGCATCCAAATCATGCTAATATTGTGCTCTATGCATTGTATGAACAAACATTCTTCATTTAAAGTTTTCCCCCATCTCCTTTGAATATACAACTTGAATAATTGTATAACGTGAGGGAGAATTCAATGGCACCAGCTCAACATGTGTGGTCTGATAGAGTGTAAAGTATGAAATGTAATGCAGTTTCCAAAAGCTGTTATTTGTGCACATATTTATCACTAAGTGTGTGACATAGCTACAATTACTTTTCTCATTCTCGTGTTTTACTGAACAAAGACTTGTAAAAGAAACAATATATGCACATATTAATTGTCAAGAATAAATATCAAGTTTTAAATCCATCCCTTTTCAAGAAGTCTCCTGCTTGATTTTCAAGGCATAGCTGTAAAACTACTTTCCCACTGCATAAAGATTTTAGTGAAGGTTTTCTATGCTATGCCACTGAATTTAAGACTACATGACAGTGCATCACAACAAAGACATCTTAAGTTTGTCTTCCACTCCCAGATTTTAAATGGAATGAGACTTGTTTAAGTATTTATCATGGATTTTTAAAATTTATTTTATTGTGATAGTGGCTGAGATCTGCTAACATGATCAGGATTCCCTTTCTGCTAAGTGAAATATAAACAGAATTTTGAGATTTTCTTTAAAAGGCTTTTAAACAACTGTGTCAAGTAAGGAGGAAACAGATTAAGAGAATACAATGTGATAACAACAATTCTATACCAGAAATCTCTATCAACAGAATACCCTCTGCAGTTACAGGACAAGAAGATTTGTTTTCTCACTTGCAGTTGTGAAGGTCTAAATAGCTTCTGAAGGGGGAAAGACAAAGATGGTACTTATTGATTATTTCACCTGACACTGATGAAATCCCTGCTAGGTTGGAACACGGAATCTGCTTTTCAGCAGCACCAGATTATAGCAATGAAAAAGAGAAGAAAAATGTTGCAAGGAACTGGCAGAGCAAACACACAACTCTGCAGCTATTCTCCACTAAAACCTGGTCAGCTCACTACAGCTGACACCTCTTACTTGTGGCTTTAGGATCTTCTCTAATCACCACAATTATACAACAGTGGTTACATAATGGTACACATCAAGAATTTTCTGAAGTCAAAGAACTGGTAAATAGCAAGAGTATTAAAAAGAATACTTCACGGCTAGTACAAAGCCATGACAATTTAGACTTCCAAAAAGATTTCAAATGGTAATGAATACTCAAAAAAAATATTTAGTGAGAGCACTCCTTAGGCCTTTCTGAATCATTTTTCCTATTGTGATATAAATTACCTGGTAGTTATTCCACCTACGAAATGAAAAAGTTTACAGAATGTTACATATGGATTTTTTTTTTTTTTAATAAGCAAGGTTACTAGCTGGGACTGAATTCTATTGGAAATAATTAATGGTCATAGAAGTCACTTCCAACAAAAGTATTGAAAGAAAGATGGCATAACAGCTCATAAAGGTGATGCATTGTAACATTAATCAAGAAAATAGATACCATATATACTGTGAAAGGTAGGGGGAAAGAGTGCACCTATCTATGATAGAATATCCTAAGTTAGAAGGGAACCACAAGGACAATCGATGTGCCTGAGAACTTTGTACAAATGCTTCTTGAACTCTGTCAGGCTTGATGGTGTGACCACTTCCCTAGGGAAAGTGTTCCAGTGTCCAGTCACCCACTGGGTAAAGAATCTTGTCCTAATATCTGATGTAAGTCTCCCCTAACACAGAGTCACACCATTCCCTTGCGTCCTGTCTCTGGTCAGCAGAGAAAAGAGATCAGTGTCTGTCCCTCCACCTCCCCTCATGAGGAAGTTGTAGACTGTGATGATGTCTCCCCTCTGTCTCCTCTTCTCTAGGCTGAACCTCAGCATCTCTATGACTTCTCCTCTAGACTCTTCACCATCTTCTTAGCCCTCCTTTGGACACTCTCTAATAACTTATATCGTTATATTGTGGTGCTCAAAACTGCACACAGGGCTCAAGATGAGGCCACATGAGTGCAAAGTAGAGAAGGGACAATCACCTCCCTCAACCATCTTCATAATGCTGTGCTGGATGCACACCAGGACACAGTTGTCCTCTTTGGCTGTCAGAGCACATTACTGACTCATATTGAACTTGCCATTGGCCAGGATATAGGAGGTTAGCATTTAAGACACTTTGACAGTACATTACCTTTCAAGTAAAAGGTTCCTGGAAGTATTTATGAAAACATGATTGGCATTACTCAGCCAATTCAGTAAAATTAGTCAGTTCAGGAATGAAACAAGACACTGTACCACCAATAAGGAAAGGTGGATCCCTTTTAATAATCTTATGCTTGAAGGGCAAATTTTGTTAGTAACAAGTAAATAATTTTAAATTATATGCAACTAAAGAATACATAATGGTTTTGTTCACAAATACTTCTGTGAAGAAATACATGAGAATGTTGGTGTTTTTGTTTCAAATGACAAGAAATTCTAAAAGCAAAAGCAGTATTAATGATATAGGACAAGAAGTGGGACTCAGAAAAATTTGGAGTGTGATTTAACACTCACAATGACAGATTTGTAGCCACTGCTGTCTAAGTATTCATAGGATAGGAAGAATGCAGTAGGAATTTTTTCAGATAGGTTAAAAAGATATCTTACTATGTTTGAACAGAGGTGATGGTAGGCAATGGTTTAACACTAAAACAAATCAAATCCTGTTTATGTCAGCTAATTCTGTCAGCTATGTCAGCTAATTATGCCAGCTATGTTTCTCAGTCACAATATTTGAAGTTTCCAGATGACATCTTGAAGAGTAAACCTTACCAAAAAACCAGTTTTGTCATGCCTTCATTAATTGCCTTTCTTGTTCTCCTCTACCTTAGACTTTCCATTCTCCACATTCCTCCTCTCAGCTTCTGTCTGAATCTGTATTTTCTTTTGGTGCTTCCACACTCCTCTTTGTCCCACTGTGGACTAATCTTCTACCTTAAATCTCAGGTACAAGCCCCATTTCACTGCTAAGGCATCATCGTCTTCTTGGCATACCTACTCCAAACAATAAATACCTCATGCATGACTTTTGAAGGTGACATCAATACTTCTAATGGAAATATTTGAGATGTTTCAACAATGTCAGTCAGTGAGGAAATATTCCCTTGACTATGGAAGATTGGTGAAAAGCCCTCACTGTTCTTCAATATTACTTTCAGTCTCAAAAAACAAATGCTTGAAACATATTGGCAGGTTTCTCTTTCTTATTTATCTCCCAGTGTTTCTCTATTTATTTACTTATTTACTGGCATAAAGCAATTTCACCTGACCTTCAGGGATTTTTGTTTGCTATCATTTCAGAGGTGGGGAAAGAGAGACAAGTTTAAAAATGCATATGTTGTCCTTGCTGTGCTGTAACAAGATTGGCATGGTACCAATGATGTTTGAATTTCTCTCTTAGGAAGACTAAGATAGTTCAAGCAGCTGCACTGAAATTGCATTGAAAATGGATACTTTGCAAATTCTCCCCATAAATGAAAGTTTAAATTACAAAAAGCCGTCTGACCGGTTATCTCTTAGTAAAGTGCTTTACAATTTGCATATAAACTTCATTTCTTTTTCTAATTACACAGAGTAAGATGCATTCATTTTGCTTTTGATTACAAGCTGGTCTTGCCAAACACCTGTGACTGCCACAAATTCTAATTTGTTATTTATTTACTTCAAAGCAATCTTATTATCTAAATGATTCAAAGCATCATAGACCTTAATTATTGATAGTCAGTTTGATAGGGTTACACTTTCTATGTCCTTGGGCTGAAGGCACTTCTATGTTTTCTTCTGCTCAAGTACACACTTGGCTGAGCAAAAGGACATATGATTCTGCTACTAAGTGTTTTGGAAACACTTGTATTTTTGTTTAACTGCAACTGGATTTAGGCTATACCAAAGAGCCAAGACTGATATCTACAATCTGGAATCTACTAATGGAATTAAAAAACTAAAAAAATCCCTCCTTTATATCTCAGGAAAAAGTTGCATGTGTATGTCATGTATTCTGTAAGTTTGATCCTAGTCTCCACAATGCTAATGCTTTATGAATAACTTTCATTTATTCCATACACGAAATTTACCCTATTGCAACAAATGTGAACATGGTGTGTCCTATGGTCATGATGAAATTTTTATACTTTCTCACAACTTAGTTAGAACATTTTTAAGTGGCTTTAAAATGCTCTTACACAAGTCAGAAGTGAAAGGATGAGAAAAGTCCTCAATACGAACAAGACATGTAGCTAATATGCAGGTTTTAGGGTGCAGATGTGCATATTCATAGTATATGCCTGTGCATGTATATCACAATGCAAACTCTCAGGCACAAACCCTCTGCTGCCTCTGTCTGCAAACCGTATCGGTGCCAGAGTCCTGGACCATCAGAGCTACTCTGCTCTCATAATGCCTTGAATGTGTAGTATATTAGACTGATTTCTGGGAGCTGAGGGTGCCGAGAACTTCATTCAGATAGTTTTTAATCACATCATTCTCTGTTCACTTCTACAATGTTTTCCCTTTAACATTTAAGGTCTTAGATATTAGAAGGGTCATATTCAGCCTGAAGCTTTCCTAGAACTGATCATGAATCCTACAGAATCCATAGTTCTATGTCTAACTTCCTCATCTGTATCCTTTTCTTTTACTTTTGGACAACTATCTTGGGCTCTATTTCAACTATGAATTTCCCAGGGTAAAGGGAAACAGGGTACAGTTTTCATTGGTTTTAAAATATATTAGTAGGGGCTCTTGCAATATGTCTGCAAGTACTCCTTTATCTGGTCACATTCCTTTTAGACTGGGCTGGCATTTACTGTTTCATCATTTGACTGGTAAAACAAAGTTTGCCTAGCTTGAACGTATGTCATACTACACACTCCACCTGGGTACATTAGGTCTGGTGTTGCATGGTGTAAAAGATCTGCAGAGCATCCTTCTCCATAGGAATCAAGAAGAGAATTAAAGAGGGTATGCATGATAGCCAATACAATACAAATACAAGGATACAGTCCATATAAATTCCATACAGATATACACAGTGCATGAACCCACAACACAGGTTAGACTTTTGCTGCATAAGCCACATCAGTTCCAGTGGCTGAGGAGTGAAAGAAATTTGTGAACCAATTATGTGTGTCCCAGCCATATTGTGGTACATCTTTAGAATCTGTTCTTCTGTATGTTTCAATAGACTGTTTACAATTTCCTCAAATGCCCTGTATTCAATATTCACCTTCCTCTGTCATATGATATGCCAGTGGAAATATATCAGAGTCCTATGGCTTTTGTTTTCCTTTCTTTTTATTCATAATACTATTGTATACTACAAACAAACCACCCAACCATCTGTTCTGCTCTTGGCAAATTCAAGAAAAGTTTCAAGAATTCCATTACAGTAAATAAGTACGCAATATCTTAAATATATTAATACTTTTTTGCCTATTTTTGGTTAGCATGTTTTGATTTTACTTTTTAAAAAATCAAAAACAAACCCAAAGCATTTGATGTTACCAAGCCAGAAGTAAGCCCTGCGTACCAACATTTTAGACATCTGTGAAGATATTAAACCATAATAATCTTCCTGGAGATGCAAAACACATAAGTACATGATTTGTGCATGTTTTTGACATTAATAGGAAGAGACTAAAAATTACTCAGAAACTGTAATGCTCTTAATTGTTCCACTAACTCTTGACCTCCTAAGCAGGACCATCTCTGGATGGTAACATTTTATGTGTTCTATAATAGTAAAGAGAATATGCCAATCATAATTATGTGATAATCCCACAGAAAGATATAGATCCTTTCATTACACCATGTTTTTTTAAAGTTTGGATATATCATAAATAATGGAACATAGCAGCCCACAAATTGTGAGGGCAAGGTGCAAATTGTGGAGAAAAGCTGTGCTGCTCTTCTTAGTCCTTAATCAGGAACAATACATGAAATGTAGGAGAGAATACTTGAATCTTTAGACTAAGTAAGATTGAATAGAGGCAAACATGAGCCAGGATAATTAACATATTCCTATGAGATTCTGAATTAAAAATTTGTTCAGATTATAAAACATTATTTTATAATTCAATTAAAATTTTAAAGAGCTTTTCAAGAGTATAAATATATATAAAAACTATATTTTAAAAAACAATCTTTCCAACATTTTGAAATATAAAAATCTGCAAGCTGGAGCTGAGCAAAGGAAAATTGACTCCTCAGGTTTCCCTGCTGAATTTAGCATGCACAAAGAAACAGCACAGATAATGAAAAATGTGTTAGGTTCTTAAATGATTTTCATCTTAACAACCTAATGTGTTATTGTTAACTGAAGGAAATAAAATTATTTAACTCCACTGCTCTCTACTTCTTTAAATCACTGGTTAATTGGATTTCCTAGGTAATTGGTAAAACGATAGTTCCTGTCTCTCTCTTTCTTTCTCTCATTATCCCATCTATGGCTTTTCAAATACTGCAGAAGTACGTCTTTGACTGAAATTAAACATCTGAAGCAAACCTCCCTGAAGTCAGTGTAAAGATTTCCACTAACTTTAGTGGGATTTGGATCAAGACCTAAGTAAGCTGCTTAAAATCTCTACGTTTATGACGGAGCCCTGCAAGCAACAGAAATTGTTGGATGGTCAGTGGTCAAGATTTTCATCCAGTATGAAACTTGTTTTCTTAGCAGTCCTCTACAGTCTCTGCTATTTGATTTTTTTTTAATCATTAGCAACATTCCACTTTGTGGCTCTCTAGTTTTAAGCCTTAATATACTGCCAAAATTACTTCCAAGGCTTTCATTTTATGGCAATGCTCAGCAATGCCAAGAGGAATAGTGCTACATGAATACAAACTCCAGTACGCTACCTTTCCTCTGTTGCAAAATTTACCATGAAATTGAGTCTACTTACTTCTACTGAACCATTGTTATATCATCAATGACCTTCCACTCTAACCAGCATGAGCCAAATCCACCTTACACTACCTCTCTGAAGAGTGACATGGATCATCTATGAAAATGCAAGCTAGTAGACTGGCATTGGGACACTTTGCATTAATTCAGAGTACAGCACAAAAAAAAAATCTGTATTTATTTGCTTCAAAGGAACTAAGGAGTGGCTTACAGTGGAAGACATGACTCAGTGGGTCTTCTGTGCTAGTCCAGCTCTCTTCCCAGTGAGACTTGGCCTATCTCATTGTAGTAGTATTGTATTTAAAAGGAAAAAAATAGCTTTTTCTTTTAATGATAGTATATCAGTAGACCATGGATCACAGAGAGGACAGACTACCTGAGCACAACCCATGCTTAATGTCACTGTATCAAGTTTCCTCTGGAGGCAGCTGTCAGAGGGCATAAGATTCTACAGTCACCCAACCAGTTGTGAAATCACGTTAAGATACAGCAACATTCAGAAAAAGCTCTCAGGAGACAGCCCTCCAAGCAGAATATTCATTGTAGCTGTTGAAATTGCATCACTTTTCTGTTCCAATAGAGAAACAGAGAATGAAAGAGTTTACTGCCAGCACATTAACAGAGTGACGAGGTAAGGAGTCTTGTCTTTAGCCTGCAGTAACAGCCCACAGCTCCTCCATTTGATCACTTGAAATGTAGGAATGGTGAAATAGTTCTGACAGGACTTGTGAATGGCAGAGAAATGGATTACACTACTGCTATGTTTGCAGTGGCTTGCAGATGGTCTGCCACAGCTCCACCCACAATCATTCCATGATCAATTAAATACTTTATTTATGATGAGAGCTATCACTTGCCAATGGTTTTTGTTGTGTGCAGAACACATAAAACATGTACATGATGTGGCATTCAATTAAACACACATATCAATCAAAAGACAGCACGAAGATCTCTTTGTCAGCTTCATTGCTCTCTGCCCTATGTAGAGCCCTTTCATTAAGGCTGTTTCCTGTATTTTTGCTCATTCTGTATACCCTTTGGGCTGACTTTGTAGTCAAAAACAAAAACAGCAAGAGGAGAACTGACAAGTTTCATTGTCCCATATACACCTGAAAGGCTTCACATTTTTCAGGTTCTTTTTGTTCCCAGAATTTTTCATCAAATACTTGGAAGCAGTAAGGACTTTCAACCCTCTGGCCTAGAGCGAACACAAGTTCCTTTCCTCATCCCTTCCCTTGCTACCTCTAATCTTTGTTGGTGGGCTCAACAGAAAGGCCAGAGACTGGTAGGTTTATTCAGTACCAGCTGGGAATTATGAGGAAAATTTGCTCTCCAGTAGCATCTTTGTCAGCCCCTATGAGGATTTCAGTCTGTACCACCATGCAATACTTTTCAGTCCAATTATTTCCATGAAAACTCTTAAGTAAGCTATTCCATTTTTTGCTCTTCACAGTTTCTAGTTTGGAAATTGCAGAGGATTAACATCAGTGCTTTGCTGCATTAAAACCAACCATGAAACGCTCCTCAGGATATGAAGTATCATGCAGGCAGCTGGGCACATAGTAATGTCAATATGTAGCTCACACAACATGATACAGTTCAAACTCAGAAATTAGGTTTTAATTTGCTGCAAAATTTAACACTATTAAACAGGAATTAAGACTGAGGCAATTAAAGTCCATTCAGGAAAATTCACAAAGCTCCTGACTATGAGATAGGAAGGGATGAATTAACGTTAAGGAAACAGGAAGTTTTGGGAGAATAAAAGAAAATTACAGCACAGGAGAGGACATACAGGTGCAAAATCTCCTCCTGTATAGGTAAACCCTCTTGACTACACAAACCTCAGAGAAATATTCTGGAAATCACTCCACACAAATGAAGCAATACTGAAATTCTGATAGCTTAAGAGTCAGTAGTAAAGGAATAATTTTCTGACATTTCTGCTAAAGCTGCGTCTTGAGACGTTCTCACCCTTCAGCTAAAAGACCATTTAAAAACAATGCCAAAAAATGACTTTTGAAGATTTGGATTTTTATCTGAAGAACAATACCTCTCTCTATTCATCTAATAGTATTCTGGTGAGAAGTTATTTAGACATTTTTGTTCAAAACCTCCTGTGTCTTGCAGATGGTAGCTCCTTAATATCTACCTTAACTTACAGGTTTTCTTTCCTATCTTTTTTTATACTTTTGGCTCTCTATTTCCTGTAACTCCCATTCCTTGCTGCAATCTTTATTGTTTTACATAAACTGTAGATTTTACTTCTCCTTATTTTTTGTACCATGTTCTTACACACATTTCCTAACCTTTGAAATCTAGATGATGATTCTATACCAAAGCAACAGAAGGCTTGCATCTTTGGCCTGCAACTTCTTTATCACAAGTTTTTTAATTTATTTCATTTTTAGCTATGGGAAGATCATTCCATATGGTTATGGCAATCATTCTATATGTTCTTGCAGATAGATCTGTCCTCCTTTGGTGGCAAATTATTAGCTTTCATTTGCTATCCCATTAGTAAGCAATCTACTTGTAACCTTATTTGTACATCTATGTGAAAAAAAATATCCAGAGGAATATTACTGGCAAGTATTAGGCCTCTAAAACAGCGGAGAAGTCATCTTAGGCTGGTTTTATAGCCAGCGGAGAGAAACACCTCCAGACAGCACTGCCAAAGATCTGAAATTACACCAAGTGAGTCAGAGGAGATGCCCAAGACCACTGTTAGCTGACTCAAGTGTGCAAACAATCAACTTAGCAGTGTCTTTTAAAACCAGACCAGGCAATCCTCATTTTTACATTCTTTCTTCTCTACCCTTTGGTCCTAAAGATATTACTGAAGTGTACTTGTTTTCTTTTAAGGGATGTTACCAACTTCTTTTCTAGAATCTAAGTACCCAACATTGTTTTTTCCAAGATAATTTGCATAGCTGATTTAGTTCTTCCATAGTCGTTTTTCCTACTGAATATAAATACATTACAGAAAGTGGCAAAGGAGAATCCAAGGAATAAAACAGGATCTCACTGAAAAATGACCGTGAAAAATTTAAAGCACTCTTCAGAAGGAAGGAGATTTTACTGATGGTCAATGAAAGGAGGGAAAGGTTAGGAGGGAAAGAGACCCAGGCCCCCAGGCTCTCCATTAATGAAAGGATAGAATTTCAGTAAAGGAACAAAATGTAGAGAACTGGGAGCCAGGACCAAACCTCCACTGAAAACAAAATAAATTCATAAGTGGCTTGCTTTGTGACAAGAGAATTCCAGGGCCAGGAGATCATTTGCCTCTCCTAGGTGCCCAGCTGCCTATGCTCAAAGCTGTCTCTGTGAACTGGGATGGCTACTTAAACTCACTTCAGACTGTTGTGAAGAAGGATTTGCTGAAGAAAGAGCTAAAGAAGCCACTGCAGGCTCATATTATTGTTTTGCTTTGGAGATACATTTGTGGTGAGACTCCTGCACTTAGTTGCTGACTGTTTATATTCAAAACTGGTATCCTTACCAGCTTCTGAGCTTTGTTTCTGTCCATGGCAGAAATCACATGGCTCCATTTATTTGATGGGGGAAATTACTGTTAATCAATTTGTCTAATTCTACCAGTGCTGTAGCACAAATTGAACCCCTTGCTTTTCATTGTGCATATGGTGAGAATGCAGGTTAAAGGAGGTGGAAAGTCTGCACTAGTGAAAATGAAATACACTTCAGCCTGGCCTCTTTTCTAACAGCTTTTCTATTCTTGTTGCATCTGTTCTCATTTTCTATTTGCGAAATAAGCTCAAATTCTGCATCAAACCCTGAAATATAATAGATTTCTTTTATGGAATGCTGGCCCTTCCCTGGCTGAAAGGGTTTTCAGGTTGATAGATGGAGAATGCATTTCTCAAGCTAACATGATAGGGACACTCAGTTGCAGTGATAGAGAATTCACTTAAAGGCACCCTACAAAGACTACAATTTGTTTTGTTTTAATTTGTGCAGGTTGCAGTGTTTCCTTGAAAATCATCCAGAAACTGATATTTCACTAAGATTTCACAAATGAAAAATACCTGAATAATTTTTTATTATTACTTTTCATAATTAAAATATTTTCCAAATAGTGTTGTGGCCAGCATCACAGAAAACATATGAGTCATCTGATGAACAGCTGAACTGTATTTGCAGCCTTTCCCTCAGGGCAGCACCTGCCCACTTCCCAACTCAAATATAAAACTGAAACTCCTCTCAGTAACTCGGATGGTAACACCAAGACAAGTCAGCATTCCATAATCACTCTCCGAAGATAGAGGATGAAGTATAAGAGGAAGTGTTCTTGCTTCCTCATATTCAAAAAAACCAGTTGTTAGAGCAACACACTCTGATTGTTCATGTCCTGATATTCTGTGACTGGCATGCCTTACAATGACAGTGTTTCTGTTCAAACACACAGACTAAGCCTGGAGGGAACATAATTACCAGTCTGAGCCCAGGAAACTTTGTTCAGAATCAATAGACCCTGTATGATCTTCATGATCTAAATCCCTTGCTGTCACTTTCAAATCAGAGAGGGTTTGTTTGGATATCCCTGTGGATTCCTCTAAATGAAGCTTCTTCAATGAGAATAGAAGACACGTGTAGCAGGGAGGGAATTGTGCTCTAATTTCACAGGAAACATGTTTGGGTGACACAAATGTTACAAAATATTTCCATATCAAAGTAGGATGAACTTCAGCAATTGCAAAAATGTTCAAGACTGAAAAGATATATTTGCAAATGCTTTGGGGCATAGAGAAAACTTATTCCAACACACTGTATTAAAATGCATTCTTTTAATCATAACAATTCCAAAAGATAAAAAGTTTTCTTCATTTTCCTAATAAAAGTGATTTAAAACTGGAAAATTGTGTAAAAAAAAAATTAGACCAAAACTCATTTTGAAACCCTACTAATATAACTATTGGGTTAAAAAAATCTCTGATACCAGTCTTTGGCTTCATGAAGTCTTTTTTCCATAAATCTACAGTTTTAGTGAAAAAATGGTTATTATAAAAGTGTGACCAGCTATATTCCTTATTATGTATTCAGAAATGTGCTCTACTGCCATATAATTTGCTTTTTACACCCCCCTTAACCTATTTGAACGTGCCTTAATTTTCAAAATCCTAATTATTGATCTTTATAAGAATAGTTTCCTTTTTTCTTCCTCTCAGACATATCCAGCACATTTTCTAGCATCCCATCTTTATATTCAAAGAGACATCCATCTATGCACAGGTGTAAATTCTCTAACACTTTCTTAAAGGAAATTTTCTTTCTTTTCTTTTCTTTTCTTTTCTTCTTTTCTTTTCTTTTCTTTTCTTTTCTTTTCTTTTCTTTTCTTTTCTTTTCTTTTCTTTTCTTTTCTTTTCTTTTCTTTTCTTTTCTTTTTTTCTTTTCTTTTCTTTTCTTTTCTTTCTTTTCTTTTCTTTTCTTTTCTTTTTCTTTCTTTCTTTTCTTTCTCATTATGTAGCAAGTATAAAAATTCAAACCTCCAACTGAGCTTTCCCCTGAGGATTTTCTTCCTGTATCATTTAACTTTCCCTGGCATCTTTCTTTCCTCCCTTTTATATTACAAATTTCCTCTAAGCAATGCGAACCTGCATTTGCATCCTTGACAGCAAAGGGGAGACTGACGGATGGAAGCAATGCTCCCTTTGAATAATGCAAGATGTTGTGACACTGACAGTAATAAGGAGTCCTAAATAATAGGTCCTTCTTGATACAATTTAAAAATATACAGCCTATTGTCTAGCAGCCACCAGCAAACCAGCTCATAAGTAGTGCCGCAAGAGTAAGGCTGATTCTATCCCTCTGGGTGACAGCTGACAATGGGGGACTAATCTCTCTTAAAAATATTTCCCAATCACTTTTTGCTGTAATTAAATCAACAGTGTTCAACCACAGAAAAGTACAGGAAAACAGCACTCTTTTTTATGATATTTGAGAGCAAGCAGTGGGTTTAAGTTTTACTCATCACTGCCCTGAGGGAAGTCGGTGCCAATTAGAGTTGTCTGTATCACCTAATCCCAGTCAAGACCCTGCTCTCTTTTGTATTTCCATTATTTTTTTTTCCAGTGGTGCCCACAGATATTAACAAACAGGAAAGAAATGCTGATAGAATGCTAAATCTTATAGGCTTAAATCCCCCCCGGGCAAAAACTATCTGAAGCTTATAACACTGACACCACTGGCTGAGGATCTCATCCTCTGGATTTGATCTATATCTTACTCAGTGTCTGTCATTTTATTTGGTACAGTATTTAACACATTAAAAGAAATCAGAAGGGACTTGGAAGTTTTTCAAAAGGTGAAAAATTGGTTAGCCTCAGTTGTACTTTTGATTATGCTTATACATTGACAGAGCTTATACCATTAGAGAGGGTTCATTAACTTTTATAGATTTTGAACTACAGTTTCAGTGACATAATTTTGAAATTAGTGACATCGTTTTTCATTAATGGAATTTCTGGAAAATGCTGTCAGAATTAGAAGGAAAGAGGGAAAGATACATACAGGGCAAGCTGTATGAGAATGTGGTTAATTTTGTTTAGATACTTGTGTCCTCTAACAATCAATGGGACTTGCACAAACACTAATAGTTAACTGTGCTCAAGTTCAGAGTGGCATGGAAGATTTTGCATGTAATAACAGTTTAAAACAATGGCAAAGCCACCTACAGTTATCACAATAAAAAAGGCAATCTAAACAGGAATGAAATTATGCAACCTACCCAGAGCACTTTCCAGAATTACAGGCAGGGAGAATACACTATATACTTTTACATATCTTTGGTTCAACATGTCCTGGAATACCTGAAACAGCATGTCCAATATGTCTACACATTGGATTTAAGCAAATTAGAGACACCCATACTAAGCACTATCTGTTACTGTGAAGCCATAGTAAAATTCAATTTAGCATAAGATTTCCTAAACCCTACATTTACTCAGCTATAGAGCAGCTGATTAAAGTCTGCTTCCATATTTTTTTCTATAACATTGCCATTGACAGTGCAGTCAGATTTTAAGTTATATCTGCTTTCATATTCCTGTCTTTGTCTGGTGTTGCTGAGAATTCTTGCACACCACCTATACTGAACAAATCCTTCCCCGGCCATAGCCATCATTTCGATGGACATACCTTATCACATCAGCCTTGTTAGCTGACTAATAACGACTGACTCAGCAATGGAGAAGTCAATTTAATGTTATCTTCCATTGCAAAGAACCAGTATTACCAACAGCAATTTCTGTGTGACTTCAGGAACTCTCTCCATTGCAACTCTTTCCGTGATGTACTGCAGCTAGTAGTAGGTATAGGTATGCAACATAAATATAGCCAGTGGCTAAAGCTGTTTTGCATTTTCAAAGGAATATGAAAAATATCCACATTTCCTTTTGTTTCTGAGAAAGTATTGTAGATGAAAACACATAGGGAATATTTTTCCTCCTATAGGAAAACAAACAACTATTCGAGACATTAAAGTTATATCTTTTGTTCTCAGTTTATGATAGAAGTGGAGATACAAGTCTGGTTTTAAATCTTAATAGTTTGCCAAAATTGCCTGAAACTGAACCATGTTTACTTTAAAACAACAACTGCATGTCATTGTTTATGTTATATAACATTTTGAATACATGTGGGGAAAGTACTTAGATTAGTATTATAGAAAAAGCAAAATAAAATTCCATACAATTGTATTCATGGGGCATATCTGTGGTGCAGCAATTTGCATGCCTTCACCTGAAATTGTAGAGAAGAAAGATTCAGAAATAACCTTACAACTGTCTTCTGCCATCTCTGCAGTGCTTGTGTGTTGGCAAAGGTATGGTTTAACATCAAGGCATTCTCTTAGAAGGAGACTGAACTTCTGACTTCTATTAAGACACCTGTGTTGTGCCTGAAGATACCAACTCGGACAAATTCTCCATGGATCTTAAAAGATCTTTAGTGGTTATCAAAGCCACTTTTGGTACTGTTTGAAAGCTTCATTACAAGGTCAGGGGAGAGCTGGCAGCACACCTCAGTGTAACATGGCACAGTAGAGCACCACATCCTCCCTGCTCTTGCCTTTCAGCAGCGCTGGAGATAAGTGACGCTGTGTATCTCAGGTCATTCCAATTTTCCTGTATTCATATGATATATCAAAAATTCTGCTACTCAGGTCTCAAGGACTTATGAAACTATCTTAGGAGATAAAGGAAAGGAAGATCCTATTACATATATACATCATAGCTGGATTCTTGAAAAAGGGTCTGCGTTGTTTTCTATTGATCCAAGTAATTCCATAAACATCTGGAAGGCAGTGTCTTATTCCGTCTGCCTGTCAAGGGGTAGAAAAATCTCTCCTGAAGATAATAAGAAACAACATAAAAACAAAAAAACAAAATCTGTAAAAATGCCAGCCCTGACAGGATGAAAAGAATATACCATAATTATAAAACCTTACCATTTAATAAAAATAGAAAAAAATATTTTCCATTAAAAAACCCTCAAATAACACAGAAAAGACCTATTTGCACATCTGTCTCTGATTTTTCAATGTTTATTTAATTCTAAAACTCACATCACACTCGAAGTGATCCTGACAAATGTTTGATAATGATTCTGCTTTGAAACTCATCCAGAGAATCAGAACCTGTTCAGGGAATCCAGTGCTCTAGCTCAAAGGGAATGACTTCAGATCAGCCTGGAGCTAGTTAATACAATTACACTTGTACAGTTCTTTACTTGGAATGTTTACTAATTGTTGCAAGGCAATAAGTGAACAAGAATTGGTTAGGCAAAATTTTCAGTCTCTCTCTTGCCTGCCTGTGATGTAGAGTGTAACATGATTCGTCCCCTCTGAGGAGAGTGGAGATTTGTGACTGTCAATTTGTGACTTCAAAGGGTCACTCATTTGACCTAAAATTTCAATTTAAAATTGTGACAACTGCCTATAACTGAAAACTTTGATTCCCTCACTGAAACTTCTTCTGTTCTATTTGCACTCCAGCAAGTATCTCACAGTTTTCTGTAAGGTTTATTCATCCTCCCTGATCAGATGTAAGAATGCTACACCCATTCCACTTGGGTTTTTAATCCACTTAGAACCACTGCAGGAAATCCTACAGGTGTTCAGGAGGGATCTTATCTTTAACTCTTTGAGGTGCCACACTATCATCCTATTACAGAATTGCCTAAAGAAGCAGCAAACAACAACAAATGATTAATGTTTTTGGGCAAAAGATAGAACATTCTATTTTTCTGAAACTTCTGGGGTTTTTTCCTGTCCTAAGTCACATACCCTGAGCCATGTTTGCTTTTATCCCACAAAACAGAGGAACAACTCCATTTTACCATTCTTAATTTTAATGTTTTTGTAATTCACAATTCTAACTAGTCTTCACAATTGATAGGGGCTTACCCAAAAGCAATGAGAAGCACTTGTCCCCTCAGTCCTGTTCAGTCTACTACAATGTCCAGACAGCCTTTTCTCATAAACTTCCCCACCTTACTGACAAGAGCAACACAATCCTCCTCATCTGGTATGACAACCAAAACCCATTGCTTGTCACTTCACATCAAAGGAAAAGCAATGTGGAATTAAATGTGGCTGCTGAGCTGTCTGGGCTCTATGAGAGCAAAGACACTCTTCCTTTGAGAGCTTCAATGGAAAAGACAGAAGGAATTTAATCAGCTTTTCAACATACACTTCTGAAGTAATAGGACTGCTTTCTGACTAGGATAATTTTATTTATAAAGACAGTGCAGTTTGCTTTGTTTGTTTAGAGTAAAACATTTTAGCTCAACTTGAGTAATGAGACTCCTCAGGGATTGTGCAAGAAGCATATACAATCCACGGTACAGCAGGCAAGCTGGAATCCGAGCAAAGCTCTTTGGAGAAGTTACCAGGTCTGCTTTGATTGCTGCTAAATGCCTAGCAGCATGTTGCATGTTTTTCTGACTACATGTGTTTGGAACTTGAAAGCCTTAGATGAGCAAGCTGGTAGAGCAATGATTAGTTACAGAAAAACAGAATTTATAGAACAATTTGCACATCAGGAAATAGTTTTTTCAACCAATTATAGGTAGAAATCTCGTAAAAAAAATCACCTTTTTCATACTATGCTTTAATCTATATTTCAAACTGCCAGCAATGTTCTGATACCCTAGAACTCAAGGAGATTGTCAGCACAGTCTTGGAAGAACCTTAACACTGGGAGTAGGCTAAAGGTCATGGATGTGTCCTTTGGTGAAAGTCAGAGCAGGTGACTATTCTGGTAGAGAATGAAGTTATTATGAAGAATAGAAAGGAGATTTGTTTGTGTTAACCAGTACCTGACCAGCCAAAATGACTGCATATTGAGTTGGCTTTACACTTCTATTGGGAATATTGATAAAGGGCTGATATCAAAGCCGTATACCACAGGAAAAATAATCAACACAGATTTTATCTAAATATATAACACTTGTACAGCAGGAAGGCTGTTAGGTTATACCCAGCCATCAAGCATTAAGGACCCCAGTTTGCCATGATTTTCATGCCCTCATTTCATACTTTTCTTTGATTCAAGCTATGAATCTCTATACTGCATGAAAAGGTTTTAAAAGCCTCTGTTAAAGCTCTTAAAATAACAGAAAACCAAATTTCAGTCAAAACTACCTTCTTTTCACAAGAGTTATCTGTTTAAGAAAAAAAAAAAGGGAGGAGGGCAAATAGCTAGACTGAAATAGTGTTATGGCTATGGAACAAAATTGTGAAACAAAAAGTCAAAAGATTCTCATAATATATCCAGTTAAATATTCTGTTTATGTTTAAAAACATTTACGCTTCGATTCTAGGTTAAAGGAGTGAAAATAAACATAAGGGTATTTGAAATTATAGAAAAATAATCTTTGTTCAAAACAATGAAAAACACTGAAACTGTCATCATCTTTTATTTCTGGTATTATAAACTCAATAAAAACTAATAAACATTCATAAAACTTTATATATTCTAGAACCTGTACTTTTAGGGGAAAAAACCTAAAACTTGTTTCTTGATTTGTTGGTGTTGATCAGCTTAAGAAAAAAAGGTTACAGGAAAACATTGCCCTAGGTTACAGACATTGAAAGGTAAACAACTGCCCTGGAGAGAAACAAGAGGGCAAATTTTTTTGTGAGCAAGATTATGATTATTTTAAACAACATTTTTAATAGTTTTAGGCAAAACTGTACCTCACTTGAAAAGGAGTGTGTTCCCACTGAAAGATTTATGATACTTGTCGTACCTAGTAAAAGCCATCAGGCCATTGATCTTAAGTTTATTTTCTAAAACAGAAGCCATATTTAAAGCTGGATTCTTAGGATCTGAGTATTTTAACTGTTTAACCCATCAGTCTTTTACCCTAAACTGATGTACAGTTTCTGAAACCACTATTACCAAACTCTCTAAAAAATCATAACGCTCATTTATAGGGCAAAGATGTTGTCATTTCCACTCAACATTGTTGTTCCCATAGCCCCGCTAGTTGCTGGTTTTCATTATTAGTGTTCCCTCTTCAATTATCATTTTGCTGTCATTTTGTATTTGCAGTTCACTAGCAGCCAACAGTCCCTGCCAGAGCTCAGTCGAGTCATCTGGTGGAGTAGCCATGTCCTTCAGCACCTCCAGGGAAGAAGCAATGTTCTGTGAAGCCCTACATTTTTCTCACCAGAACAAAAAACAGAGCCTCAGCTTAGTTTCAAATCTTAAACTTTTAAACCAAGAACAGTTCTAACTGTGTTATTACTGACATGCAAATGCAATCTTACCATTCAAGCTTTTTTTCGTTTCTCCTTGGTTTAAATAAGGATACTAAATCAAACTGTTCGAAGCATGCCACATGAGTCAGACCTCTTTCCACGGACAGGTGACAGTTGCTTTCTTTGTCCAGCAAGAGGACATCTGAGATGGACCAGCTGAGCATCCCCAAATCCCTGTGCTCACGCACAGGCCTGACAGCATCAGCATCAGCACTGACACTCAAAAAGTATCTATCTGGCTTTGACCGCTGGCACAGGATTTTGTCTGTAAAAGAAGTGTAGATATTTCTTCAGATGTATAATGATAATGTCTCATCCTATAGTAGAGCTACATTGCTGATTGAGTCTATACATTTGCAGAGGTATATTAAAAAAGAGACTAACCCAGGGTACTTTAAAAGATATGACTACTGCCAGAGAATAAGGATCCTTCTGTTAGGGAATATTTTCACAGGTAAAAAGTAAGACAGTTTTTTCTGAGGAAAGTCAAGCTTCAGGCTGCATGGGATAGACAGGAATATGAGCAGGTCGGATGGCAATCCTTCCTTTACAAAGTTGTGTGCTATTTCTTTGACTGACTCTGTAGCTATGTTTCTGTTCCCTATTTTTAGAGACACCCATTATTTCATTCACTGCATGAGTAAGAAGAAAGCTGAATTAATCACTCAAAGAAGTAATGTAACTTTTGATTTAATCTGGTTCTCAGTGTACATTTCAGCCAAAAGAACCCATTTTTTATTTGAAAAAAATACAGAAGTAGTTTGCATTTATATAAGATCTTTAAAACCAAAAACATCTGATCGCTTTACAGGCTGCAGAAGACATGACTCAAAGCAACAACAAAATGCAAAAAAAAAATCTACCTAGCCTCCCCAAGAGAACTGCAACTAAGATTACTCTATCTATGGTTACTATCTGTCCAATGATTTTCTTAATGTCTAAAGGCAATTTCATCCCTTGTATTTATCAGGAAATAAAAACAGATATATTGGCCATAACATTAGTATCTATTGGTCTGATCTCAGTACAATGAAAATCTGATCATCCTGATCCAAGCTTGACTCTTGACTGATGAATTTTGAATTGGTTTAGATACATCCAAGACAAACATAATGAATGGTCTTACAATAGTCCATCAAGTCAAGGCTCACTCTGCAAACTGATGAAAAAACTTTCCAGATGGGTACCTTAAAAAATGTTAATAAATTACTAAGCAGAGTAGGACAGCAGGACAGCACTACTTACAAACATTTTGCTCTGTGTGAAAGCAGTTTTTTTCTTTTTCTAATATTGCAGTCTCATGGATAAGAAACACATGAAATAATTCTACTGTGAACAGATAGAAGAAAAGCCTTAAAAATTTTCTGTGACTAAGTGACTAGAATAGGCTTGCAAAACCTTTGCAAGCAATTTTGCCACCACTTGCACTGTGATAGGAGAGAGGTTGGTGCTTTTGCTAAAAACCAAACAAATACACAAAAATTCCCAAACCAAATAAAACTAAACAAAACAAACAAAAACAACAACAAAAAGAAAAAACCAATAAAAACAATTATGTATGACCTTTACAGCTGTATAATCTCACTAGCCATTTAGCTAGTCAGACAATATAGGCATTGCAATACATACCAGCTCATTAGTATAAATGCAAGTCAGAAACCAGGGTTTTTTCTCTAATGCTTACTCCTCTCTATTCTTTATAAAGTATTTAGGAGTTTTTCAAAGCTCTGGGAAAGGGAAAAGCAAGAAAGTGAGGGTGTTGTGGTAAGAAGCAGTGTAGGGATGAGCACAAATCCTTCTGAATTTCATTCTCCCTAATTTCACTGTTCATGGAACAACTTGTTCTTTGCAGCCACTAATACTTTAAGACCATGCAAATGTCAACATTATCTGATTGAATTGAGCTGATTGCTGCTTGATTATGTTCAAAAAGCATGTGAGTTTATAGGCATAAAGCATAAAAATTACACTAATCTCAAACCTTGGATTTTGGTAATCTGTCATTTGCAGCAGATATCATTCATTTTCACTTTGGAATACATGCTTCTATATACAATTTGATAAAATATGAGAATAAAAAGGTAAATTTCCTCACTCAAATATGGCATAATAGAGAAATATACTATATAGAAAGGGAATCAGTTGATCTTAAAGGCTGGGAATGAAATCCTTTCCAGCACTTTATTTCTCAAAATAGTTTTAGAATTACAAGGATTTCATTATGTTGGCACTTAATTTATAAAAATTCTGATGCATTTTTATAAATTATATAGACACTTAAAATAGGGATAAAGAAACAATAATTATATGGTGACCTTCTTTTTAGACCATCTTGATATATCCACTAGCTAACAGAGGGTATTTTTAAAATTCTTTTAAAATATTTTAAGGTTTTTAAGTACAAAAATGTTAGGTATAGACTGACATTTTTAGTGACTGAATACTAGTTATATTACTCTCACTATATATTTTCTTTTTCTAAAACAGCTAGAATTATAAAATCTAGATCTAGACACAGATTTAAAAGGCCTGTTAAATATTGTCTTCAGACTAGGCATGAAATTACGATTAATTAGGAGGTTACACATAAGAGTTTTGTGAACACATTAAAAAATGATGCAGTGAAATAGGAAAAAGTAGGAATAGAAGTATTTTTAAACATTTCACTTCAACTCACTATAGATGTCCATTTGAAAGGAACAGGAGGATACATAATAGAAGACACATGATAGGCTGGAGATAGTGATTTTCCTTACTGATTCTTCAAGTAAGGTGTTTTGTTGGTTTTTTTTTTAATTCCTTTTAAGAAAGTTGGTCACTACATGAACAGCAGAAGGGGAATGGCAGCATTTTGTGCTAATGATACATGGTTTACTGGTAGATTTAATTAGTTTGACATTTGGTGGAAATTTGGCTTTTTGTGCTAAACTTTCAAGAAAAAAATGTGCACATTTTAGCTGCACATTACTGGTGCTTCCAAAAGAGTAGTAGTAGGAATGGTTGCAGTGGTCTCACTAGTAAAACTGTTACCAGTGATAATCTAGTATTAGAGAACAGGACATTAAAGAAGACTACTCAAAGCCATAGTAGGCAACATGTTTAATAAACAGCATCAAACACGGCAAGGTTTGTGATTCTAGACATTAGGTTGCTGAACCATGTCTTATGTAGTATTTAAGTTTATAAATATTTAAAGTGTGAGACAATCAGCCTTGTATTTTCCTCATCTAAAGAGGAGCCATATGCTTTGAATCAAAAGTTAATTAGACTTTAGGGTTAAAAAAAAAATGAAATAAAATAAAAATGAAGAAACTTGAAAAAACTGAGGCAAATCTTAAAAACACTCCAAAAATCCACAACATGAAAACCTGCAGATCCTTTCCTCCTTTTCTGAACTTGCAGTTTCTAGATACAAACAATACAAACTGTGCTGGAAATACAACAGTCCTCCTGAAAATTTCTACAAGTGTAAGAAAGACAGCCTTACCTCTGTAAATGCAGTATTAAATAGATTTCGTTGAGAGCACAAAGATCTGTGACCTTTTCAAAACCACTGAATTTCCACTCAGAAAGGTGTGATGGACAGAAATTTTCTTCAAAGAAATATCTCTTGTCTTTAGTTGTTTCAAAAAGCTACTTGAAATATTTTAACAATAAAAATACTTCAATAAACTTCGAAGCCACATATGATTTTAAGCAATATCCTCAAGTTTGGGTGGGTTTTTTTATTGTTAAAAATTAAGAACAGTCTTTAAAATGTGCACTGAATTGATTCCAAGCTTTTCACCAGTAGAATTCTGTTCAATGCTATGAATATCTTATGGATACTTCTATTTTAGGGAAAAAAGTCATTCTCACAGACCAATTCCAGCCAAATATTAAATCACCTTTCCATGTCTGCAAATTCACCTAAGCGAGAGCTCCATGGCTCCCAGATCAGTAATCCGTTTCCCTTTCCATCATACTAATATGGTTTGATGGGTCATTGCAGGTCCCAGGGAAATCTCTCTTGCATCATACAGCAGCATGTGGCAATTAGTTGTGCAGCGATATGCCTGTCTCAGAAACTTTTCCAGTTTGCTCCTAAAAGAGATAACAATATTGCAAAGCTCCTACAAGCAGAAGATGGGCTTTGCATTTGAAACTTAAAAACATAGATTCATTCTTTCCCATTTCAGGTACAATCTGGATTTTCAGATTTCCCTCTAAGCATGTTTTTTGTATGCACTACCCTGCTGCATTTGACCTACATCGACCATTTCAATCTTGAACACTAAAAATTAAATTCCTTCAGAATACTTCTGTATTAACCTGCTCTGCCATTTCAGTATGTGAATCTGTGCATGCTAGTCAATAATGGACAAGGAATGGAATTTGCAAGTTCATCCTTCATGATCAGATTTTCAGCAGTGAAAGTCCAATGTATCTGACCTCTGCTACCTAATGCGTTAAAAAGCCACCATGTCCTATTTGCAAACTGGCAACACTGCTATGCACTAATGAACCTGAGATCTATATGTAAAATTGTACATTTAGCAATTTTAGGGGTTTTAATGCCACACTGGGAGATCTTGGAGACTGCTGGCCTCTGTCTATCTCCTCTTACCATCTTTACAATATGTCCAGTGGTACTACAACTGACAACGCACTGGAAACTCATTATCCGGGCTTTTCAGACCATGGCAATTTGTTTAACTCAGAGGAAGCTCAGTTATTACACCAAGAACATCATGTTTCTCTACCCATAATATATTAATATCATGACCAATATCGGTGTTGATGTATCACTTTGATCATCATCAGCAAACATTTTCAAAAAGTATTTGGATTCATATCTAAGCCTCAGGATCCAGGAAGTTGTCCTGGGCAGATAGATATTTAGAAACATGCCTTTCCTTTCCTAGCAGATGGGGGAAATTATAGGAATCAGTTCAGCAACTGAATTAGTTACACAACAATAAACAATTACAAGAAAAGAAAGTTTTGTAAAAAACACTGTCTTAAGTGAAACATAGATTGGATTGAATACATTAATCGGCTATTTGAGCCAGACATAGTCCATGTGTGAAGGTGAAAGGCACAGAAGGCAGGCGAGGGAGAGAAATGAAGAGTAGAAAAAAATCCTTTGTGAAATAAACAAGCACCTTCATATGTTCAAATGCACTGTCTGAAGTTTTTGTTTTTCTTGCTCCACTGCACTGATGTATTTTGACAGGATATTTTGTTCTGCCTCCAGGGTTTTTAGGGAAAAGGAACTCATGGGCTATTACTGTTCCAGTGAAGAGTTTTGACTGAAGTGTTTTGGCTCATTTCCTTGAGCTATGCATTAGCCAGATGGTTTGATGCATGTACCATGCCACCCTGTTTGATCCTGCTGTTGGACTTTAGCTCCTGTTCCACTGTCAAAGGGAAGGATTATTATGAATGTTCTCATTAATATTCACACTGAAAAGTGATCTAACTGCCACTTCACTCGTACTGTGGGTTAAGTGAGGGTGCCCTGTCAAAACAGAGAGGTCTTTAGCTCTTCTAATGCAAACCAGCCTGAGAGAAGGTTTTGAACAGAAAATTAGATTCCAGTATTAAGGGTTTCCCACTTCTTTGACAGAGATTTACTATGTCAAAATCTCTTCTTCATTATAAAATAAGAATAATAGTATGTGACTCTTTGAGAGGGAGGACAAATGTATTTTACAAGGTTTTGTTATAAAATACTTGCAAAAAGTTTTACAAAATTGTGAACTTACCAGCAACATGACTAAATTTGATAAAGTACTTAAAATCCCTGCACATGGATGGGACCTCACTATCTGATATATCACCTAAACTAAAAATTCCCTATGGATGGCTAGTGAAAGGATGCAGAGACTGGAGCCCTTAATCTATCCAGTCCTGACAGGAGGGAACAGCCCACAGAGCTGAGGGCAGACACCCCCTGTAACAGAGTAGACAGTTCCCCATCAGACTGCTCTCCAGAGCCTTTCTTAGCAGCAGATTCCTGCTATCCAGAGATTCAAAATGTCAATGTCCTCTAACTCAAAACTGATCATACATTAATTTTCATTTTTGAGTGGCCAAAACTGTGTTCTGTTCTCAAAATGACTTTCCAGGAAACCTTTTTTCTTCTTTAGAATGCATTGAGCAGTTGAGATTACCCTGTTACTGGTTTTCATGGAGTATGCTACTGGAGTGAGAAGCTGCTGAGATAGATGATTGCCTCTGTCAGTGCACATAGTGTAATAATGGCCAATCTTCGCGAACGAAGATTTGGGAAGGGCTCACCCCACGTGTGCCCTCCGAGCCTGCGCAGTGGATTTTTTAGGTGAGGCACAACGTGCGCAGAGCTGGCCCCACCGTTTAAGTCCTAAGGTTCATTTGCCACGGCCGAGCGAGCTTGGACAGTGACACTGAGGTCCTTAGGACTGTCTACAGCACTCAGTACTAACTGGAGCTGACCCTGCTTTGCATCCGAGATCTGACGGGATCGGATGGCAGGGTAGCATTTAACTGCCGGGGCCGCCCGTACTGAGACTCGAACTCGCGACCTATGAGCCGGAGACAGAAGTGCTCACCACTACGCCACGGGACCGCCCTTACATAGTGTAGCACTTAAAATATATATGATTTGCTGAATTCCTGTGACAATGAATTCCAAAAGTTGACCACAAACCAAGGAAAAGAAAGGATATGACAGGAGTTTGAACTCTAATAAAATTTTTCTATCATGACTGAAAAGGAAAATGTTTATGATTTTTATAAAGGATCTACAAAATATATAGCACTCACTTGGCTTCTGTGTAGGAATGATCACCTTCTTGTATTCTAACTATTAATCTCAGAACTATTCTCTTTGGCTGTGTGAGACAAGATGCCAAATTCTTACTCATAGAATAGTCCAAAAGATCAGTATAAATTAACCTTTTGGTTTTTCTCATGTAGCCGTGTGCTATATATCCAGAGTTTACTCTAGACACAGTTAAAACAATGGAAAATATCCATGAACTTCTGATATGCCAACAGATATAGAATAAACAGTGTCAGTTTGAGCAATTATCAGCATATTTGTGTTTATCCCAAGATCAACAAAAATCCATCTAGTAGAATATTATCTTATCAGACAATAGTTGTTGCAGAAAAACAGCTTCTCTTTGAAATAATAGATTTGCATGAGAATCTGGCAAAATACCAGAAAAATAACACCTTGGAAAGGGTTTAGCTCTGGACAAGAACTTTGGCATGCAAGTGTAAATACAATAAAGACATCCAAATTCCAAAAATCATAAAATCACAGAATGAGTTGGGTTGGTAGGCATCTTAAAGACCATCTGGTTCCAACCGCCTGCTATGGAGAGGGACACCTTTCACTAGACCAGGAAGCTCAGAACTCCATGCAGCCTGGGCTTGAACACCTCAAAGGATGGGGCATCCACAACTTCTCTGGGCAACCTGTTCCTGTGCCTCACCACTCTCACAATAAAGAATTTCTTCTAATCTGAACCTACTCTTTATTAGTTTGAATCCACTCCCCCTTGTTCTGTCACTACAGGTCCTTGTAAAAAGTCTATCTTTAGGCTCCTTTCTGGTACTGGAAGCATGCAATGAGGTCACCTCAAAGCCTTCTCTTTTCTGGACTGACCAAACCCAATTCTCTCAAACTTTTGTTATAGGAGAGGTGAGCCTCCCTCTAATTGTGTTGGTGGCTGCCCTCTGGACTTAATCCAGCAGGTCAATATCCTTCCTGTGCTGGGGACCCCAGAACTGGATGCAGCACTCCAAAGGGGGATTTCACCAGGGCCAAGTAGAGGGGCAGAATCCACCAGGGCCAAGTAGAGGGGCAGAAACCCCTCCCCTGACCTGCAGGCCACACTGCTTTTGATGCAGCCCAGGATACCATTGGCTTTCTGGGCTGCAAGTGCACATTGATGGGTCATGTCCAGCCTCTCATCTATCAGCACCCCCAAGTCCTTCTTGACAGGGCTGCTACTGATCTATTCATCCTCAGCCTGTATTCGTATTGGGGGGTACCCCAATCTAGGTACAGTGCCTTTCACTTAGTCTTGTTAAACCTCATGAGATTCCCATGGATCCACTTCTTAAGCTTGTTCAGGTCCCTCTCGATGGCATCCCATCCTTTAGGTGTGTCGAACACACCACTCAGTTTGCTGTTATCTGCAAATTTGCTAAGGGTACATATCAGTGGATTATTTTCCACTGATATAGTGGAGGGGTTTTCGCTTCCAAGAGCAGGGCTAGGAAAGCGACAAGCGGCAAGCGGCACTCCCTAGGATCAAGCCCCTCGGAAGCTTGGGTCGGCTCTTCCCGCCCCTGGCCCGGCGACCCCTCCAAACGGAATAAGTCTTCACCAGCCAGGAGACCACGAGGAAAAGCCAGTTTTAATGGTGCGCGCTTGCTTATAAGGGGCGCGCACAAATCTCCCGGATGTGGGCGGGGAAGAGGGGCGGAGACAAGGAGGAGTAATGCACTTCATTGGGTACATGCAAACGAAGAGAAGGAGGGAGGGGAGGAGCAGCAAACGGACCAATAGGAGAACGAGGTTGGTAGGAGAATTCCAGGGGATTGTGGGAAGAAGAAACAGGGAAGCCATCTTAAGGGTATAACAATTAGACTGGGGAAGTGTCTGTCCGGAAGCCCCCATGGTCCTCATTCAGCCGCTGCATAGGTATCCCAGGTTCCTGGACCTCCGCATCCTCATCTGCCCAGCGTTTATAATATCTCTGCCACTTGATGAATTCTTCCTCAGTCTGGTCTCCTCCGACAGGTACACTCAGTTCTTTCATCCATGTCATTAAATCAGATATTAAATAACACTGGTCCCAGTATGGTCCCCTTAAGGACACTACTTTTCACTGACGTCCATTGGGACTCTGAGTCATTGACCAATACATTCTGGATGCAGCCATCCAACCAATTGATCCATCTGATAATCCACTTATAAAATTCATCTCTTTCCAATTTAGAAAGAAGAATGTTTTGCAGGGCCATATCCAGAAGTCCAGATAAATGATATCTATAGCTCCAGATAAATATCTATAGCTCTTCCCTTGTCCACTGATTAATTCACTCCATCACAGAAGGCTACTGTGTTGGTCAGGCAGAACTTGCGCTTGGTGAAGCTGTGCTGGTGTCCTAAATCACCTCCCTGTCCTCCATGAGCCTTAGCATAGCTTCTAGAAGGATCTGTTCCATGATCTTCCCAGGCACAGAGGTGAGAATGACAGGTCAGTAGTTCCCAGGGTCCTCCTTTTTACCTTTCTAAAGATGGGTTCAATGTTTCCCCTTTTCCAGTCACCTGGGACTTCACCTGACTGCCATGATTTTCTGGCTTGGCAGATACATCAGTGAATTCCCTAAGAACTCTGGGATGAATCTCACCAGGTCCCACAGACTTATGTACATAATATATCTTCAAAAGCTCAGCTCAGTTGCACTTTAACAGAATAAATGATTGCTATAGATAGATCAAGAAAATTGTGAGTGGTCTGCCCTGTCTCTCTGTTTGTAATTTCTGTAGCTTCTCAGGTCTGGCAGAACAAGGTAAGAACCAACTCCACAGCTATTGTCATTTACAGGGAGTCATATAACTGCAAGGCCACCTCTGTTGCTCTAAATTAATAAACTGAACTGTCAGATGCACACGAGGCTGACACACTTTTATTCTGCTGCCCTACTTGTCTCTGACCAGGACAGACTGAAAGCTGAAGGCAGCAAATTTTTATATCAGTTTAGCAGATTGTGTCTCAGTTAACTCCTCTACAGTCTTGGTCAGTTTGGTGCTGATCTCCTGTTTAAATCCCTTTGGAAGTCACAAAGTAAAGATTTCCCTGATTCTCCTTCCTAACAATAATAATCCTCCACTCTGTTTCTGTTGATTTTTCTCCCCAGCCCATCTCCCAAAAAAAGCAAGACTGCAGTTGAGTGAGATGTCTTCTCAAATGCAAGAATACCATGACCTGAGGACATGAGATATTTTCTACTGGCTGATCTAGGAGGTTCTTAATGCAGAAAGATGTTTGCTATTTGGCTATAAATTTTTCCATGCATACTATTAAAAAAAAGCTGATTTAGTGTTGAACAATCAGGAACTTAAAAGTTTGAATGTGACTTTAAACCTTGGATACTTAGGTTTTTGCCTATTCTGAGTTAATTTCACTGAATAATAGATGTGTTTTTAAAAATAAGTTCTTCTACCAAAAAATTATATAAAATTTAAAAGCTTCAGAGGTGTTTCCTAAATTTTGAAAGTCTAAATTTTCTTCTGTCTTTAGCATGAAAAATATACTATGCAGTAAATTTTATTTTAAAAAAGACCTGTTTTTTGAGTTTAGGAGAACTTGAGTCATTTTTTGTGTCTGTTTTTTTTTGTTTGGTTGGTTGGTTTGGTTTTTTGTTTGTGTGGGTGTTTTTGTGTCACTTTTTTTTCTTTGTTTGTTTGGAGTTTTTGATCAGTTTAGAGGATTGTAATTACAGGAAAAAAGTAGACAAAGAAGATTCCTCCTGGGGGAAAGTTATAGAACAGAACACGCTTCAGAAAGTCATCTTTATTCATATAGTTTGTGGAAGTAGGAATTCCTTCAAAAGGCCTTGTTTCAAGCCTTAGATACTTTGGGACGTGTATAAAGTTTGAGTCAGCCAGATTGTGTCAAACACAGGTTGGTAAAAACACAGTATGTTGTTCTCAAAAAGTTTTTCTTGACATTAAACCAAAATTTTCCCATAGTTCCTACCCATTACTCTTTGATGATTACCTCCTTCAAAAGTATGTTATGTGACAATGACACATTAATCATAAAAGGCAAACACAGTTTTTAAATAGATGGGTTCCCAGAGCAAGATAAGAAGGCAGGAAGAGACTCTACAAGGTCTATGTCTACTGACGCACAGCCAGCACAAAGCCAGCAGCAGAGTCTCACTGAACATGTAGCAATGAGAGGTGATTTCAATGTCAATGGCTCATTCAGTCTTTTTGCTTCTCTGCCAATGCTTCCAGCAAGTGCCCAATTAGCAATGACAGCAGTAGTGGTGTTTATGAGAAACTAGCCTGAGACTGTCATTTCTTTAAATTTGACACTGCAGAGAAGTCACAGGGTGGTAAAGCTTTTAAGTTCTTATTGACATGCACCAGAAACTGACCTGAAACTGGGGACTTAGAGGTGCAAGTCTTTATTTGCTAAGTCAGTTTGTCTCCCATAGAGTGAATTTATAAAGCACTTCCCATTCCAGCTTACTTTATTTCTCTTGAGACAAAGGAAACACTGCCCTGCACAGCAGCTATAACAGTACCACAAGTCCCTCCCCTCAACAAGGAAAACTGGGGTTTTGTAGTCACACAAGTCTATGGTGAACAAATGCGTTGGTGCATCTAACACTCCTAAGTGAACAGTAGGAGGACAGCAGCAACAAGGGAAAGTGTAAAGGTCTAAATTATAGACACAGTAGGTTGTCACAGGAGGAATTACCTAGGGATGACAATGAACATGATATTTCCAGTAACTGCATTCAAAAGTTAGTAAAAAGGATACGAAAGGAAGAGAAGGAAAAAGAGGAATATACATGGAATACATTGGAAAGGCTGAAATAAACACAAAAAAATTCAGAAATTACTGAAATATTCCCCTAAGAGACAGCCTGCTAACTTGTTGGCTTGGCTTGGCTCTTGTAAACGTCTGCACACATTGATGGGCTATTCAGAAAGTAACAGTACACATTAATTTTAAGCACCTGGGCTAAGCTGCAACCATAGTTCTCGGTTGTCAAAGGTCTTACAGTGCTCCTGAGCCCATTTCAAACTCTGAATCTCAGTGTCTTAAAATTTAAAATGAAATTTGACTCCTATGTACAGCCTGAATGCATGGAGGTTTTCAGTTTACTTTGGTTTGAGAGTTCAGGGCTTGATTCTCTATTGGGTAGTTTGTTGCTTTGAACATCTGGGCAAATTATTGCTATTAGCATATCCTTTTTCTCTTTTTTCTATTGTTCCTACTATTATCCATTGTAGTAGAGTGAATCCAGGATTAGGCTATTTTTGATCTGACATTGTAAAGCCCTTCTACTCTAAGGCCATGCAGAGAGCCAGTCCCTTTGTTATTAAAGGAATACAGAATTCTGATCTGATGTTATGAGTGTTTCACAATCTCTTTCCACAGGTGTAAAACACAAAGCAGATTGCAAAATGCCAGGGAAGGAGACTTGCACAGTGTGCCTGAATTGCGGACCAAAGGCTATTCTTTGTTAGTATTCTCCTCTTCCTAGCTTAGCTTTATGGCAGGCAGCCACTTTAGGCATCTGTACTCTTACTCCTTTCCAGCTCTTGATCTCTTGATAATATAGGGCATGTTGAGAGGCAGTTTGGTTGAGCTCCTGCCAGCCAAGGCTGGGATAATGTTGCCTCTCAAAGCTAACGTGAATCAGAGTAGCCCACAAAGATAATCTAATGTATTCTGGGACTAAGGTAGCCCTGGAGATTAGACCATTACAAAGTTATTATAAAATAATTTTTGACAACTCTCTCACTATTCAAAATTCTGAGTTGAACTCAGCAAAGCTTAGCAAGGCTAAAGACTTGCATCTTACTGACTCATGAAACTTAATTAAAATTAAGTGAATTAAACACCCTCTCTTTCTTTTTGTTAATATAGAAGGGCTGAAAAAGAAAGCACAACAGAGGTGAGATAGGTGCTGCATGCTTGTATGCCTCATTCATCTAGATACCTGGGTAGCTGGGTAGTTGTAGCTCCTGTCTTTGAGGCAGTGAGGCCTCTGTCTCCACTATATGTTTTCTCTGTTTTTTTACTGAGCTCAGTAGGAAAGGTCTAGATGTTTTTAAGTCCTTTCAAAGACTTCGTCTCATGCCCTATATGACCCCAATCGAAAAATTTTCAAATATTCATCTTTAGCTTTTTCCCTCCGCTATTTCACTCAGTAATATTTGAAAATACTAGAAAAAAAAATCCCTCCCTTATGTACAAACACCATTAAGATTATTACAAAATTCTAAAATATTTTTGTGCATGTGTGTTTCTATTCACAATACAAAATTTGTTCTTATCCACACAGAAAAATCTGGTATCTTTATATTTAACCACTCTGGAGCAAAATGATTACTGGGATGTTTCTTCTTGTTGTCATCACACTTTAAAATTTAATAATCATATTCAAAACAAAATTATGCTTCCAGCTTCTAAGTATATATGTATCTTCAGTTACACTCTTCTAACTAATCAAGAATGTTTGAACAATATCATGCTATCATTAGCTAAAAGCACATCTTAACTCATTAAACATAATGTGGAAAAAAATAAACCCACTGCAGTGGTGTATATTTGTCCAAATTATAGTAGTTTCACAAACTTAAAGCCCTGTTTTGATTTTTTGATTATTTGGCTTTAGCATTTTCTTTGTTACTTTAATAGTCTTCCAGAGAGGCTGCATAATGCTTTCTCTGCCCTTGTTGAAAATAATTGTTAAAATTGATTTGATATAATATAATTTTCCTTGATACTCAATCATGAGAGGAACTGCACTGGGGTTTGGATTTACATTTAAACTCAGAGAAGTTGGAAAGCAAATGTGATTGAGTTTTCTGCATATGCTCAAGATGGTCAACAAGTGAACAAGCCAGTGCAGACTGCAGAAAAGAATGTGTCAGGAGACCTTCCAAAAAAAAATAGTCTGTAAAGGAGACATCCTTTACATAGTTCCTATGTTTAGAGGCTATTTAGTGATGTACTCATTAGAAATAGTAGATTTAATCTAATCTAAATCTGGAGGGTTTTATGGTTGGTTGTAGTTTTAGGTGGTTTTTTATGTGTTTTGTTTGGTTGTTTCTGTTCTTTTATACAGAAAAGTGGCAGTCACTGGACTTCATGCTCTTTTTAAACTTTTAACTTAAGTTTTATATTTATTGTATTTTTTTAATTTTTAATAAGATTGTAAAAGAAAGGCCTCCAAATAGCGACTCACACTCTATTTCTTTAAATTTCTTGTGCTGTCCCATCCTCCCTGACAAATACACTCTTGAAATTTGTAGCAAAATGTCTTGACATCTGTCATCTCTCCTCAGCCAAACTCAGGGAGTCATCCTTTTCAGTAAGGCTCCTTGAGGTTTGAGCTGAACCTTGCAACAGGCCACAGTCATCACTGCAATCTATGAGGCAGCAAATTGCTATGTTGCACCATGAACACCACAGGAACTGGACTCTGGGAGCCATAAAAACAGACATGTATGGAGGAGACCTGTAATTAATTACCTCTTGTTTTGAAGGACCCCTTTATCAATAATATATTTAACCCATAAGGTGTGTTCCACTCCCTGAAATACATAAAAATGTACCTGGTATGCTTTCCTTCCCTCCTCCAACCTCCCCGCCACCACCTTACTCTCTCTCATTTTTTCAATGGACATTGGGAAAGCTGGCATAAATGGAAAATGTCCCCTGCTTATAAAAATGCTCAAGCAGCAGCAACTATAGAAGAATAGAAGTCATAACTTACCTCATGTCGTTTCCTTTCAATGAACAACACAAAGAGCAACCACATTTCCTCTTCATTATTTTAGAAAGATAAGGCAGCAATAGAGGAGGCTCATCTCCCCTTTTTCCCTTCAGTGTTTTCCTTCTCTACCTATTTCACTTCTAGCACCTGTACATGCTGGCTGTTTGCTATAATTGAAGATGATGTTGCACTTTGCCTAATCTTTGGGATTTTCTTAGGTGACTCAGAAGAGTAAATTTTGAAAATTATATCAAGCAAAGACAGTAAAAAGCTGTCCTCTGAAACCACTCTGTTGAAGATATTGTTTGATGTACAAACCCAATCCTTTTTCTGTACTGCACCATGCATCAAAATTTCTACACCCCTAATATCACTGAGGTTTTCCAGAGGCATGTGCAGATCATAAGGACAGTTTTAGAACTCTTCTAGGGAAAAACACTTTTAGGAAGAACCTGAGCCACTTACAGTTTAGTATTGATTTATAGATGACCAACTTACAAAAATGCTATACATGGACATTTGAATATAAAATGCATCCACATTGAAGGGGCAAAACATTTCTAATTATTCATCATTCAAAACATTTCTAATTATTCATCTCAAATAAAAGCACTTCAAAGATTCTTGATGTGGCATCTAATGCCTGATAAACAGGCTCAGCTGAAATAAATTTAAAAAATGTTATAAAACTAAATCAAGGGTACGATTCCATTAACCAAATGGACTCAATAAATGGCTACCATTAGTCATTATTACTGCCTTGAAAGAAAGACTAATTATGAATGGATTTGTTTGTGTCTTTAATCCCTTCTTTTGCAAACTTCTGCCTCCAAAAGAATAATTGCAAACTCAAAGTAGATCTTCCTGAAATGCTCTACTTGCGAGGAAAAACAAAGTCCAGAGTCCCAGCAAATGACAAAATGTTCCTCAGAATTAAAAATCAAGTTAATAGGCTCACAGTTATTTGTCTTGGATTATTGATTAATATTGCATTTGGATTTGCTTCCCTTGGTGAAATCAATCCCATTTCTCAAACCAAACAGCTCATGCCTTGTCACTTCACTTTAATGAAATCAGCTATTAGATTCTGCACATTCCAACCTGATTTGGATTTATTGATGGCTCAATCAGTGCCCTCTGTCCGGAGACTCCTTTCTCGAGAGGGCAGTGACACCTGGAGGAAGACAGTGGCCCTACAACTGCCTTTCTGGGAAAGTACCACTGACCAAGGGAATTTTATTATCGTGATGGACTTTAAGAAATAACAGTAGGAACAAAGCTCTGTTGGTGCCTTCTAACCTACAGTCTATTCTGAGTCATAGGAACATGCTGAAATAGGCACTGATTTTGCTTTCCTTCACCAGAGCCACAAAGACTCTCTCAGATATTTTGAGATGGGTGTTTAGAATTGTTACTTTTTACTGCAATAGAGAGAATCTCTTTTGCCAGAGTCATCAGTGAGAAAACAGGATGAGAAATGGAAAACATTAATAAAAGCCATGGAGGCAGCTGTGTGAAGTGCAGGGTGCAGCCCCCCAGGAGTGGCTCCAGCTGCTACTGCATTGAAAGAACAGGAAATAATCCAAGAAGTGGATACAAAAAAGGGGATATAATTCTGGGAGATGCATGCAATTCAGTGGCAGATTTCCAAGCTACAGAGTGAAAATCCTGAGCCCAGTTAAAATCTTCTCAAAGTTAGGGATATTCTGCTGAAAGAGCATAATTAATTAGTGCATCATTGGTGGCTGGGTGATTCATTAAAATATTTTTACATATATCATGCCCCATCATGCATGGTCCTGCAAAGGTATGTGAAAATGGTATAAAAGTAGCCTGCATACTGCATAGGATGTAAGTAAATTTCTGACTAAAACTGAGAGCTTTCTAAATCTGAATCTAAATCTAAACTGTCTTAAAATTGTATTATTACCTAATTCTTATTCTGATGATGATTGATTACGTAATCTCTATTATTATTATTTTATCCTAGAGTTATTTTTAAAAATTGACTCAAAAATGAGCTAGCCAGTTTCTTTGATGTTTACTCACTTCATCTTGTACATATTTTATCATGTAGAAGTTAGGAGAAATACTTAAAAGCATAAGGTGTTACCCACCATGGCTGAGTATGTCCTGAGTAGTTTGACCCATAGATTCAGGTGAAGTCAGCTGCAGATGTCCCTCAGGAAAAAAAAAAAGTCGTAGACTTCATTTTGAAGTAATTAAATATTTGCCTTCCCCTTTCTTTTCCAACTATCTCTTTGTCACCTTCTACTAAGGAAGAAATTGGTGATCACAAATATATCCTGGATCACCGATCCCCTCTGTATGTAGGTATAAGCACGTGCATATTCGGTAGTATTTTAAGTATTTTTAACCTGTAGCTAAATCATGGTTTTAGCTTTTAAACTTTCTTCTGCTTATAATCTTATATGCCAAATGAGCTCTAGCTTTTACTATCTCCCAGATTCCCTCTTGCTGCAAGAAGTACACTTCTGCAGCTTTTTGCTTTCCGTGGCAGCTGGTTTCTGTGCACATGTCTAGATTGATTGCAAGCTACAGATAACCAGACATTTTGATTCAGCTGGTTTCTTGTAGCTGTGGAGTCCCATGTTCCTGCACTGCTTCAAAAGGGAATAACCGGCTCAAGAGGATAAGAGTCAAGATGAAAAAAGTGTTCAAAAATTTAATTGTGGATGTCACTTTCAGTGATGCAAATTCAATTACGTTATTCAGTATGGTTATGTTCATAATGTCATATTTGCAGTAATGTTTCAAGATCAGAACGTGATTTTAAAGTTTACCCATTTCCAATAGATGCTTTTATAAACAAGTTGGTGCAGGGGACTTTCACAGGCAGCAAAAATAACTGAAATAAAAGGAGGGAGAAAATACAGAGTTTCCCAGAAAATTTCTATCAGGTGAGGAATATGGATGATCTGAACATCAGGACTAATGTTTCAGCCATCCCTTCAGGGAATTTAGAAGCCTTTCCACACTACAGAAAGGTACAGAGCACTACACACAGTTACATCTTGCCAGTGATCATGATGCCAAATCTTTCCCTGAGGTAACTTGAGCATTTCCAGGGGATTTACTCTGATTGTGAAATGATTTCCCTAGCACAGAGGAATCTGCTTACAGAGAGAAGCAGCAGCAAAGCAGAACGAGAAAGTAACATAACCCTTCAACTACCAAACTATCATGACGTGCAGCTTATTAGAATCATTTTTCATGGAGACATTTTGCCTCTCATAAAATGGCATTTCTCCTCCCTCTACACTGCCTCAGTGCTACTCAGTGACACTGAGTACACCTGCACATGCAGTGATGCCAGGGGTGCCTCAGGATCAGAGTAACATTAGGCCAGTCCTGTTTCTGACTTGGTCAGCTGGGTTCACACTGCAGCTGTGGGCATGCAGCAGGGAGACCTCAACTGCAACAGCACTGCAAGCACCACTGTCACCTCTGCAGCGTCTGGCCTTCTTAAGCCTCCTGAGAGCACGTGCTGCTCAGAGCTCTTGTGATTTTAGTCTCCCAGCTGCATGTGATGTCAGACACACCTTGTTCTTTGCTGTGCAAACAAGTCCTGGGAGGTGACTGTCAAGTTACTTGAGTTTTTTGATCAGGGTACTTGACAGTAAGATTAACTATGTGGCTTCCCTGGTAGTGTGGGGGTTTCTACGAAGCATTTTCAAAGCATTTGTGGTGACAGGAACTACTCCAATTTCTCATCGTTTTATAGTGGCCATTTTCAGCATATTTTTTAAACTCTTATCTTACTAATGAAAAGACACATTATTTTAAAGCAGTACCAAAAAATCAAGCAATGCAAAGAGAGGGTTCTTATGAATTCAGGATAAATAGTTCTAGCATTGCTGCAAATGAGTTTATCTGCTTGACATACAAGATCAGCTGATTTTCAAGATGCATTTAGCTACATTTTTGAGATATGGGATTGCATTTTATTGATTTTTCTTTTATATTTAATTGAATTTGATACTGAAACAGTCATTATTTCTTAACATCCGAGCAGGGTATGCTGCAGCCTGCAGTACTGTCGTAGTAAATCAAACACTGAACTGGCAATTAGTTGTGTTCTTCATTCAGTTGTGTAAGAGTGTTGGAAGGGGGAGTCACAAGTTGGAGCATTTTGAAATTAATACGAGAGATCTCCCAGCATCATACAAATTGACCAAGACTTAAACTAGATGTCATACTCTGTTACTTTGCTTCCCCTTAAAGATGTAACTAATAAGAACTATATCCAGCTAAACAGGGATACTTTCTGGGTACAATTCTTTTTCTAGTTGTCTAAAGTAAAATAAAAGGGGAGCAAAGAGAGAAATTGGTTGCTGATATAATTTTGCTTTATTTTACTTTGCTTTCCTATGAAGTGGCTGGGGTCACTGAGAGCCCAGGATATTCATTATATTGTTTCCCTTGGGTAGTTCTGAAAAGGTCACAGAATGCCAGTAATCATCCCCTTTATGTCTTAGTGGCAAGTTTATGATTGAAGGATTACCTTGCTAATACATGTTTAAATGAGGCTCTGGCAATGTTAGTGGTATTTAAAAGAGCTCTGGCATTTGAAACAGTTGACAACAAAAGATTTTGCTGATAAACAGAAACAAGTTCATGTTAGGCTTGCTCTGAGACTGAAGGTTTTAACATCAGCTTTGTTCTGACACTCAACATTTTTAATCCGTAGCAAAAATGTTTGCTATCAAATGCTGAACAGAACATCACAGAAGCTGAAAATGATGGAAAAATTGAAAAAAAATTGCCAAATGAAACCCATGTAAAAATAGCTTATATTTAGCATCTTGCACTATTTATTATTATTATATATCAAAGGTTAATTTTAAGTTTTTGGTGTAGGAATTCTTTTAAGCTAGCAGGAAGGAATACAATGTAAACAGTGCAGTATCTGGTCATTTTCATTTATATTTTTGACACTTCTTCTAAGTGTAGCAAACATTTTGCTCAATTAATAAGTCATAGACAGGATAATACAAGTCATGCCTCCTTGCACCGGAAAGGTCTTGTTACACTCAGTTGGATTCCCCTAGATTGGCTGTTTCTTTTTTTTTACTTGTAGAAAAGAAGCAAAAATGGTTTTCTTAGGGGATTTTAATCCATGTCCTTTCAGACTATGAAAACTTAGTCCATTATCTGTGAAGTCCTCTTCAGACTCTCAGCCAGAATGCAGTATTTAAGTGATGGACGTAATTCCCTGATGCCTCATGGTGAGGATGTGGATGATTTACAAACATTACTTCTTTGAAAATGCAACTTTTAAAATTAACTGGCAAATCAAGCCTTTCACCTTTCTTTCCTGCTGCTTTTGCTACTTCTTTATTCCATCATAGTTGAAAGTCCTACTTCTCCCTTGTTAAGTGGGTTCACCTCTTGATTTCTCTGTCTCTCTCTTACCGTTTACTAGATGGCTTATTTATTAAATCAAAGACAGTAACTGTAAAAATCTTCATTTCCCTCCATCATTAACAATAAATTCTGGAATAAAATTTCATCAGGTCAGAAACCTGAGTCAGTCTCCACTCTGGCTTCCTCAGAAGTCCACAAGCACTCTAATGACAATTTGAGGAGAACAAAAGTCAGGTCCAGAGCCAGCCATGTTACTAGTTTATAAACAGCTCTTTTTTATTATTTATTTTTATTTTTAAGCATTAACAAAGACAGGCCAGATTGTTTCCTTGGTAATTTTGGGCTGTCCAGTGGAAACCAAGGAAATGGTAGTGTTCTTGTTGCAACACAATGCCAGGTAGTCCAAAAATGTCAGATAGATCTGGAATCCAGAAGTCATTACAGCACCTAGGAAGCATAACCAAATTTAATATAAACAAAAAAGGTTCAATACTTGATAATTTCTCCTTTGACTTTATCATCAAAATTGCTTTTCTATTCTGGGTGAAAATCCTGTAGTTAGACGGGTGACTAAACTGAGAAAGTGTTTACATGACCAAGTGCCATCAGAATACAGATAAGGGGTTTCAGATTCCAAAATCTAGCTAGACCCTTGAGGTTTCTGGAAGCAAGAGGTTACAAAGGAGTCATTCAGCATTTTC
>VWZD01011013.1:66008-159435 GCA_013396695.1 Sakesphorus luctuosus
TATTCATTTGACAGTGCAATAGAAAGGTATTCCAAATTAGCACTTAATAGCTTGAAGTCTATACCTCCCATTCAGGCATTCAACACGTACTGGCAAAGTACATACATACATACACACATTTAAGGATATGGAATACACTTCTGCTTTAAGGGACCATTCTGTGACTATTTCTGTCTTTGGAGGGTTTCAAAGCTAAATGGAATTACTTTCTTCTGGAGGTATTTATCTCTGTTCACTAACCAGGAAGAAAATCTAAAACTTGTAGATGGCCAAAGTGAACTAACTGGATGAATATGTGTCTTTAAAGAGCACACCTCTGAGGTGCTATTAGTCATCACAGCCCCACACCTCCACATAAAGAAACAGAGGTGAAAGGAGCTGCCTATGGTCATGCAGAACACTACAGAGTAAGAACTGAATTCAGAAGACTACGTTTATTCTCCTGTAACACTACACAAAGAATCACCCCTCTTTGATATGTATGCAAATGTATTTTTCATTCCCAAATTAGAGGTTAAATGTGCAGTTCAAAACATAATGGGATCGAGAAAGTTGTTTCTCACTATTTCTACTACTTCCTTAACAAAAGATAACCTTCTCAAACCAAGATTTTCCTCATTTGTTTTGTTTTTCTGAAAGCAAGACTGACGCATCATTTTCCATTTGTGTTACAGGTTCATGGGAATCCATATCCCTCTTGCCTTTTGTTACCTATTAAATTCACTTAAGTTTAATACTGCTTAAGTTTCTTCCTGTAACCATTTCAGATAGTAAGCAGCAAACACTACTTCTTTTCCTAATTAAAAAACAGGAGCAAAATGTCAAGACTACAAATGACACCTAATTATTTCACTGTAGAATCCTGAGGGTGAGGAAATTATAGGCTTAGGGAACATGAATAAAATAATTATACCTTTTAAAATACTTTATGAACAAAAGCTTTTTCTTAGCTGGATTTCTCTTCCCAGTTTAAATGCTTTGCTATAAATCAGTTATGAAATTAATTGCAGAATTATGAATTATTTTTTAAAGAAGCAATCAAGAATGTAAAAGTGGAATATTTCTTATAATAAATCTTGCAGTTGTAAAACTTACACATATGAGCAGGTTTTCCAGGTGAATATTGTTCAAAAAACCCACATTTCTTAAAGTGGCCTTATCTCCTAATGTAATAGTAAGAAAACCATTGCTCAACAAAGCAAAACGCAGGATACAAGCAGTTCCCCAAGAAGTCAAATTATAGATATTTGAAGTTATAAATGACTGAAGTTACTATTCCTTGCTGAATTACTCCTTACTGGTTCAGGCTGAGGAAGCTGAGATAGTAAAGTTCAAAAGCTGCTGACTCATGAAATGGCAAAGGCAAATATGGCTAAAGATGACATATGTTTGACCCGTTCTTATATTCTCTACAAGGTGGAGACAAGACACTAAATGAGATGGAGATCTTTAGGCTGACCTATAACAAGAACGGCTATATGCTTAGGCTGCTTGTTTGCTTAAGACTTAATCCTAATGCCATTTAAGGGAAGATATTAATATTAAATAACTCAGGATGAAGCTTTGTAACAGCAAAGTTGTCAAAGTTTTTTTCTTAGTGTTAAAATTTACATCTTTGATTTTTCCAAGTATAAATAATATAATAATGAAGCTACACTTTCAGTATCTAAGCTATATAAGTTACTTTTAACACTTGAAAAAATATAGGCCACAGTACAGCAGTCCAGAATAGCTAAAGAATATGGAAATGTAGAAAAATAAGACATTTTTACAGCTGAAAAATGTTTTGCTTAACCTAAGGAGGATACAGGATCTAAAACTACTGAAGAAAACATATTACACTGGCTTCACAGGAAATAAACTTGCATCACTTACCTCAAAATTACTTATCATGTTCAAGGCAAACTTTGGGGACCCAGTAATTACAAAAATCTTTGCACTCTCATTAAAAAGTGTAAAGCTGAATGGTAGTTTTGAACTTTTGTCAGCTCAACAAGAATCATCTGTGATACTGAAATACAGATTTTTTTTTTCCATAAGGACCTTCAGGACTCTCCATATAGAAGTCACTAAGAAAAATGAAAATATTGCAAAAATCCTACCAACCTGTGAATTTCATGTTTAGTTCCCATTAACATTTATTTAGCAATCAGGAGAAAAATGGTAAACCTTGTCCCCTGTATTAAATTTCTGTGATTATTTTGGTTTTGTTAATGCTCGCATTCCTTGGCCACCTAAAAAATTATTCTTCAAAGATAAGATCAGTTAACTTAAAAAAAATCAATGGGATGTATTCTATTTTCCAAAGAAATAATCATGACTTACAAAAACCAGTTTTTGTTATCTTACAGATCTATAACTAGAAACATAATAGTATTGTTATAGGTAAGACATCAATAAATACATAATCAGTTCCCCAGTTTTACTCTGTATTTTCTGCTGAATTGGAAATCTCCTGAATACAATGATGCAGTTTTCAGTGATTTAAACTTTCCATTAGTTCCTGTCATGCCTGCATTTAGATGCGTCAGTTCCAGGCAAAATGCAAACATACAGAACTGAGTGGAAATGAAAAGTAAGGCAGACGAAAAAATTAAATCATTGTCTCTAAGCCTAAAATCACTTCATATAAAGCTTAGTTCTCAAACAAAACAAACCAAAACCTCACAAAACAAACAAAAAAACACACACACACACACACACACACACACACACACAAACGAAAACCCACAAAAATTATCATAGTGAAAGTAAGATGGATCTCAGTGCTCCCCTGGGCTGAAACACTGAGATCTGCCTGAGCTGCACTTGATTCTCAAGAATGCTTCTCAGAGAGCTCCATGGGTCTCTGAACAGGCTGGGAATATGAAAAATGAAGTGGCCCTCGAGTCCCGCTGCTTCTCTTTTTCGTTTAAGGGCCCAAGTGGCATTTGCACAACACACATGGTCCCTACAGTTGAAAGAACTCTTCAGCTAAATCAACAGCACTAAACTGCACATGAAAGAGTTGTGGCTGAGTCTACTTGACCTTGGCTTAGTTTCTGCATTTATCAGTATCTCCAGCTGATTATGGCCAAATTAAATTTAGTCTGTACAAATTTTTAATCACAATATACTGTAATTGTGTTCAATTTTTGACTACATTGAAGGCACATATTCTTAAGCCTTATCTTTTTTCTTGTCTTCATCAGCCTACCCATATCCTCCTCCCTTTCCCCTCTCCTGAAATACCCATTAGGAACTCTGTTATAAATCTAAAGTAGCATAGTGCATAAAAATTTTACCTAGAAAGGGCACATTAAAAGCTATTTCTTAAAAAAAAACTAGTAACAAAATTTCCCCCATATAGAAGGAGTTTGTTGGGCTTTTTTGCATTTACACATTTTTCTATTTACAAATAATTCAGCAGAACATCTTAGTCACCTAAAATATTTTCTTTTTTACTTCAGTCTTTTCTGCTTTCTTGTATTCTAATTGTGTTTCCCCATTTTTCCTTCCTTTTCATACCTCTTACAGTCAAGATCATTTTCATAACATTAAGAACAGATGAGAGCAGGAACAGCTCATTACTGCTAGGATGGATCATTATTGAGTGACTGCATTCTTCAGCAAGGGTATGGAACTTTCATACCATTTCACCTCTCAACCTGATGTTTAAAATAACATTTAATGACAAATCCACAATGTAAACAGGGGAGAAAAGCTTGGGCAATTTTTTTTTCTTTTAATCTCCATGGAAAATGTGACTGTTCGGTGCCTGTACAGGGATTTATTAATTGCTTTTAGGTTATTAAAACCGTGACTCATTTTCATTGCTATTGCTCAGCCAAGCAAAGATGGAAGAACAGAGGTGATTGGGTGGAGGTGTCATTCCTTACCCATTTACCTCTCTTGCACTAGACCTTACCCCATTTAAGCTGTGTCTGGAAAGACAGGGGTGCCTATATCCCTGTGTGGCAAACAATACATGCATACATTATTGTGATTCAGAGGGAGTCATTTAACCTATTTAACACCTGGTTTGCTCCACTGTTTTCACCTCTGCTTTTCCTGAGAAGTGATAAGTGAAGGAGTTTGGTATTGCATCCTCAATTTCAACATTGTTCTCCTGAAAACAGGGCAACCACTTCATTCACATAGGCCTGTGGAGCTTAGAAAAGAGCCTGCCAGATACAATTTCCTCAGAGAAATTCCTGTTGGACTCAGATGCCACCCACTGTCTTCTTTCTGAACTGAATTTTGCTTTTTCTCTGTCAGCATCAACTCAAAGTAATTCATTTGAACTATGAAATTACATGAGTTAAGGGATGGGGTACCACATTTGAAAGTCATTTTTCACAGCTTCTCAATAATCCACCTGAGAAAATGCCATCACATAGTCTTTTTGCACAAGTGCACTGTTTAAAGGTAATCAGGGGAGAGAAAGAGTGAGTGGAAGTAGTTCAAAGTGTCATCTCCATACACATGAAAAGCAAGGTAATGAAATAGATGTGAACTTTACTCAGAAGATCCTATTAACTAATTCATCTTTCCTGAAGTAGTTCATGTACCTTATGCTTTTGTTTATTGCAACATATTACAAACAACCCCCCAGGAACCCTCTGGTTCTCTTCCTGGAAACAGGGGTTGGCACCAAATGAAGTTTCAAAGTGCCTCAGAAGCACAATATGTAAGCACTGAGAAAGACTTTTGGGACCAAATCACACACAGACTGATTAAAGTTGCATTACTTACACCCTGAGGAGCTGGGACAGTCCTGTAAACCAGGCTTAGTGTTGTCAGCCTCAAGATGAGATTGGGTAAAAATGCTGTCATTTCTTCACTGAGCCTGTTTTACAAACCAGTTCCTACTTCCTGACAAAGAAAAGGAAATGTTTTGTCCTTCACATATGCATCTGGGTACAAAGCTACTTGAAAACAAACAAAAAAAAAATGCACCCAAACCCCAAAAAAACAAAAGTAACAACAAAAGAAAAATCTATAGAACATCAATAAAAATCACAACATAAACTCCACTCCCCTTCTTTCATGTGTTGCTAGTTTTAAAACAGAACTAGAAAGTTTCTTTTAGTCAGATTCATGTTCTTTGTAATAAACTGTTGAGGTCAAGCTGGTTATCGTTACACTGGAGGATGAACACAACCCACTGGGGTTGTTCTCTGTATGAAAGCAGAAAGCCCCTCACTGCCTGATGCAATTACCTGGTTAGATTTGCTTTGCTTTCCAATGCTGTGCTACATAAAAGAAATATCTCTGGAAAAGACTGTATACATAGCTCCTCTGGTCACTGGCACAATAAGATGAATAGGACTTGAGCTCAATCCAGCATCAGGCTCTATCTCGCTCACACAAGCAATGTATCATGCTGGCACTCCTGACTGGAGGAAAAAATTAATTCGGGTCACCTCAGCCAGCACAAAATATGCCTGCACAGGATCTTTGGAAACTGTCGGGCGGGGTGTTCTTACAACACACCTTTTATCCTAGGAAAAAACACATATTTCTAAACTACACGTGGGTATGCTCAGCTTCTGGATTTTGGTCGATGCTGTCTGTCCCTTTGAGAAAAGTAGTTTATTCTGTCATGTGGTACATCACACATTTATTGCATTGGTGAAGAAAGTGCAAGTTGAGCAGTGGTAAGTGGGTGTGATTGAGCCTAAGTGAGTGTGAAGGAGTCTAAAGTTGACTCATCTTATTTGGCAGAGGTGCAGGTTAATATAGACTTCTTTAATTTACACCTTCACAGTTCCTCACATCCTCTTGTGTGTTGCAAAAAAGCAATTTCGGCAACTCTTTTAACTCACACCCCTGCCTGTGATTGTGTAATTGACACTCGTTTAGGCACCACATCTGGGTCCTGCAGTCTGAAGTCTCAGGACAGAGCAAGGTCAGACAGCTGTTCCCAGCCCACCCATAACAGCTCGTACACAATGTTCTCCATCTCCACATTAACAGGAGATTATTAAGAGCACAAGGCATAACTGCACTTGTTTGTCTTGCGAGTTTCTCCTAAGCCACAGTGCTGGCAGTTGACTTGAAGCACAAGTTTATAAACGGCAGTTAGAAAAGCAGCCCACTGTGACTCTGCCACATATACATGGAGGCGAGTGTTAAGATATTAGTGAAATCATGACAATTAACTCTGATGCCTGGTAAAAGTCTGAGTTAATAAATTTCCTCTTTCACATCCCCATTGCTATTTTCAATTCATGCTAGTTGAACCAAACTCCCACCCCAACAACCACGGAGCAGTTTGTTGGGCTTATCACATTTTCATAACATGAATAGCCACCGATTAATAAAAAATCTTGTCAAAGAAAGCTTCTGCCACTGTTGATAGATGTTGTCAGAGAATGGCATTAGTTTCAGTGATGGGAGGCTGTTTAAGGTGGTTACTTTTTATTCATCTTTTTACATTTGAGTCATGTTTTGTTTTAGATATGTTCCCACAAGGTGAGAAAGATGGCTAGCACAGAAAACCTCTGCTTCACATCACTGTTTACTTTGCCCTTTTACCAAGTGTTTTTTTCTTAAAGTTGTGTCTTAACTTTACAGGACAGTAGAAGTGTTTTGGAACACATAATTTACAGAGACAGTTCTATCGAAGGGGAAGAAGCGGTAAAGAAGGGGATATTTTGAACTTAGCTTTGATGCCATCATCTCAAAGCCATCAATAAATACAAAACAAACATACTTAATGCATCTTTTTTGATGTGTTTAAGCTATATTCTTCTTCGTAAATAAACTGAAGCACAAAATGACTATAAGATACTGCGCAATCACACATCAAGTGAGTCCAGTATCTCAGAAAAAATGCCACAAGCCCATTGTCATAGAGTTTCACCATTGTATAATTATTAGATTTTGGTAATTTTAAAAAGCCAAAAGAAAGGAAAATACATATAGAACAATCAAATTCTGAATCATATTTCAGCAAATTGAGTAATAAAGGGCTGATGATGAAAAGTATGTTTTTCTCCTCGCTCTACTAGATTGTTTGCAGTGTTTTCTCCATTTGTATTTCTTCTATAATTCTGACAGTAAGTTCTTTAGAAAGCAATCACTCTAATACAATGTACAACATTCATTTGATGTGCCCTTCTCTATCCATCACATCTTTGCTTTCTGATTCACTTCCTCATTCACTGCAGTTTTCTGCTACTGTCATTCAATTGAAATCAATTTTGTCTGTATGGGATTTTACTCTTTTCACTGAAAATCTACATTTACTTGCCCAAAATAGAGTCTGAGGAGAGATGGTATGTATGTGTGTGTGTGTGCGCGTGTGTGTGCAGGGAAAGAGCGAGAACAGAAAGGTCCTTATATCAGACTCTAGGATTTTCATTAGATGTTAATATAGAAGTATTTGGAGATGAGAATTTGGATGCTCTGAGGAGCTGACTTCAAATTCAGGTCAGATTAAGGTCAAAACTGGTTTGATGAACTCATTGAAAAGATGATATTTTGCACTAACCAAGCACAGCAAACTTAAGAATCTCTGATAATGCTTAGCAGGCAATCCCTCTCTTCAGGAGCCTGATCACATAAGTAGGACACAGGAAGAAACAACAGGGAACTTCTGGTGAAGTTTATACTCCATCTCAGAAATTTCTGTGGTTTTGACAAATAAATGAAAAAGAATGCATATAAGAAAGGATATAGCACCCCACACTGAAGACTGAGAACAATTATAAGAAATTATGCTTTTTCCAAAGATTACCCAGGACAGGTATTTGAAAACATAGATCACCTGAAATCTAGTCTGCTGACCTGAGTCAAGGTCTACACTAGATCTTCGTTCAGTTCCTACATCAACTCTGTTTCTAAGAACTCCATGGTTACATTCAGAGAAGAGCACCATATGTGCTCTAGCTGAGTCCAGAATTAATCTGATAAGAAACATACAGCATTACATTCAGAGAAGTTACATTCAGAGAAGAGCACTCTATGTGCTCTAGCTGAGTCAGAATTAATCTGGTAAGAAACTACATAACACTTCATCTTCCCCCAGGTATTTTTCTGAAAGGTCAGAAGCCACAGAAGTCGAGCCCATGAACTTACCAAAGGTCTCTCTGGAAGGAATAATCTTCAGCTTTGAATTGGGGTCCTGCTGTTGCTCACAATGTACAAGTGAAAGGAGGATGAATGGCTGCTGGCAAGATCTTTCCTCACTGGTCATTTCAGTGCTGAGACTCAGTGCTCCTCTTAAAACTAAAGGTGCCAGCCTGGTCGTTTGCAATGGCAAGAGAAGGGGAGAATCCAATCTCCTCTCAGCCCAGACTTAAAATCTGAACTTTTCTTCATCAGCAGAATTTGCCTGTGACCCTGTTTCATGCCCACACAAAATACAAATCTGAAATCGGATAGCTCTGAACATTCATTCTGGTTCCCTCCAAGGTTGTCTTAGTAGGAATGCGTTCATTGGTAAACTGAATAAAGGCTGAACAAAGTGAGGAAGAAGAGGTCCAAAGAATATCTGATGGGACAAAGTTGAGGTATTTGCAGATGTACAGAGCTTTGGTGAACAGAGTTACTCCTCCCTGTCTTTGCAGGAAATTAATTTTCTTTGTTTAAATAGATTTGAGAACAGATTTGCAATTCACAGTTCAAGATAATTATAAAATTGATACCTGATTCTCATTTATACTGCTTTGATTTTTCTCTAACTTTAAAAAGCAACATAATCTACACCAGTGGGAGTTGGCCTGAATTACTCAAAGAAAATCTTCCTAACCCAGCTCCAGCAAACTTTCATCCTACACATGCCTAATCTGGAGTTCAAGTTCATGCTTGCAATATCCATTTTGTAGTCACACTGCAGACAGAGTTGCTTAAGTCCTGTGTGCTGGCACTTTTCCATGCTTACATCAGAAGGAAAATAAGTCTTGCAAAAAATAATAAATAATTTGTTATTCAATACACTACAGATCAGAAAACACTAAACATGGTTGGAAATTGGTGGTAGTAGCGACAAGGATTTTAGTCATTTTGTTCTTTAGTAAACACTAAAATTTTAATCAAATATTTAGCATTTTCACTCCACGCAATATTATTCATAATTATTTGTCATCATTCTCCTATTTTAACCATACAACCATAGAACAGAAATATCACACGATCTCCTACTTAAGGAGAACAGTGACTAGCTTAAATGAATAATTCAAAGACAATGCATATTAAAACATTTTTTAAGTTTATAAAAACCAAATTAAAAACAAGCAATAACTCACAGATAATAACCATTGTCATGTTTTTAGTTCTGGTTTTGGGTACGAAATCAGCATTAAAATTTTGAGGGTCTTTATGAATGTCTATGTTCTTTTAGAAATCATTGAAAAAATCTCTAACTGCTGCAACAAAACAGAACCCAGCAGATCCAGGAAGAAGTCTCTGCACTGTGAAAGCTGAAAGGGCACTTTCTTTGAATTTCCTGGAAACAGCCTTCCACCATGGTCTGAATAATCTAAATGTGATAGTACTGCAATAATGCTCTGAAGGCATGAGTTGGGGAAGAATTCTGCAGAGGGGTAAGGTGATGAAGGTAAGAGTAAGGATTTTTTCTAGTGGATGGCTAGCTTATCCTCTTTTGAAATGGATCCTTGCGGTGTTAATGAGGTTAGTTACTGTTTTCTTACTCTCATGGAGGTGTCTCAATATTTCATAAATCTAAATATAGAAAACTAACCTCATGTTCTAAATCAAAGCTCAGCTGGGCACAGAATGAGTAATACTTTTTGCAAATTGACTGTATGTTTACAGACCTCAAATTTTTGCATTTAGACTCAAGTTTCTAAGTTTTCCTGTGGGGTCACTATTCATAAACAGTAGGAAGTTATTATTCACATAGTTCAGCATCAAGCATTCCAAGAGTAAGAGTAAAGCTGGAGCAAAAGAGCAGTTTCTTGTACATTTCTATAGTTAGAAGGCACTTCACAATTGTAGGAGAATAAACCCAAAGAAAAAATACTTAGTGCACACTGTTTGTTATCTTGCCAACTTAATCCTGTCTGCCTGAAATACTAGGGAGCTTTAAAGTTTCCCCATGCTACTAAATTAACTATACAAATTTATAAGAAAATAAATAAGTTACCTTTAGCATAAAGTGCTGCTTGCTAACTAGCGAGAGTTATTCGTGCCTGTTGGCACAACTGTGATAGCCCATTTTCTGTGTTACTTTACCTCTTTCCTTTATCCTCCCCATAATTAATGCAGGAATTAATTGCATCTGGTTTCCAATTCACAGTAGGAAAAGTAATAGCAACTGAGTTGCCCTCCACTATTTTCTAGTATTAGCAGCACCACATTAAAAATGCCAACAATATGCTTGTCTGCATGGCACAAATCTTGTGCATGTCCTTAGATAACCCGCTGGTATTTTTAAACTGTAGTCTTGATGATCTGATTTCTGGATTACAGGGAAGCACCTTAGGGGCTACCAACAGAAGCTGCTCTTAACAGTTTGTCTCTGCATTGTGGTTTCCTTTTGGATATAACTCCACCATATATGTCTCCTGTGGCACAAAAAGAGGAGGCAATAATGTGATTACTATGAGTGTATCCCTCCTCACTTAATTAAGTGAAAAAATCATCAGCGACCACAATAAGGGTCACTATATAAAGAAAAAGAGTTTCTGTGTTTTTCATACCACATAGAACAGAAAGAGCAAAATTGGGAGATTGTGCAGGATGATTTTATGTCAACTGGAAAGTTGGTAAAAGTTAAAAAAATAGTAATGAGCTGTGGAAGATTTGTGTTAAGGACCTTGACTAAAACATACTGGAACTATGTGACACAGGCAAAAATAGTATAGAGTTTAACAACAGCTTTTCAGGGCAGAAACTATTGAAGTCAAGCTCTGCAGCATGCAATCCCCTCCCTCAAACTCGATGTGTTTTTTATAACTGTCTATCTTTTTTTTATATTTCAGTTTTAGCCTGCTTCCACCCACTTCTTAATGCTCTGGAAATAATATCTGAAGACAGTTAGTGTAGATGCTGGATAGTTTAGGAATGGCCTACAAGGCTTTTCATTACATTTCAGTGAAGCAAAACAAGGTCATATCCAGAAAATAAGAACAGACGAATATGACCAGGGACCAAGGAGGAAGAAATTGTTGATTCTGTACTCGATCCTCATCAACTACTGTGAAATGAGCATCTAAAGCTTTAACAAAGAAGGCACAGAAGTAAATCTTGGTATTGTGGTAAAATAGAACTCTTCTTTTAAAGTGCTGTGAATGACTAGCAGTGAGGTCAGGAGAAATGTAACACGGAAAAAATTGAAAAATCCCTTTCTAAAGCCAGCAAATACTTCTATCCTTTGTGGTTGCAGCTTTAGATGAAAGACTGTTCTAGGCTAGGATTACACTATGAGAGGAAAAGAACAGGTCTTATCTCCAAAGCAGCTGGTAACTAGAGAAAGCTCAGTAAAATTTAGATTTCAGGTGTTCCTAAGGAAAGGACTTAAATTCTCGATATAAAAGTTGGAAGGAAGGTGGATATAGAAAGGGTAATAAGATCATTACCACGAACTGTGGAAATCAGCTTGTTATGTGTTCCCTTTCTTGTTTGTTTTTTTTTCCCTATTTTTTTTGACTGAGCAGTTAGGGTTTGTCTAGTCTTGGTGTTTTTTTTTACATTTCTCTTGGGCCTCAGAATGGTTTGTTTTCTTGCAACATTAGTCATTCTGAAACTAGTGTTTCCACAGTAGTGGCTCATAGATGGATTTTGAAAAAACTGTCATTGAAGTTTACACTGCTCTTTAAATTTCAGTTACAATTACAATCTCAACTAAAATAGATGATTGCAACTGGCACATAAAACCATAATTCTTTCTACAAATGCAGAACTAAGGAATGAAGGTTGCTTCTACATTGTGCTCTTCTCCAGTGAAATATTACTTGGGGTCTCTGGAAACAAACGTTGTTTTATTGTAGATTGAGATAGTAAGTATAAAATAGCAGCCTGGCATTATCATCGATTAGCAATGTACTGTTTGGCCCTGACACTTCTCAATAGTTCAAAGTTCTGCCTCCACCTCAGCCCAAGGGCTGATAAGTGTGGGCTGTGAAGGGACAGAAAAGTTAAATGCTGGAGATTTGTTCAGGGAGGATGAAGAGTTTTCATTCAAGGAAGTACTCGCTGTTAGGAAAACTAGGCCTAGGAAAAGATCAGTGTGGGGAAATTCCATTTATTACACCTAGAGATGTTTATTCTCTGCCTGTTTTGAGAAGTTAGATTCCTGTGTAGAGATGACACTTCCTTACAGACGTTCTGTGAGGCCTCTGCTGAGAGTAAGAGCTCTTAAAATGACAGGGGAGAAGACAGCCTTGAAGTTACGTACATGCAAAAAGTCTTGTTATTAAAGCACCAGTAAACAGCCCTGGGGGCACTCTTTATCCCACTGCATGATTTCACTCAGTGATGCTTTGCAGTGTATTCAGTTTCCTACTTCAGAATAAATTTTCCTTACTCTAGCCAGTGGTTTAGTCCTCTGGGCTACCTGCGTGCATATCAATTGTTACAGGCTGCATTTCCTTCTCTGGATTCCAGAAAACTCCTTTATTTTTGTGCTTGCTGATCAGAAATTTCATTTGATTTCAGCATGCTCATATGAGAGCAGATTAGTCACCTACAGATCAAAAGAGCCGGTGATCAGATCCTTTCTCATTTTGTTCTACCAGAGCTTCTGCTCTCGGTCATCCTGAGTGAATAATTTGTGAAAACATATAAGAAGGTACAAACCTGTCATTGCTTACAGCTGGCCTTCAGGACATACTGAGCACCAGACAACTCAACAAGTCATGTTTACTGTACATTCCTTAGCTGTACATATAAAGAAATGGAATCTGGATATTCTGCAAAAACAAAGATCATGAGCCAAAAGGAAGTGTAAACTGGGCCGTTCTGAAGAGATTAATCACTCTTTGCTCAGTTTGCATTATGGCTCCTTTTCTACTGAAATCAGAGGAGGCTTTCCTGTGAAGGCATTACCTAAATAAGACCTGGAGTGTTCAACTCCAAGGCTTCTTGTCTACCACCTCATCATCTCTACTCGCCATCGGTCTACTTCAGGATCACTGAACTGACAGAAGAAATCAAATGGCTCCTCTAGCTAGCCTAGGAAAGTTATCTTAGCAGTAAAGGTCTTGCTGTTTCCTAGACAGGCTGCAAAGGCTTTGAAACCCCAAGCTGTTGAAGAAAGGAGGGTGTTTCCCTAATAAGTATCAGGTGACATAGGAGAAGGGCAAGCAGCAGACTCAAAACACTTTGGGATGCCCACAGCTGTTAAAAGCATTTGAGAGAGGTGAGGGGAGTACTGCTGAAAGGACTGGCCACAAGCTCTCCTATTTTCAAATGGACACGCAGTCACTTTTCCTAAGAGAAAGAATGTGACTCCAGCTACGACTTTACCATTGCAGCAGTAAGGAAATGACAGACATGGATAACAAGTATTATAACACAAACAGAATACAAAATCAGGGAGGGCTTCAGAGACTCCATGGGTGACTAGGTGAGGTTTAGAGTCTCCCAGCATTTGTTTTACTGTCACATTTGAAGGATTTTTAAGTATCAATGGATTGCAGAGATGGCCCAGCCAGCCAATTAAAGTTATGATTCATTGCCACGGAGCTTATCATCATGTGTCTGTAGTATCATTCAGTGAATGCCTCCAAACTACGAGGATACACTGATTGACCATAATTAGCACTGCATCATAAATTCATATAGGGCTTTAAAAACATTAAGAAACAGTATGTCTCCTCCCCAGAGAGCAACAGCCTATAACTAAGTAATTTTCTCAGACACAGCATAAGCGTGTTTAATTTAGCTTTTAGCCAACAAGGACATGATAATTACTTTTTTCTGACTAACAGTGACCCATGTCTCTGTGAGAAAATGAAGTTTTGAGGATACAGCTAGAAGGAAGATGCAAGCTTGGAAACTAGAATGCATTGCAGTTGCTAAAGAGAGAGCAGGACTCAGTGTCACCTACAGAGGAAACTTTTAGCTGTACTAGGTTATTTGCCATGGGATATCCAAATCAGTGGCTTCAAAGACAGAACACGTTGGCCATCTCTCAGTTTGAGGCTTATATTATATGAAAAAATAGTCAAATATGGTCTGTTCAAGGTAAGCAAGGAAAGCAAAAATATTCAGTCTTTTATCAATCTCTTACTCTTACTAATATTTTTTTCTAATTTTATGCTACCATACAACAGCCTTACTAAGATGGTAGTTTGCCTCTCCCTTTTATTTTGCAGTCCCATATGGACTTCCTGATGAAGTTGCTTTCATCCCACTCACTGTTCTTACAACTGCTGATACTGCCACTCATTAATTTACACATCACTGCTTGGCTGAATTCCAAGACTACCTCAAGTTTGACCTCACCTGTTGCAAGACAACTAGGTCACATTAGATTTTTCTATAGAACTAATCCTTTTTCCAATTTAGAGCTGTGGAATTCCAAGAAGAAAGTTGGGAAGAACTGGGTAAAGGAGACATTCTTCACTTGTAAAGATGTTCCTGTGTTCCTCATTCCCTGCTTTCCTTCAAAGGTGGTTTAATTTTAGTTTAGCAAGTAGGCTTTTATAGTTTAGAGTTGGAAGGTCAGGACCAGTTCTGTTGTGCTTGAGCCTCCTGGGTACCAGAGGCAGTGTTTTGAGAAAACAAGCTACAAAAAGAGATACCCATGGTTTATTTGCTCTCTGTCTTGCTTTTTTTTAAGGGTTTAGCAGGAGATCCCACACACTGCTACTACCGTACTTAGGAGCTGAAGAAGACACGCCTTTTATCTGCAATTAAGGACAAGCAATCAACATCAGAAAACTTGTGGAAACTGAAATTTGGCTGGAATAAAATGAATCTCTGTCAACATAACCAGAGGCTCAACAGTTTTCTGATTATTAATGTGCCTCAGAAATCTGCTGGGGCTGATTGCACATAACCAATGAAACACCAGTGGTCTACTCAGTTTTCAGTTTCTTGGAAGACTAGACATCCTTTGCCTCTGGAGCCATCCAGCCTTCAGCTTTCAGTGAAAGCAAAACAAATGTAATGTGCATGCAACCATAACCACATGGCAAGATTATGCCTCTGCAAACTATCCCATCAGATACTAAGATATCACTAACCCTCATGTTTGCTGAAGGCAGAAAAACTACATTTTGCAAGCATTTATTGAATGCTGAGGTTATTGGAGTGTGAGAATTTTTCCTGCTAGGAGTTTTTCATTAAATCATGTTGACAATATTTTTTATTATTTCCTGATTAAAGAAAAAAGTTTTCTAGCCTCTCCAACTCAATGTGGATGCCTTACGCTCCGTTCTCCGCAACTCAAAAGTCCAGGCTCTAGGCCTTTCTTCTCTAAGCACAGAAAAAAATCCCAGAGCAGATTTTAGAGATCTCTCAAGGTTTTAGCTTTGCTAGTTTACTCTAACTTTATTTGACAACAGGGCTTCATTGGTAGGAGACTGTCTCTCAGTTTTCCCTTACTGCAGTTTTAGAGCTTGCTTAATCCCACAGATTCTGTGCCCTACAAAGCCAATTGATTTCTGAGCACTTCTTATACTGAGTCCCTGAGAGTATTTAGCCCTTTGTGGTTTGAAGTCTTTCTGGCTGAAGACCATCTGCTTTCACTAAATCAGTTCAGAAGGGTGTTTGACAGCATGGTCAGTAATCTCAGTTCTATATGTCTCTATTATCTGCTAAACTCTTGGGGCAAGGACAATCTGCTCATGATTGCCTTTGCCCCTACTGGGCAAACCAATAGAGGACCCAGCATAAAATGTCACTAAATTCTCATGCATTTTCACATGTATGCATTCTAGGAATAAATGCCTCTGATATAATGGTCAGAGCCACTGGGCAATCTTATCTCCCGTGATGAGAAAGTACAAGAAATGTAAAGCACCAGTACAGAAGTGAATGCAGAGGACTCATAGGGGCTGGCAAATGCCCCACCAGAAGTAAATATACAGCCAAGACTGATCTCTTACCTGATTTATTAATATTTTTCAATTGCAGTGATCATTAAGCAGCGAATGAATTAATAAAAATCGATGTCATATGTGGAAATGGCCTACCAACCAGGAAAAAATGAACTGCATTCTTCAGCCACTTCATTTCCAAGGAATACTTGAAACCCACTGTGATCAGACAAAAAGGACATTGTTTCAGTAGAGATGTATTGAAAATGTACTGCGCAAAAGAGACAATCTTTACATATTAATCCAAAAGAGATCAGCCTTCAGTTATGACAGATTTAAAAACTGTATAGAACAAATTAGCAGTCCTCTGTCTGTTCTGTAGAGGTCAGTTGCATGGGGGTTTTTTTTAACAACTTTATTTAGCACTGTAATTTATCTTCTATTCATAGGGATTGCAGTAAGAGGAGATGGTTTAGAGAAGGTCCAAATGATCACAAAGCTAAGTGTTTACCATGAAATTATTTATGTTGATTTTCTCAGTCAGATTTCCATCTCAAATGACCAACCCAAGAGGGAGACATACATTTGTCAAGCTGAATTATCTTACTGGTATAAAACCACACAAAATAAAAATAAAATCCACAAAGAACCCTGAAAATTATTATACATATTTTTATCCCCCACCCCCCAGAACTATTCCATATTAAAAGAAGACTGAAAAAAATGTGTGTTTTTCAGATAAAGTTCAGCTTTTGAAAGTCCAGTGTCCCAAAAGGCTGTTTATTGGTGCAGCAGCACTTTGGATTGAAGGGGGGAAAATACTCTCTAAGTAGATTTTCTTAGATGTCAAATACCAGCTATTTTTAAAATTTGGAACTATGAAAAACTTCACTGATTGAACCGGTTTCCTGATTCAGGAGATTTCTGATTTTTATTAGACCAAATCCTTGTCTGTTATAAATTAATGTAGCTCTTGTTCAGATGGAGCTGGATGAACAGTGACCACTGGAAGAATTCACAGGACCACATTGTAAAGATAAGGAATCTCATGGCAAATAATCTGATCCACAAAGGTGTTGCTTACAGTAAAACCAAGGAAAGAGGCACAATTTTTTATCAACACTCCTTACACTTCTCATATTTTACTAATTGATTGGAGAGCAATTAAAAACTAAATTAGATTATCAATCAAATGAGGTTGGACTAAATACTGTTTCTGCAGCCATGTACCAGCAAAATTTAGTTTGTTTGCAAGTCTGTGCCTTTACTTTAGCTATGCAATGCAGATTGAAGGCTGTGCAGCAAACATTCGCCACACAGTTTCCTTACTTTAATATTATTCTAGATTATTCAGGGGGAAGGAAAAAATAAAATAAAAAAATTAGTATTCATCAGAATATAGCATGCTTTTAAAACTCTCACTTGAAAAATTAAGTGCTTCTGAAGCCTACAGCTACACTGGTGCTTCATGAGCTCAATGCTAACACAAAAGCCCTCAATCACAGATTGCAGGGAGTTCAAGAGGCACTTTGCAGGGACTGAATCACACATCCCTGAGGGGTTGCAGAGGAAAGGCTGGGTCCCGACCTGTCGTATCAGAGAAAGCGCACTGACTGCAGAAGATAAAAGATAAGTTATTGAAAGCAATGTGTTGAAACAAACAGCCTCACTTGGCCTGCTCTTAAAGCCCAGTTTGTTTGCAAAATATTAGGAGGAAATATTTTTTGGGTTACATGGAACAGATGGGGAGAAAACAGGACCTTGGAACAGCAAGTTCACTCTACATTCCTAGAAAATTGTCTGGGTGAAGGGTGAGTTTTCCCTGGGGTTTACATATCCTTATAACCTACTTCCCCAAAATATCAGTACAGTTTTCTTTCTCTCTTTGATAATTTTCTATTCCCTTTTTCCTCTCCTCCTCAGCGTTAATCTGAAAATTTACCTCCAACAGATTTTCATTTTTTTAAAAAATGAGTAATTGAAAGTTCATGACTTTCTTTCTACAAAAGCTTTCTTCTCACATTTTAATAAGTATGATTGTGTATCCCTTTGGAGGAGGGAGAAATGTGAAAGGGAAGAAAGCAAAAAACCCTGTGATGAGATTAAAATAACACAAGGAAATATATTTCATTCAAAAGCCTGCATCAGCTTTAGTGGAAGTCCTTCCATGTACACCTTCCATGCTGCATTTAGATTGGGCATAAACTGTACAGAATTGATACCTGATTAAAAAGGAAGTGTGATTTATTTGTATGTGAAGGGTGAAGTAGTGGGGACAAATCACATTTGAATCAATTTAGACAGTGTTATTATCACTGTCCTGAATGAGGGCTCCACTAATCTTACACCACACGAGAATATGCCATAATACTTCTGCTAGAGGAAAACAAAAGCTTTACTGGGAAAAAGTAGTTACTAAACTATGGGGATTTGATAAGGACCTGTGGAAAGACCCAAGGCAGGGAGCTAGAAGAAAATACAGGCATTGTTGGATATAAACCTTGTTCCAAGGAGTTAGTTTAATAGGTATCTATGTTTCATGGAGACAGAGGCAAACCCATCAAAGTGATAGCTGCTTTGAATGGCAAGGTAGTGGTTATGAATAAATCATTTCCTGAGACAGAGAAATTCTGAGGACTCCTTGTGAAAATATGCATTGTTTATCTTTCTGCAAAAGCATGCTTTTCTTAGAAAAAAGTATCAGTACATAATAATGAAAGATGAAGTTAATATTTTTTTTTATTGTAACAGGTCTGACGTTACACCTTTACTTATACTAAATCTGAGCTTCACCTGCTGTCTTGCACTAACACTGCTGTACTTTGTTTACTTGGACAAAGACTGCCATGAAGACTTAGACTCCTCTCTGGGTTTATGCCTCTTTTCTCGGTTTTATCTTTTTTATTGAACATGTGTCAGACAAGTTAAAATATCAAAGCTATAAGCTAAATTCAGGCACACATATATGAAGCAAGCAGTTGCAAACTTCCTAAAGTCTTGGGACCAATCTCTTGGTTATTTAGATTCATACCATCTCTACACTACATTTTCCAGGAAAGATTATCTCTTTGAATATCAAATTGTTTGGAGCATGAATCCTTTGAAGGAAGGTGTTTATAACGTACTTTCTACTTTTACTGCATGTTATGAATGCTCCTGTTATTGACAAAGTGCAGTCTATGAAGTCCATCAGAAGTAATAGATGAAGTTGATTTTACCACCTTTCCTTTCTTTAGCTCATTGATTTCAGCCATCTTACATCTTACTTGTTACTTCTACATTAGTGCCTCTAATGCTGACTCAGTACCTCACAACTAGTTTCAACTTTTCTTGCTGCCAGCTAGGCAAACCAAATTCAGTAACAAATGTGAAATCAATTGCAGTTAAGGACACTTTAACGGTGAACAAAGAGAGCAGGAGTTCAGTAGCATCAAGAAGTATGCAAAGAGAAGTACATGCAGGAAGCAACAGCTGGGTTTTTCTTATTCCAGCATAAAACAGAAGCCTCTAGGTGACTGGATATTTCATAAAAGCAAAATCTGAATCAGTCCCTTCATCTCAGGGAGGCAGGTGTTTAAGATGCTGGTGACTGATGGAATAGTTACCACACGTTCAGTTATGATAAAGGTGAGTAATGATTTTTTTGTCATTCTTCACAGACTATCTTAATATCATTCTCCACCCTGTCAAAATAAGAGACCTGCTTTTCCACATAGCACCCAAATGGCCTCAATGCTTTGGTAATAAAGTAATATGGACGTGTGCCACTCTTCTGTTAGCCTGTGAAAAGCTGGCTTCGGAGCACAGGTGAGTTCATGTGGTAGACCTTTAGAACGCTGTTAACAAGTGCAGCAGGAAACCCTGAATGGCATGTACTGTCAACACAGAAATTTAGTAACCACCAAGAGGTTCTACCCTCCCCTCCCTGGCTGGATTTCATATGGACTGACAGGAAGAAATCACCTCTTTAACCTTCTCTGACAGCCTAAACAGAAATGAGGGATAAAACATTAATGAAAAAGGGGGGATAAAAGGAGAAGAAAATAACAATATCAAGTAATAATAATCTTAATGAAACAGCCAAAGGAAGAGAATTCAGGGAGGGCAGAGATAATGGCATGTACCTTATTATGTTAGTTGCCTCCTGGTCTGGAGTATCCACATGAATGTACAGTGTCAGAGACTGAAAGAAAAATGTTGAGTACAGTCAAGCTCTGTGTCACAGGGTATTAAACAGGACCAAAAGACTGGGTCAGCAATACTGCCTCTGAAGCTCTCTCCAGCCCACACCTGCACCTCTTAGAAAGGAGATACCCTTTGTCAATTTGCCAGATAACAAAATATGAGTTACATGTTTGAAAATGTTCCAGTTGTTAAAGCTGCTTTGGGGAATACTGTCTACAGAAATTTGTAGCACAGTGATAATGTAATGTAATTCTCCAGTTTATAGAAGAATCTTGGATGAAAATTATTTCAAAATCCCAGTTGAAAGGTAAATTTATGATAAATGTAACATGGTAAATCTTTCCTTTCTCAGTCAGTAAGTTGGTGTTGACATCAGTGTCAGATTGAAAATAACAAGTGCAATGAATGATTATGTGTCCTGCATGTGTTATGCGAGTTAATTTAAATTTAGTCATTCACAAAAAAATGTACAGTTTAATACACTAGTTTTTTAATAAATTGACTACATAACTCTTTAGGCCCTTAGTTTACACACAGTCTATTTATAAATAATTGCTCCTTAGATTCTGACATAAAATTACAAAAGGAACTCTGCCTTTTTGGAAAGGTTTGAAACTTGACATTGAGATGTGGGTAGAGATGCTGACATGATTACAGTACAGATTTTGCCAGGAAACCTACTACAAAGGAATTTGAAAAGGTCAGCCAAGTCCCTAGTTCAAAATACATTTCTGAAGAACTTGGTGGCAAAAGCTCTCAAGTTTCATGCACGGTAAGCATGTCATGGTGTTATAGGTTTAGCTAGGTAGGCCTAAATTTAAGCTTTAAAACTCAGATTTGAGCTTGAAATTGTCAGCTGCCTTGAGCTGGGCCAGGCTAGCTGACAGCTGACTTCTTTTAGCTAATGATTTTGTATTCCAAACCATCTTACATCATCTCAATAAGAATAAAATCCAGTGTGTAAGAGTGGCTTAAGCAGTTTCACTATGGCTGAAGTGCAGAGAAGACGTGCTATGCCTTGTCTGCTGTCTTAGGCCTCACTCCTGCTTCGGCTGCTGCTCCTTGCATTTTGTTTAGTTTCAGAGAAGTAGAAACATTTTGCTGTTACTCTTTCTGTTTCTTGCTGAATGTCTTTTAGAGTGCTTATGGATTTAGAGTAATACACTTTGTATTAATTGGAGAGTGAGAAGTTCTAGTTATATGTAACTTGTGTAACTTGTGTGTTATATTGTAGTTTTCTCTTAATTTTCTCTTTTCTGTATAAATACATGTAGTTAGTTTCAGCATAAACTAGTTTAGAGTAGTTTTTTCCCTCTCCCTCTTCTTCCCTTTTCACTCTGTCTCGGACAGTTGGCATTTTGCCAGCTCAAACCAAGACACATGGTCAGCTCACAAATTCCCTGGTATCACTCCAGTTTGCAGGGGGAAGTGCCCCTCCCTGTTCAGAGCACAAGTGAGCCTGTTTCAGGATGTTATGCTCTGATCCACTTGGCGTGTTTAAGGCAAAATTGATTTACTCTGGAAGGTGCACTGGAGAAACAACAAAATTCTCTGGACATTCAATAAAACACTTTTACTTATAAATTTTAGAACATTAAGGTAGAATAAGGCACTTGGAAAATTTTAAAACAACATCCAGACAAAGTAAGGCACTTCACAAACTTTGACTTGGCAAACTTCAACTTAGCCAACTTTAACTTATCCAGACAACAAAGCACTTACTAAGGCATTGACTGGAATTTTTCAGTCTGGTTTACAATATATTTTGAGACGAATTTAGGAGAAGAAAGAGAGAAAAAGAGAAAGAAAGCATAAAAGGACAAGATTAGAAGTGTACATAGTCACCTAGAATCCAGTGATGAGACCTGAGCGTTGCAATTTTTTTATCTATTGAGTGATGGTCTCTATTTTTATCTGTTGGGGCTGCGGGAAGCCCACGAAACACAAAGTTCAAAGGGTTAATATATGCTCAGGCTCTGTGGGAACACCCAGGTAAACCCCCTAGGGTATGGGGGTATGATCTAACACTGTCGACCACAGGGCACTTCAGAGGTCTTTGATGGTTATGACCCTTTCTAAGACATGTCAGCTGTTTCTCACGTCAGCATAGTTATGCCAGTTATGCCCCATCAAAAGGGCTGAACATCTTCAGACCTATGTGTGAATGTTCCAATATCTCCCCCAGGGGAGTTTTCACACCTGAGGCAGTTGTGTAAGCGAGGACATGGGCATGATAAAAAGTACTATCCCACTTCGCAGGACCTGCTTCTTATTGGCCTCTTCCCCTATCTGGCTCAAAATCCAGCTTGTAGCCTCCAGTGGTGGATGTGCACTCCCTCTGCATCTGGGAGGTTACCTTGTGTATCATCAGCAAAGTACCCAGTGCTTTTGAAAATGGACAATTGTTTTGAGAAATTAACCATTAACATTCCAGTCTCTCACACAGGGGTGAGCAGAATTTCCCCTGGAGTTGCGCATCCATGTTGTTAGAAGCTGTTACAGTGAAAGGTGCTGGATTTGAAACTGAGAGCAATTTTTCTGCATATTATTTTTTTTTCTATCCCTGAATCCCATGAAAAGAGGAAGAAAAAAGAAGTAATGCAATTAGACTATGAGAGCTGTAACACCTTACATGAACTGGAAGGTGAAGAAAAGCTAACGAGTGGGAGGAACTGGGGATTGAAGAGTTCAGGCTTAAAAAGGCAAAAGTAGAGCCTTTGTAACTATTCAGCCCCTCAGCAGTGCTGCACTGTCAGCAAGAGCTTTGAAATCCACATAACATGTATTGGAGATGAGAAAACCATAAAGCAGATAATGTACATACCAGCAGATACAGAAGAGGTCCACACCATGAATGTGAAGGACCTAGTTGGACCTTACTGTTTTGTTTTCTTGGCAAAGGCCAGTATGTGGGATTGAATATCTTTCACAGGAACAGAACTTGCTTTCAGAGGGTTCTTGCAAAGCAACAAGTTTCAGAAAAAAAGCTTCAAAATGGTAGATGCCCACATTGACCTCTTCAAAATTGAAAATCTCGGGTTTATGGCATGTAACAAGCTTTTATTTGAAAATTCAAGCTCACAGTGATTGAGAGACTAAAATGACCTGAAATAAAATGAAACACTTCAAAATTATATAGAAGCCTGCTTCGATTGAATAGGAATCATGCATTTAACTTTCAGTCTATGAAAAATGTGACATTTCAACTTCTAAGCCCTATTTATGGTGAATACTTTCCTTTAATTGGGACAATTTTCCTAAGTGGGAAAAAACCATCTGTTTCCTTCTCCTTCCAGCTGTGGCTTTGCTCTTTTGCATTTCTCTGCTTCAGTTCTGTATGCACTGGGTAGCATTTCAATGGGAAATAAGGAAGGATGGAATAGAAGGGCTTCATTTGCTTTTTTAGTAGAAAAATCCCTCTGTTAAATGTTATGGTCATAAAATGAGGGGCCCATAATACATGAAACGCCAGAATTTGAATGTCCTTTCAGCCTTAACTCAGCCGTCTTCTGCTTATATATTACAATGCACTTCTTTTTATGGTCACCTGCTTCTTTCCCCAGAGCCTCATACCACATAAATAGATATTTTCTGAGTGAATAGCTTTGTCTTATTGTGCATTATCACCACTGTTTAAAATGGTTGCTTTGACACTTTGTATGGACTGATGCCGTAAGGTCCTATTTCAGTTTTCTTTCCTTTGAAAGATTGCTATTTGCTGTTGTATTATTTTTAATATTCTAAAATCAAAAGATATTCTGAAAGAAAAACATTTCTTCACTGTTTGTGATCAACGGTCAACAAATTTACCTTTGAGCTCTGATATTTGAATTTCAGACACTAATCGAGCTGCTTGTTCATTTAAAGGTACAGGCCAACAAATTAAGTAACTGTAATACAAGAAGCTGGATTTCATCTGCAAATAAGGTGGCCACAACATTTTGTTGTTATTCTGCAAACCTTTGGGGCAGTCATCTAAGTTGAGCCTTAACTGTGGTTTTTACAGTCAGCATCACAACGGTTTTGCTTTGAACCTTTTGTTTCACTTGGCCACTAATGTCAGGAAACTTCACCTTCCCTTTATACTCCAAAGGGATTAAATATCCAATGAAAAGTCCATAAAATGCATATTCAAGTGAAGCAAACAGATTTTTCAAATAACAATAAATCAGAGTATTTAAAACAAAATAATCAAAATACACAGAAATATGTGTCTTGATGGTGGGAAAGATTTTACTTAACATTCTCACAACTTATATATATGCCCACCTCCTCTTTCACCAGTTCCTGTCTCCAAAAATAAGCTGTATTTCATTCACATTGTTTTTGAGGTTTCCAGATAATGTAACCCACAAATCCATCTGCATTTGGAATGCAGTGGTTTGTGAATGACCTTTTCATTACATTCACCAAGCAGGATCTTGATCCNTTGGTTGTTTGAAAAACTCATTTAACACAATTGATTGTAACATTTTCTCCCTTTTTCCCCTGTCATAACTTCCTGATTGCTGTTCATCTGTACCAGATGTGCTCTTTACATTTCCAAATTATATAAACGTACTACCCAAAATGGTTCTCTCTCTTTTCCCATCTGTTGTATATTTATATTTACAGTAGCATGCTAACTTGTATCTTATAGCACACATTTAACTACAGGTCTGGAAAAGCATGGGGACTTCCTCTCTTAGAGGTGCAGTTCCTGCCATCTGTAGCTATATCTCTCCTGTCTTCAAAAACATCTGACTATGTAAGCTACACAAAGCAGACTTAGATAGAACAGCCCTTAAGGAAAATTTGAGGTACTGCACAGAGTAATAGTACTGAAGAAGCAGATGGCACCCTTTGCTCTGAATCAGTCCTAAAGCAATGGTGAGAGGGTGTCAATGTCACCCTGGGTGATATCCTTCTAATGAAATAAACAGGAGTGACAGTTGAATATTATCAGTTAAATCTACTGCTCAGTATAAAACTGGGAATTTAAGTGGACTTGTGTGTATCCATGTCTACTTCCTAATGCATATCCCTTGAGAAATATTAACTGTGAGCCAAAAATACTCACTTATTTAACAAAAATGATAACAAATTCTTCAGATTTCATCTTCTTTACCTTTTCCAATCTAATAAAAAGAGAATGGTGACTACTTTGCTCATCAAGAGCAAGAGTTTTATGCATTTTCATGTTCAGAAAAATGATGGGACTGTCAATCATGACACTGCCTGTGCATGCACAAAACCCTTGTCTAAGTGCAGGGAAATTTTTTTCCATTGTGTAGGCTTTAGAACTTATCCTTAAATTCATTCCAGCATTTTTATACAAGTGTAAGGGGAAATTCCAGTTTGCATTCATGCTTTGATCCCTGCACATAGAGAGATGGAATTTCCATCAGGTTGGAAGTTATTTTGGATTTTTTAAAAAAATCAAGTATTTCCATTTGACAGAGGGTATGTTGTGTCTGCAGTTTCGAGATCTCTTGGGTTTAATGTACACCTAGTGTTCTCAAAATTCTAGCCCCTGGATTTATGGGATCATGCTAAAAGCTAAACTAAAACACAGCAACATGTAACTTACCTTCAATTTCCTGTCTTTTGCATGACTTTGAGACTTAGTCTATCATCTTGAACCAACACAATAAAATGTGATGGTTCCACCCCTCCAGTTACTGCTGTAAAAGAGCAGTAGCATGACAGGCTCCTGACGAGCCCAGCTACACTATTCTCAGTCTGGAGGAAAGAGCAGGGTAGCAGATGCTGAGGCACACATTTTTGACCAAGATATTTTTGTCCTGAAACACCTACTCTAAACTGCAGTTCCCCAAACATTTGTATCTTTTTTTTTTACTTTCGTGCCTTTAATTTTTTCTAAGGTAGAAAAATTATCATATTCCCAATTCAGAACTGAAAAAAAAGAATTTTTACTGCTTGGAATCACTTAACAAAATAAGAGGCTTTAACAGTTCTCTGTGTCCAACAAAAAGATCTCCAAGAAGTATCTCATATATTTGTTTTGCAAAAAACCATTTCAATATCTTGTTAAATTACATCTTTGTTTTGGTTTTCTTCTGTAATGTAGCTTAATACATTTTCAGTCTTGGCATGAGTGCTGGTTTTGTTATAGGATTAAGTATACTGAAATATTGCCTCAAAATCCAAGCCTTCAACATAATATAATAATAGAGCTATGAAAACACTTTCACTTGCTAGGTCCATTTATTCCATCAAAATTCACACAGTATTGTATGTCCTGCCATATGTGTCTGTACTGCTGTGCCTCCATCTCTTGAATCTCTTAAGTTTTTCGGAAGCAGAAGAGAGCAGCTGCAGGAGAAAGTTTATACTGAAATTTGGGGGTTCTGTCTAACTGGAGCAGAGAAGGTGTCTGCGGAAGATGACTCCAGCTGTTATTTTCCTTGTCTGTGCCCCTCTGAGAGTCAGAGGACACAGTCCCTAGGAAGAGAGGGATTTTCTCAGCTTCTCAAAGAAAGTCTAGTGATTTTTAACTATTAGTGGTTTTTATTTTAACTAGTAGTGTCAAGTATTTCTCATAGTCTGAGATTCTGCAGTGCTGATGAAAGACAGAAGCTAAATCCTGTCCTGTGCCCTTCTTTTTATACAATAACTCTTTAGCTGTATGAAACATCTGTATAGTTCATATGCAAAGCTCAGCAATAATTTATTCAAAGTATTTCACCTCCCTTACTATTTCCAAACCAACTGTGAACAACTTAGAATTCAAGTGTCTTTGGAAAATAAATGTGGCAATCATTTCATGCAGAGACTGGTGTTAGTGTAGAATCTTTGAAAAGGGAAAGTATTAATTCTGTGTCAGTGGCACTGAAGCAGTGTGTGATCTGTGTCACTTCATTTTAGCTATTCTACTGTTTGTGAGTAAGAATTTGCAAAAAGTGAGACAGATCTTAACCTTCAAAGAATTAAAGAGAGGTCGAATTTTTAAAGTTTATCTACAAGTTTTCTTGAAAACTCATGAAAAAGGATTTGGCTAAGGGGATACTTCTTTGTCTAACAAGTCTGTACACTGACTAATAAATGTAAATGTAGAGAAGATGTATGTTATATAATTCTGTAAGGGGGTTGGCTTAATACACATGAAATTCTGATTTAAAATCTTATGATATCCAGTATCAGTAGAACACACAGTCAGCAGATTAACAATTAGCTTAGTGACATCCAAAAATGACTGGTTCCTAGTGAGTTCTAATCAAACACAGTTACCAATGTCTACTTCTTATGTAGAGGTTGTTACCAAGACAGATGTTATGCAACTTTTTCTTGATTAGCTGGAAGAAACATGAAGCTCTCAATGCCTAAATTGTCAGATGATACAATATTATGCAAAGAAAGCAATAATTAGAAGCAATTTGTCTCACAGTATGCTGGACACTGATGCAATGGACTGTAAAAAGTGCCATTTGTATAATAATAATAATGGCCAACCTTCGCGAACGAAGATTTGGGAAGGGCTCTCCCCACGTGAGTGTGCCCTTCCAGCCTGTGCAGTGGATTTTTTTTTTTTAGGTGAGGCACAGCGTGCACAGAACTGGCCCCACCATTTAAGTACAAAGGTTCATTTGCCACGGCCAAGCAAGCTTGGACAGTGACAGTGAAGTCCTTGGGACTGTCTACAGCACCCGGTACTAACCGGGGCTGACCCTGCTGAGCATCCGAGATCTGACAGGATCGGATGGCAGGGAGGCATTGAACTGCCAGGGGATGGTGCCTACTGAGACTCAAACTCGCGAGCTTGGGATTCAGAGACCGGAGTGCTCTCCATTACACCACGAGAGCGCCTCTGACATTTGTATAGACAGATAGAATATGCCTCAGAAGTGGTGGGAAATCAGTTGTAGTATTTACCCTTAAATGTTCATTTTTAAAAGAGACATCTAAATTGGTTTTTTTTTCCACTCAGAGAAGAGATTTCACATAATTTGCCTATCTTTGCAGAGAAGGCGCTAAAATATGAAAACTGTACAATTATTTAAAGCAATACATTTCCTTTCTGTTTACATCATACCATTGTTTTATATGGTCCCTCAATTACTCTTTCTACCTGGCCTTTTTCCTGCAGCTGAATGTTTGTGGTTCTTAAAATAAAATTTGCTATACAAAAATCTGCCACTTCAAATTTAGTTTGCCTTCTCTGAATAAAACAGAGTTCTAGAAAAGGGAATTATGTGTAAATGAAATATTGCTAAAGGCAAAACAGCTATGTAAAAGCTTAAGTGATCTGTCCACATCTCCTATGGTCCATTAAAACTATTTCATTCCACATTTTTCTACCAAAAAAATCACTTAGTTAAAAAGGATTCTATGTGGGTTTCACCTTTTTTTATTATTATTTTCTGAAATGATTGTGACCTGAGAAGGACCAAAATTAGAAGGAATTTGATGAAAACTTATAGAAAATTTTGTACTTCATTAAAAAAATAAAAAAGAAAAATTGAAAGGATATCTCTTTATTATTTTAAGCATGTCAGTACAATATTCTATTTGGTTTATACAAATGGGAAAAGAAATTCTTCAGTGTAATTTCTTTTTGTGCTCTCAAGTAGTCCTTTAGTATTTATTGCAATTTATTCATGTATCAAAGATTGTAATGGAATTTAAACCTTGTTGGCATAGTGCAAATAAGCTGTTTGATCTTCTTCCATAACCTGGAGACTTTCTGCTACTGGATAAATATTGCAGAAATAAATGGCAGTTGCACTTTACTGTTATTCAAAGGGTCATAGCACTCAAGGTTAATGTGTACTATGATGGCTTATTCATGAAAAATGTTTGCAAATCTTGAAAGTTTCATAAATTTTAACACATATAATTTGTCCAAAAGCTTTCTATACGAAAGCATGGTTGTTCTTTATCCATTCTTCATCATTCATTTCTCTTTCAAAACTTTCCAATCTGCCAACGAGGAAACACACACAGCATATACATATACATGACAGCGTCTGCCAAAAGGGACTGGTCACATGTTTATGACTAGACAAGAAGTTAAATTGTTCTATGATGCCATCAACACAAATTTTCTATGCCTTAAAAAAACTCCAGGATAAATATTTTCAAATTATTGTTTAGAAATTTGTCTCATTTTGCAAATGATTCCGTAAGAAAAAGAGAGTACTAGGTGTATCATACTGTTTATTCCAAGCAAATAATTCAGGTTATTCTGTTTAACATATCTCAAGAAGTAGAGTGTGGGTACATGAAAATATGCATTAAATTTCATTATTTTAATCATGGGAGCTGTAAATCCTATGAAGCCCAGCTACTTAGTTTTTGCAATATGAATGACCTAACAGACCTGATAGATAGGAGTTGGCTGTATACTTCTATATCCCCCAAATATGCTTTTCTCTCTTAACCAACACATTCAATGGTGGCACTGCCTTATTAGTGGAAATTTTTTCTCAGTTGCTTTTACTATTCCTGCAAATGTTTGCTTTCTAAGCCTGTTCTTGTTGTTTTCTGAAAATAAGTGTTAATAGACAGGTTTTGAAGGTTGTCTTTGGCCAGGTGTGGGTAGCGAGGGGGCTACAGGGGTGACTTCTGTGAGAAACTGCCAGAAGCTTCCCCCATGTCCTGCAGAGCCAATGGCAGCCGGCTCCAAGATGGACCCACCACTGGGCAAGGCCAAGCCAATCAGGTGTGATAGCAATGCCTCTGTGATGGCATCTGAAAGGAAATCTTCATTAAAAGACAGTAAGAAATAACGTTCCCATTTTATTTTTAAATAGTTTAAATTTTAAAACACCTGGACTTTGTAGGTAATGAGCTAATGTAATATTAATCCTTTTCCAACTTGTTTGCGGGTAAGAGTGTTTACTTTATAAATACATGAAATCTGAGGTTTACATTTTCATCAGGAAATTTATTAACAGAACTCATGCAAGTGGGCATATGAATATCACTGCAAGATTCTAAAAATAAAAAAGCAGACACATTTCTAAAAATAGGTTGCCACAGAAGGAAAAATATTAACTGGTCATTTTTTTCTGCAGTTCTTGATTGATCTTGACACATGAGTTTGCTATTTCTTCCATTCCTCTGTATCTTTGTCCAGCAAATTAAACATGCCAAGGTGTGAATCTGTGTGATTGTAATGGGTGAATTTTTCCCCCCTCAGTCTTCCCATTCAACTTGCTCATAGTAACATCAGCATCCAAAGGAATGAACCAGAAACTCACAGTCTAAAAATCTGTGCAGTCACTTACAGCTTGACACGTCAGCATCTGCCTTCTGCAGAAGTAGCAGATGGATTCATTTACCAAAAATATATTTCGTTTCAGTTCTCAGCCTGTCAGTCAAAACATGTCCAACTCTGTGAAAAGAGAAGCCTTGTAGTATATTTTGTTTATATAATGAAAAAGGGGCTTTACTATTCTCTCACTAGAATACAACTTTTTCTCCCCACTAACAATCGCAAAGATTCTTATATGCCATCACCCGTTCTTGTCCAGCTTACTTATGGCTTAAATGTCAAAGAGAAGTGGGTGCTACAGTTACTTGGAGACCTCCCCCATTTAACACTCCCCTCACTTAACCTTATACACGTTTGAGTCTCGTGGTGCATCACAGACAGTTCACACAACCTGCAGGCTCTCCAAGAGCTGAGAATGTGGATTAAAAGCAAGGCCACCAGACTAGAAATCTGTATGGAGACCCCTCTTTCAGAAAGAGTGTATTCCTTGACTGCACCACCGTCTGTTATCTAATCTCTGTACAATACAATGAATAAAGAATAAATGAGAAGCCAGAAGAAAATTACTGATGAGCAAACAGTCTATCCTACCCAATTTTATTGTATTATTGAAGTAGAATGTCACCAAATATCTGCAAAGGCATAAAAGGCTTTTCCATACAAGATTGTTGTTGTTGTTGTGTTTGTTTAACCTGCTTCAGGTATGGAGGGAGATTAATCATCTTTAATATAAAATCTTAGAAGCAGAAACAAGTAGACTGAATGTAATTACACTCACCTATACAACCCTTTCTTGCTATCTACTATGGACATTTTGTAAGGAAGTTCAATATTTTTACATCACTTCAAGTTTCTTTCTCAAGATCAGAATATTTTATCATGTCCCTAAATAGTTTGAGCCTAAAGTTTTGTCATAAATCTTATTAGATTGTATTGGCTCTCTTGCCTTTATTTGCTATGATCAGATGAAGAGTAGAAGAATATGCATTTTATCCCACAGAACATCTGAGGAAAAAAAGAAAAAAAACCCCACAAGTGGTGTTCACAGGTTCAAAGCAGCATCAGAAGAGGAACAAAGAAGATAACAGACACTAAACCTCTAAAGTATGTGAATAGTTAGCCAAGAAATATAGAAAAAAGCATAAAGAGATAATATTTTCAATATATGCCAAATTTATGATTCAGTTGGTATAACAGAGACTTGATGGGATAATCCATATGACTGGGAAATGAATACAAAGTGAAAAAGCTTGTTCAAGAAATGCAAGCAAGGGAATGATGGGTGAGGATCACTAATGCATACCTTTGATCTAGGTCAGACCTTTCAATGAAGACTGCTCTGCAGAAAAACCGAGCAATGATAAAAATACTAAAAGCTGTGCACAACTATCATTATGTAGGTCTAATGTTAAACTGTAAACCAAGAACATATGGATAAAGGAATTAGCAGATTCATCCAGAGAACATAAGTTCGTGATAATGGCAGGTACTAACTGTTCAGACAATTCCAAACTCTGTTTGTCCAGCAAGCTCTTCAAATCAATTGACAACAATTGGTTAGAGATAGAATAGGAATTGTCTAGTGTGCTTTACTCTAATTAGGAGGAAAGAACTGCCTGAGAATACTAGCCTTAGAAGGCAGCTCAGAGTGGAAGTCAAATTACAATATTTGTGATTTTTACGTGGTAATAAAAAGCAACTTAAAAATGTCATGGCTTTCAGAAAAATGGATTTTACTAAACTACATAAACTAATAGAAAAACTCTCATAAGGAGCTTGGTCTGAGAAAAATGAGTAAGCTGAGCTGAAAATCCAGTAAATAAAAAATCCCAAAGACATGGACAATAAATTTGTCTCATTGCAAGTGAGCACAAGAAACAAACATCAACTAAAACCTGGATGCATTTACAAAGAACACAAAATTGTAGAAGAAGCGTGTAAGAGCAGACTTGGTGTCCCAGCTCAGGGCGGGACAGAGTTAATTGTCTCACAGTTGCCATGAGGGGGTGGGGCCTGGAGCCGTGTGGGTGTCTCTGCCTTGCTGTTCTGCACCATCCACATCAGGGCTGGAAGCAACTGCTTGGAGCTTAATTTCCAGCTGGTTTTAAACCACAACATTTCAAAAGGTCAAAATAGAAGATCAATATTACTACTAACCCACACTAAAAGTAGTGAGAAATCCTTCTATAAGTGCATTAGCATTAAGAGGAAGACATAGGACAGGTTTGATACACTTATTCTTCAGAAAGTTTTTAGATTACTATTTTATTCCCATGTATAATTGGCTCAAAGCATCTGTCACTGTATCCATGATAAAAGGGTTCTATCTCGAACACACACAGGAACATTTTAGATAGCATTTAGATGTGTTAGGAAGTTTCATATCAATTAGGTTGAAAAATTGGTACAAACACGTGAGATCTCTAAACCATTTCCTGTGTAAACTCCTGAAGGATGTGCAAACACTTAAAATCCAAACAAATTACAAATTCAGTTGGGTTTGGATTTTTAAGTGGCAAGAAGTAGGAGGCCAGAGATTTATAGATCAGACAGCTCAACTCTGACTCCCAGGAAAATTTTCAGAACAAAGCTAATAACTTCTGATTTAATAATAAGCAAAGGGTGAAAGAAAATTCTGGATTTGTCAGGAGTAAATGATGTGCAAGGAATCTAAATTTCTTTCCATGGCATAAAGCTAAATTCCCACTACTCAAGAAACACTGCATAGTCTGACCCCCTCCCATCTTTTCTAGACCTTTGATACCATGATTCAGAGCAGTGTGTCTATTTTTTCAACGGAAAACTGAGTTTCCTGGAAAAGTGATGCAAAGGGGTACAGAACAAGGAGAAATGCCTATGTAGCTGCATTTCACGTGAGATTTTGGAAATTATTATTCAGATTAAGAAAATGGTCTGTATAGTAGCATTTTTAACATTATGAATGGTAGTGCATTCAGTTATTTCACATAAAGGAGTTGCTATATACCTTTAATTCTCCCATAATTCTCTCAATGCAGCCTTTAATTCTCTATACTTTCCCCTGTTGCAACCTTCTTTTTAATGCAGAAAAGAGAATACCAGAAATGTTTATTACGTATTTAAGATTCTGTTGTACCACAGGGCTATCCAGCAGCATAATGATGTTCTTTATTTTGTTTTCCTCTATTTATTCCCTAATACTTTCTTAGACTCTGATTGTTTTTTGAACGCACCAAACTGAGGCTATTGGAGAAGTATCAACTAAAATCTCAATATCCTATTACTGAGTAATAGGTGGTTAAGTCGGGACCAACAACTGAAACACTAGGTTAGGATTTTTTTTCTTATTCCCTCACTTTATACACCTACATTTGCTATTTCTTTTATTCTTTACTGAGCAGCTAAGATACATCTGCCTTTCTTCACAACCCGTGTCTGTTTTATTCTGAATAGTAATTCTTGGGTAATTTATATTGTTAGCAGATACTGTCACTTCAGTAGTTATAATCTTCTTAATATCATTTATGTGCATGTTAAAGACCTTTTTAGAGAGATCTCTGTGGGATTCAGGGTTTAGCTGTCACCAATATGAAAGTCCTTTATTATTTATTTTTACCAAATATAAATGAACAGAATACTGTAGTTATAAATAGCATGCATGTGTTTAGTAACAGTGATAGCAATATCAGACCAAAGTATAAGGATTTTACTAAGTATATGAGCAATGCAATCACCAGAGCGACAAGGGTGGTTGAGGTTGTACTAGGCGCCATCTAAGTAACAAAAAATTACCAGAGAATGGGTAAGTGATTGAAAATAGACAGGACATCCTCCAGAATGTCTGACAGGACAAAAAACCCCACAAACATAACCAAGAGCAGAGAACACCTTATTTGTGAGGGAGTGATAGCAATAAAATATCGGGGAAGGAAAAAGGTGAAAGAAGGCAACTTCAGTTTTGATTAGTCTCGTAGATGAGCTTTCACACTGAGCTGGTCACCTTCTTCAACTAGAAGAAACCAAGGGCCACAGCCATCAATGCTAACTGTACAGCACAAGCCTCATGGCACTGGGTACTTCAGGTAATTTAGAAAATAGGAGCTTACAGCTTGTATAGATAGTGATGATCAATATTGAGTGAGATTTAACTATTAGCATAAAACATGTTGGTAGTCAGCAAATTTAGTAAATTTTAGTCTGACAGTTCAAAATTGTCCCGACTTGTCAGTCATCCCAACCTTCCCATCACAGTTATTTTTGATTCTCTGAACATAGATAGATATACATAACTATATTTACACATTTTCCCTGAGATCCAGCTACTGCCCATTCCATCACATTAAGAAAACAATGCAGTATCTGTTAATACTGATTATATTAGAATATGTTTCGATGTTGATTTCTCTCCATCAATATCTCTGGCAATTTAGTAAATGCCTCGCCACTGTTTGCTGATCCACAGTGTAGAACTAAGGGTTGTTCCACTTTGCATATACACATGAAAGCATCAAATTTGCTTCCATCTCCAGCTGAACTATCAGTTCCAGTCTGTGCTCATCACTATCCCTAGAAGCTGTGACTGGCAGGCTGGGCTAATGTTTGGCAGAAAGGTTGTAGTGAAACCAGGCAGCCTGATATACAGGGTGGAAATTCTCTCCTTGGCAATTTCTCAGATGGTTGGGTTCGCACCTTGCTCCAGAAGATAGCTTCAGTTAAACAAAAAAATCCCCCAAACAAACAAACAACAAAGAAAACAAAACCCAGAACTCATGAACAAATCACTGAGAATCCATTTCATGTACAGCTCCAGACCCATCAAAAGGCAATGTGTCCTGTCAGACTACCACATTGTCTCTCATTAGCTTGCCAACGACAGGGGAACTCAGCAGCCATATAAAATCTGTACCTGCTGCTTGTGTTTATTTTTCTTTGAACAGTGAGAGGATGTACATTTCATCAAGTCTTGGGTTTGTAGTGCTGATAAATCACACTTGAGGGAACAGTGAAAACAGTGCTTATTTAATAAATATATGTTCATATTTCATATCTAATTGCTTCCAACGGGATCCTAAATGCATCCCACGGAGTGAAGGGAGTACATAAGTCACAAAAGGTAGAAAACATCTGAGTAATGTATACATTTCTCATGAGTCATAGATAAAGCTCAAGAGCAACAGTTGGTTTTGTCACTTTGCTACCTACTGCTGCTGCCAGAAGGATGGGGGAATGAGAGGAATGAGGGACAAGACCAAGGAGCAAACACAGGGAAAAGCACCAGTAGGAGTTAACATAATACAAGTTAACATAATACATAATACAAAGGAGATTTATATTTCCAAATCACTTGATAAATAACCCTTAGATCAACATATATGAACAGAAAGGGTAATAAATTCCACTGTTCTTATAGGAAGACATCTTACTCATTCTAGTTCTGCTTATGGTTAATTTATTGGTTTATTTACATAACTATAAAAATCTACTTTTAAACTCTCAGGTTGTATATCTACACACAGACAATACTATGTCACAGACTTCCAGGAATACACTGAGTCCCAAGAGTTTAGTCTTAGTCCCAGACTAATGCATTTAGTTTTGTTTTTTTTTTACTTTAATGATGTACGTGCTTCTCTTTAGCAAAATTTGTGAAAACTCTATGAGTTTCCCCATTTCTAGGATAACTGATCTAAACTAGGTCTTACACAGGTGCTTAGAAAGGTGGTAAATATGAGCTACTCACCACCCCTTGGCTCCAGCAGCTGTACAAAATAGGCTGGGATCACAAACTGGGCAGGGAGCTAAGAGGATCTTTAGGTGAAGCCAAATATTTCTGGAGAGCTTTATTACCTACAAGTTCTCAAGTTCTGCAAAAAAAGACTGGTAGACAGAATATTTAAGTAAGCAATATTTATCTCACTCTTCAGCTTTCAGGCACAAGACATCGCACAAACCTGTTTCATTCACTTGAAAAACAATCACTAAAAAAAGACTGCTTTCTTTACCTACAGATGGCAGAGATTGGCCTTGTGTTTTAAAGGGAAAGCAATTAACACTCATCTTGATTTTTTTCAGAAACAGTGTACTTTGGCCCTACAAAGCTAAGCCAGTCTTTAGTCTCTCCTCCATGGTAAAAGGCCCCTCTTCTCCAAGGGAAATCAGCTGGTTACAGGTAATGAGGCTGACTACTAGGCAGCTTGGGCTACAGAGGGCTGAGATATTTACTGTAATTGGGTTAACCTGTGAGCTAAGGCAAGGAACAAAGTTGATGCACTCCTGGTATCTTCCATGCTCCTGTATAAGCATGCTGGGTCTTGGGAGAGTAATTTAAAAGCTTGACTGTCATATTTCTAAGTATAAACGCTTCTGCAGGCGAAAATGCTTATATACCATAGGTCCAAGGCTTCCTCTGCTTCTGAAATCCTCCATAAAAGAAGCTAAATGCTAATTATTTGCAACTTTATTGTACACCTTTTATGCCTTTCTGAGACAGAGGGAAGGTTAGAAAAGGAAGTCCTACCATACACAAAAATCCTATAACACCAATATTTCCAGTTTTGAGGATCCCTTTTGCCTTATCTTCCGTCAAGGCCTTATGACTATCTTAGAACTTTATAAGGTAGTCCTAAGTCATTACTTCTTTCTGTTGCTGCTTTTATTCCCTTTCTCATTTAACATGGCCCATTTGCCAGGTTGAATTAATGAGTACAGGGCCAGCAACTAAACTTCCTCACCAGGAGATTTTGTTCTTAAGACCTCTCAAGCTAAGCAATACAGACTTGCTTTTGTTTAATAAATATATAGGCTGGTACCCCATTTATCTTCATTTGGTAGCATTTGAATCCTAGCAAAGGAATACAGCATTACACTAATCAGTAAGAATGATGTTATCATTATGTTGTTCCAGTGGCTACAAGATAATTAATGTTTAGTGATAGACACATTCAAAATAACATTAATTATGTTATTAATGATCTTAATTAACTTCAAATTATTCTGTGTTTTCCAATAAGTTCCCTATGTGTAGGAAGAAAGCTACACACATTACCCAATTCTTAGTTTCATGCTGTTTTCTTTTTTTACTACAAAGATTTAGCCAGAGCACTGAAAAGGCATCTCTGGAGGTTAACTTGAGCTTCTTTCTATTAACTATTTGATTCTCTTTTTTCATTTCTTTATTTTTTACTTCATAAGTATAAAATTTGAATAGCAAAATAATTAGGGGCATTTTTCTCAGTATATTTCACAATATGTGTTGTCTGATGCATGAAGTTGGCCTTGAACAGAATTCTTTCACCATGAGCAGCGAATGATGCTAAATGCCTCTCTAATAACTTTAAAAAGTTTTTTAATGATCTTGGGGAGATTTTTTTTTTCCTAGCATTGCAAGAACCTGGCTGAAACTGCCATAATGTTACTGGTTTATTTGTCTTTTAGGAAAGAAACCAGAGACAAATTTTTTCTTTTCTTCCCACCACTTCTCATTTAAAAGTACTTTTCCTTCAAAGGAGACATTTGTGTTGATGAAAACAGCTCTTTTGACAGTACCATGAAGGTTCTTTATTGATACACAAAGGAGAGCAGAGTTCCTAGGTAGTCTAAGCTCATTTAAAATGTATGCCACAAACATGAGAGCCTTATAGAAACAGAGAAAAGCCCTATTGTTATGTCTTCTGATTAGGGTTTCTCATCTAGAAACCATTTCAAAACATAGATTATTTGGGGACAATTAAGCACATTTTCAAGTCACCATGACTGGTGATGGGAGGAGTGTTTAAGCAGCATTACATTAAGTCCTGTCAAAACATACAAATAGATGAATTTAATGTTTCTTAAGACCAGCTCTAATCTAAACTAAATCCAGTAACCTGGATTATAAAACCTTTCTTTTCTGCTGCTAGTTATCCTCTCATTTTTAGTTAATAAACTCATGTGTATGTACATATATATTCTGATGTTTTATGTAACCTTGGGATTCACTGAACGTAGACATACCTTGTTTGAAATTGATAGGGCATGGAGATTAGTTGTAAGATAGTACCAGGTTTAATAAAGTTCCTACGCATTGCTATTTCAATTCTGCAGAGTAAAATCAAAAGATCCAGCACCCTCACTCTCAGGACCACGATGGGGGACCGCTCCCAAGATAATTCACACACACAGAGGCTTGGAGAACATATCGAAAGCTATTTATTTCTGGCTGGGGTTTAGTTCATAAAGGGTCCCAATAGGGGCAGGGTTTGGAGGAGGTTGGACAGCACATCTGGGGGCAGGGTTAGGAAGGCAGGGCTGGCAGAGGCTCAGGTGGCTGCAGCAGAGCAGGGAAGGAGTGTAGAAACACCTCACAGAAAGAACACACAGAGAGGGGGAAGGAACATGAGGGGTGTGAGTTTTGGGTGTTGACACCGACACCTTGCTAAAAGATAATATAGTTTTAATATGCCACAGAACACAGAGATAACACCACTTTGCCCTTCTCATCCTTACTCAGTTTTTCAGGGCTTTAGAAAAGCATCTGTCTACACACAGAATCCAAGATTTAGAATTTTATCCACCTGAAATGCATAATTATTTATATAGATTAACATGACATCAGTAGTAAAGATGAAGTGTACATCTATTCAAACTGGATTAAAGCTGATGGTGAGAAATGTCAGAGACATGCTTGTTGTAGGGAGTATGCTCTGTAAGGGCTCTGGCTCGCATTCCACAGTTATTTTAGTTGTGTGGGCAGTCACAAAGCTCATCACAAAGGAAGAACTAAATTGTTACTGAACAATAAAAAATAGTGAAAACTATCCCACAAAATATAGAACTGCAGTGGTAGGGACCAGAACTATTTTTCATCTTTCTCTGAGATATGCATGAAGTCAGAGTGGATAGAGAAAAATTAATGAATTCATTTTTATGAAATGAAGAGACAAGGTCTGGAATCTTTAACTGCTTGGAGTCAAGGTCATGTTTTCATCAAGGTCTGTAAAAGGCCATGCAGTGGAATGGAGGACATGCATTTTACAGTAATGTAAATAATGAGTAATCATAAGGAAAGGAAGATAAGTTAAATTCCTCCTTTAACAATGTTGTCTGGGAATTCATATTTTGCAGCTTAGTCATGATAGCAGATGAAATCTGTGCTTGCTTTTCTCTCCAATAAATTCATTCCTAGATATTTAGGAGATTGGCTTTGCATTTTTGCACACACAACAGAAACAGAAGAGTCTGTAAATCCATCCTGACATGTTTTCATTATTGTTTTAATGTGTCCATTTCAATGTTGTCAATCTCATCATGTCGGATTTGAGAAACTGCAGTTTTACTTCCATGTTATAAAAGCAACACTTTGATGATTTTGTCCATAAGACTTTCTCTACTTTTCAGTTTGACAGTGTATGCTAAAGAAAGACTGAAATCAGTGATCACCAGCCAGTTCCCAGTTTCTGTGACCCTGGATTTTACTCTCCTGTAAGCAACTGTACATTTGCCATAGACATGAGAATGCACTTCAGCGGTCTTCTACAGATGTGCCATCTACACATCTTCCAGGTCTCCTCATGGCTCTGTCAAATATTCTAACCTGCAGCCACAAGAGCTGAGTTAGTTACTCAGCTGCCTCTGTTTCCTCTTACACCAGATTCCTCAGCTAAATCCATACTTTACTTTGATGGCAGAATCCGTTACTGATCTAATCGTGGGGATTTGCAAAAGGTTATTTCTTAAATATGGCAAATAACATGTTTTACCTATTTTTAATAATGCAAGCAAAAGCTAAACATAGATCCTTATCAAGTTACTAACACAAGTCCTTTCCTCTGGTTCCTGCAAAACTTTATCCTTCAGATTCCAGGGCTTTCTTTACCTATCCCTGATTAAGATCCTGTTGTAGTTTGGGATTCTTATGTAAATTCTCTCCCCTGCCACTAACTGCCCATGCTAGGAGTTAACAAAAAGAGTCGTTAACTGCTGATTTCTTGGGTGGTGGCNTCCTCAGCTAAATCCATACTTTACTTTGATGGCAGAATCCGTTACTGATCTAATCGTGGGGATTTGCAAAAGGTTATTTCTTAAATATGGCAAATAACATGTTTTACCTATTTTTAATAATGCAAGCAAAAGCTAAACATAGATCTTTATCAAGTTACTAACACAAGTCCTTTCCTCTGGTTCCTGCAAAACTTTATCCTTCAGATTCCAGGGCTTTCTTTACCTATCCCTGATTAAGATCCACATTCTTCTTTCTTTATACTAAGTGCAGATTTCATTTAAGCTGGCCCAGCTCATTACCCTAATCAGTGTTTGAATAAAGTTATCGATATCACAAAGGGATCAACTTTCATTGTATCTTTGAAATCATTGGTGTCTCCACTGCCTGTCCATCACTAAAAAATCCATATTTTCCAATTAGAAGTCTTGCTGTTTCTAAATCACAATAAATGTTTGAAAATGGCATTATTCACAACATGTCCCCCCACAGCTTTTGGCTAACAAACAACAGGCTCTCAGGGGAGACCAAATTGACAGGGTTGGAACCTAGATAATAAAAGTTTCATTATTATAAGCAATGATGATATTTAATAATTGTGATCTCATTGGGAACAATTTCGTAGGATCACTTTTGCTTCATTACAATGTGTGAGTGATGATAGTAATAAAGGCTCACATGAGGAACTCCCAGCCTGCTTCCCACAACAAACATTAATTATTGTTTCACAAAATGCTGAAGCTGGGAAGTCAGTGAGCAGGGATTTTAGTTGAGCTTGGTGTGATTAACCATTCACTGTAATATAAGAGATAGTGAAGAAAATCAGATGCTGCTACCTACAGGATGAGGGAAAGACATATATGGTCCATACTTTCTAAATAAGGAAAACAAAACCAACCTAAACAGACCTATTTTCTGAAGGTGAAGAAAGTAGCAAGCTTAGAAAATTAATTGCCCTTAAAATGAATAGTTTCACACTTCTTTCTTTTCTTTTTTTCTAGCTGACCAGACATGTGACTTATGATGGTTTCTCTCACATCAAATGGGAAAATAAACACATGAGTTCATTCAGTGGGACATGTAGGCTGGAAATTACGACCTGATGTTTTGAGTTCCGAAGACTGGAAAACGGGTCGAATAGGAACAGATTGGATCTAAATTTACTTCAAAGACTGATTCAAATGTCCTGTTTATAGTGGAAGCTATAATTATTTTTTTCCTTGATTCTAAGTAAATTTGGCTATCTGGATAGGGAGCAGCACAAGGCTACCTAAAAATTTGTGGGTACACTGCCTTAAAAAGTATATCTGGGGGATTTCTTAAGGCACTATTTGTTTTGTTCTTTTTGAAACCTTTGGTTTCTTCTCTGCATATTTTTAACTCTTCTGTGGGAAAAGACTGATGTGAAATACTTCATCAAAATATTTTAAATGAGAACAAAATATGTTAAACAACATTTAGCCTGCAGAAGAAAAAGTGAAAAACTGTTGTTGACCTGTCTGGGTAAAGCTGTTCTGTGTCATTTATAGGAACAGGATGGTTTAGGTGGTCTAGGTTCCTACAATTATAAAGAATAACTGACATTCAGGAATAATCAGGCACTGAAGAAAGAGAAAAGGAAGAGCTGCAAGGCTGGTGTCAAATTGATATTCACAACCAAATTTTGTTTTTCATTATATCTCATTTATTTTGTGCATCAGGTGTTTAAATCGACATTACAATAATTTGCGATCGTTTGATCTACAGGAGGTCTACATGGGGTGAGAAAGACACAGGACAGGACATCTTTCTTCACAGGGTACGGGTTATAGGGACTAGGTAATGGGGAATTTGCTCCGAATGGAAATGGACAAGCTACATCCCACAGGTTGATTGATTCAAATTCTATGAGATTCAATAGCAAAAATGAATCACAATTTCTTAACCAGTATATATGAGCCAGGTTGTAGCATGGGAAAATAGCGTTTACACACAGAGGAGCTTTTAAAGAACAGCTGTTCTCTACAGGGAAAAGACATTTCATGCATGCTGAACACATAAAGCACATTGGACATTTTGGGACCAGCCATCTCTTCATAAGCTGTAGGGAGAGATGTTTAGGAACTGGCCAGGCATACATAGAGCCAGAAACCTGCAAACAAAACTATCCTGAGACTATTTTTACGTCCATATCCAGCTTTCTAAAAAGAACAATTTAAAGCAAGTCTTACCAATGAAATCTTGAGAACATGCTTATAGATTTTGCTGAAAAATGTTCAAGAAAGAGAAATAGTAAATGAAGATGAGCATATCAGCTCACAGGGGTTCTCAAAAAGAGCTCAGGAGTTTGTTTCCCAGAGAATTAGGGTGCAAACATTGTGATTTTCTGTATTGGTAAAAGTGAGTACTACAACTTTTTCTTTAAAAGAAAATAAACCCTCAAAAAAGCCTTTTATACAATGGATGGTTTCTCTTTTGTATTGGAGAAACACTGAAAAACATAAAAAACATAAAAAATTATTCTTAAGTAAATTTGTTTTAATGTGGTATTCCCCTGCAAAGATGCAATGGGTACTACCTAATAAAAAGTACTCTGTGTACACCTTTACATTTTTCAAATCACTATACATGAAACAAACTATTATCAAAATTAGCTGAAACTGTTAGTGAGGAGAATTTAATAGACATATTGCAATATATTCCCAAGATCATGAAAGACTGGAATTTTTTTCCAATGTCTCATGAAATATCACAGGAGATATTAATTTCAATTGTTTTGCATTTGAAGCACTTCCATAAAAATTGAAACTGGTGGAAGGGGCATAGACAAAGGTCAGTGAAAATGCAGACAAACAGCAGTTCATCACAATGAGCTGGATGGGTTTAGCAATTACTGTATTGATCACTACTAGCCTTGTTCTCATTTGGGAACTTCATCTGCACAGGGAAAAGAAAGCCAGGCATTTGCTGGTTTTGTTTTTTAAGTTAACATGTTTAGACTCTTTTCACGATCCTGTTGCATTTGCCTCCTGCAAATACTCTAGGAAGTTAGTATACTGCAAGAAATCTTCATTCAAAAAAAGAATTTTAAATGAAGATAAATGCTTGCAGAATACAAATCAATAAAAAAACCCCTGGGTGTTTGCACCAAGAAACTGGTTTTAAAATCACTCCTAATGTAGTCCAAAATAAAAATAATCTAACCTCTGAAAACAGCTTTTTATATAATTTAGCAAATAGCTTAAAGGAAAGGAACTAAATATTTGAGCAATTTAGTTTTTCTCAAAGAATCTAGAATAGTTACTGCAAAATTACATCTGAGAAAATATTGTTCCAAGTAATGTATTTTAGAGTTCTGAGGGGTCTTTCCTGCTTACATGAAAAGAAAAAAAAACCCAACCAACCANGTACAGACCTGTTTCTTTGCTATACTCATGTGCTTCAAAACTTTAAGGAAGATGACACAATTTTATTTCTTCTAAATTCTTATTCTGCTCTCTAATACACTGAGGTAGCAATTACTTCTATACCTTCACAGGGAAATATTTTATTTTAATTTCTGGTAAATTTAGGAAATACTAGCATACCTCCTTGCCTTAGTACTTGTCTATTATTACTTAAAACCAAAGTCTGGACACTTGCTTGTTACTTCAGTGGTGCTTTACAGAGACTTCCTCTATTTCTTTACTTAAATAGTTTATTTGCTCCTCCAAAGATCCTAAAAGAAAGCTGCATCACACATTTTTCAGCTCTAACCAGGTCTGTAACTGTGAATAAAGGCCCACCCTAAGACAGCCATTAATAACTTCCAAAAAACTCTTATTTTCATAGAAAAGAAAAAGACAAAAATCCTCCAAGTTACTAATTTCAAATTATTCTCCTATATCTCATTTTCACCAGTGATTAAATAATCTATCTAAATAAGCCCCTTTTTTTATAAAATCATTAGTGTAGTATTTAAGAACTACAACAAGCGATGGTCATTAGAAAAATAATTTAAGAGCAAATTGTGCCCCATCAGATCCTACATGGCTGAACACGATGTCTTGGATTCAGCCCCTTTCATTTCTGTTTCCTAGCTAAAATACACTAGAAAGCCTGGGCACTCTCTACAATCAATGGGGATGGAAAAACAATTCCAGACGATTTGGTCTACCATCTGATTCTCAAAAAAATGCTCCATAACGATTCCTTCGCAGCCTAAAATCGACAAAATACCTTGCTATATGAGGGCTCTTCTTCCCTCAGTAACGTCTTCAACTACTCTTATTGCTAGAATTGTAAAAGAAGATGTTAAATCAAGAGTTTTCACCATCTGCTCAGGGAGGGTGTGCTTTTTCCTAAGCAAGATTGAAATGAGATAATTGTCTGTATCTAGTACAAAACACAAAAAATCTTAGATTTTCTCTTTCATGCCCAGACTTTCATAGACTGGATACTGTCCAATGGCTGAGGTTAATGGTGATTTTTCTTTCCAGGCTTCAGCTGCAGAATACTTGGGTGAAATGAACATGAACTTAGGTATCCCTTAGTGCCATCTCTTCCTCTGAACATCATATGTTAATGTGAGTAGCACATAATAAGGAACAATATGGTTTTGGCCTATACAGCAGGAATTTTGAATGAACATTCAACAGGAAGTATTGGTAAGGTAATATTCATTTACTGTGTTAAAGCAGAAATCTGACTTTTGCTTTGCCATTCATAGTTTAAGTATGTGAGAATTCAGATAAAGGTACACCAAATACTTTCTTCTGGTAATTCAATATCAGCTTCCATTTGGAATGCATTTGCCAAAAAAAAAATTATTTTAAAATGTATCTGTTAATAAGACTGTTCTTAAAGCAAAATCTACACTGAAATCTTTTGCAGCTGTATTATCCCCATTTTCCTTCCAAAAATTTTATGTCTCTGTTTTTAAATAGAGCATTTTTTCCCCTAGTTGAGGTTAAGTCTGCTTGAACAATTTATTCTCAGCTCTTTAGCTACCATTTTAAGAAAGTTTTTTGTAGATTCTTTGCAAAATAATCTATGGACAGAGAATGGTTTTTAGAAACTCTTGTTATTAAAAACAGTGCAACAAATACTCACTGCTAAGCTAAAATATAACCCCTACCTATTATATGAGCTGCTTGAAAGCTGGAATTAGTTTTAACCTCCCTGTGGCATAGCCAGCATGTTTCTTTTAAGCTGTGCCTTGAATTGGAAAAACAATCTTTCCTTAGGCCGAGTATACTATAGCCCTTCTACATAAAAGAAGCAGTACAAAAGCAATCTTCAATTTTATGCACACAAATAATACATTATTTTAATTACACTAGTCAGGTAAGAGGCAATATCCTTGATCCCAGTGTGGATACAGCTGTAATCATGCAAACTTAGCTACTTCATCACAGTACTTTCCTTGTAAGTAGAATATATTGTAGCAACATAAGAAACTCCCGGTTACTTGGCCTGGAGAAGAGAAGGTTCCAGGGAGACCTTACTGCAGCTTTTCAGTACTTAAAGATGGCTTATAAGAAAGAAGAGGACTAATTTTCAGTAAGGCCTGTTGCAGTAGGATAAGAGGTAATGCTTTTAAACTGAAAGAGGGTAGACTCAGACCAGACATAAGGAAAAAAAATTTACAATGAGGGTGGTGAAACACTAACACAGGTTGCCCACAGAGGTGGTAGATGTCCCTTTCCTGGCAACTTTCAAGGTCAGGTTGGACAGTGCTCTGAGCATCCTGGTGTAGTAAAAGATGTCCCTGCTCATTGTAGGGGGATTGGACTAGATGACATGTAAAGCTTCCTTCCAACCCAAACTATTCCATGATTCCATGAATCTACTGTGGTACATTCACCATAAAGATTTGTAGTGATCTAATTATTGTAATTATTGTAATAGAAAGCAAAATATGAAATATATCATTAATTGCCTAATATTATCAGAAATCTACAAATTCAATGATACTTAAGGGTATTATATGTTTTTTTCTGTTTTTACTGTTGGCAGATAGACATATCTCATGGCCTAAATGACTGTTTCTAACTCTTGGAAATATGGGTAGTCAGCACTACTAGGGATGAAAAATCTAATGTCAGCTGACACTTCTGTTAAAGGGGAGCAGTGCAGTTTAGTCTAACAGCTACGTTTGGCTTTAAATATCAGCTCCCTTGCTAGAAAAAGGCTTTCCAACATATTGCTCTCACACAAAGTTTTCTAATAGCTTGATGATTAAGACTTTCAGGCCTAGAACCTGAAAGCTGTCTTTTGGGATCCAGATCACCGGGCGTTTGACAAAGGTCTGGAGCTATCAGTTAGTTGAAGGCTAGCTGCAGAAACTGCCAAGAAAGTGAATCTAATTCTAAGCTGTCATCCTGCCTGAGTAAGATTGATAGTATCATCAATAAATCCATAAGGTAAAAGCAGAAATATGCCAATCAGTGGTTCTTGTGACAAAAAGGCAGAAGTGAGAACTAAAGGAAAGGGTCACTAAGGAAATTTTTTGTGAATTACATTGTTGATAAATATCATCTCTGGCCTGAACAAAGAGAATAAGCTATGCACAAAGCAATGCCTCCCTTCATAAGAAAACTGGATATCAGTGACAGCTCTTCTTGAGAAGACTAAAAGGCTATGCTGTGGCATGTGACTTCAAAAATAAGTGGAAACTGTTAAAAATATAATTAAGCAAGGTAAGTCAGACATTTTGTTTTGTTCTTTCTCTCCCTTTCATATATAATGCAACAGAATTCTCAGCAACTGAGTGAGAATACTGGAAATGTCTGTATGCATAAAGGATGTTAGTACACCAGAAGGCAATATTGGCTACCATCAGCACAAGTTCTGGACCTGAGAACACGCACGTTAATGTGAAACTGTTCTTGAGTAAACTGTATTTCCTGGCAGCCTAGTCTTGCTAGTGCAGGCTTAAGGATACCCCACTTACATGGTTGCCTTTTGACACCAGAAAGATTTTATATTGCAAAGGATGTGGAGATTCCAGCCTATTTAAAACTGATCACTGCACCAAGTTTCATGTGCAGCATGTAGATATGCCCACAAATTATAGAAGCTTTAGTCCCAGTCAGGGAGAGGATAAGGATCATAAGCCCTACCACTTTTGGTAGAAATTCTTTTTAGAACTGCTAACTGATAAATACTCCATCTGCATTTACTAAAGATTTCAACTTCATATCTAAATTCAATTTTCACTAATCAATACCTTCAGGGCACTCTCTTACTGGTAACAAAGAAGAAATAACAGTAGTATCATGTTTGGCTTATCCATCAGTGCACACACACATATACATAATATCATTCCTGGCAAGTGATATGTTCTTTATCTTCCCTTTTCTATTCTCTAATTCACTCATGATGTCCTACTCATATTTTTTATAACCTGCAGTTAAAAATAGCTATGGTTATTACTGAAACAATCACAAAACATACAAGAAACACAGAAACAATTCTTCATCACTTTCCTTCTCTTTCCACTGTGGGAGATGTTCCAGTGATTCACACTGCAGCCAATCCATGGCAGGAATTATCTATCTGTGACTACAAAATTCAAGAACAATGACAACATGAGCCTCTAAAAATTGGACAAGGTGCTGAGGGAAAAAGACAGGCTAAATAGTAACCCTATCATTTGGAGAACCACTGTCATATGTTGTATGTGATTTCCATGAAAGGCTTACTGTGAGCAAGAGTCCAAACTTCCTAAAAAGCAGATATGATTATAAAACTCTCATGAAATATGCTTTATAGACTACTGAAATTTTCACAAAAAAGTTTTAAACAGCAGACCAGTTACTCTGGATGGATGGATGTAATTAAAGAACAGAGTATGTCAGATACAAACCAGAATTGTATAGGAACATGGAACAATCATATCTCTTATTATTTGACCAACTTTAGATGAAAATTCTTGCACCTTAACACTACTGATTTAGTTTGAGCATCTGGAAAGAGAGCCTAAGGGGAATAGCTCATACAGAGAAGTTGATTCATAAACACGAGGTGAGAGGACAATCACTCTTATGGATTAGATAACACAGAAAAGTCTGCAACTTTAATTGAAACTTTATCCCTTTGTTATTCCACTGAAGAATCCAACATCAATTCAGTGAGAAAAAGACTAGAGGAGGGGAGTAAAAAAGATAACTGCATGGAAATTATGGAGGAACATATGGTTGCTACTCCCTGGATGGAATGCAGTCAGCATGCCCAACTTCCCACACAAAATACATGCTAAGGGAAGATGAAACATAGCATGGAGTGGAGACACCACAGCCAGGCTTTGTTGAAATTCTTGCCGAGGAGGGAACTGTGATAAGCCACACAGTAGCTGAAAAACAAGGGAGATAAAGGAAAGATGTCCTGCTGTTCAATCAGCAACCATAACATGACTCATGTTCCCAGATTAAGGTTATCTCAGATACTCTAGAGAGATACCCTCTCCCAAGGTATGACCACCCCTCACTGAGTAAGATGTATGACTAAAGTCACTCAAGCTCCACCTAAACATAAAGAAATTGTATCAAAGTGAGTCAGGAATGGGGAGAAATTACGGAAAAGTCCAGCATAACTTCTGTGATCCATTGATAGGCTGAACTTGTGTTGTGCCCCACAGGAGCACCTGTTGGGTAACAACCATACTGAATAATTATTTTGAGCTAGATTTTAGTGGGCACTAACACTTGTTAGAATGTTGCTTTGAATATGTCTTTGCAGTCATATACTCTCACTGGCAATCCTCGAACCTTAACCTGTCACAATTTTATTGAAAAAAAGTGCTATTCCATAAACTGTTAATGTGAGTCCTTCAAAGGCACTAGCAGTAACAGACAGTGGGTAAAGGTGTGGAGATCCAGAAGGGGGTGTCACCCTGAACAAGTTAGTCAAAGTGCCCTCTGATCTGCAGAACTCCTCAGTGAAGGGTCCCCATAACAGGACTCTTGACAGATTGGTCAAACATAAGGGTCTTGGCTTTCCTGGGGTGCTGACAAATGGATTAAACACAGAGGATTGGAGGAAATCTCCCCTTTTCACATGACAAATTCTAAAGCAATTACTTGTGTAGGCAGTTCAGGTATGGTCTTACACAGAGGATCATTCTTCTTATTATGGTATGTCAACAACTGTGTGTTGATGCCTTCAAAACTACCATAGGACTACCAGTTTCTCCTGAATTACTTCAAAGAGTCTTTTCTTGGAGCCATTTATAGCTATCAAATCTTCCACCTCCCCTCCTTTAAAACTGAAAACCACATACATTATGTCAAGAAACTCCCTTCTCCTACATAAAACAAGCATTTTGGCACAGGGGCTCTTAGGCACAGGCATTTCAGTATGATACAGTGCTACAGGAAAACAATAAGGACTCAAGTTGCCTATTCTCTTGGTTAGGCTGATTTCCTATCAATGTCAGTGCAAAATTAGCATATTTCCTATATGTCACACCAGTACAGCAGTAGAATGAAAAGCCATCCCTGTATCTTGGGCAAATTAAGTTCTAACATGGTTGCAGGCAGATTGCACAAGCAGCACACTGTATCTGAGTCCCCTTCCCTAGTCAGGCAGTCAAGGCTTAGCACTGCTTGCTCTCCACTGGCAGCTGGCTGTTTAATCAGTATCCTTCTCCGCTTTCCCAGTATTGCCTGCAGAACACTGTCTAGAACACTGATGCAGGAAGCTGATTTGTTTAGTCCTTCTGCTTGAACTGTTGGGTGATTTCAGGCAGGCCAGATGACTCTGCCTATTTAACTCCCTATGGCCTCTCTCAGCTAGTTGAGAAACACATAGATAAAACAATATCATTCTCTTACTGTTCTAATTGACCTACAGCTGAGAAAAAGCACAGAAAATAAGGTCATTATACCAACAGTTTTATTGTGTATTATGTGTCTACAATATCCTACATCCTTGCTTTAGCTCTTCTCAACTGTCAGCCACTTTGATTTTTCATGTTGGTAGATGAGATATTAAAGCACCAGCTTCCTGGCAACTTTCCAGTTTGGAAAATTACAGTCTGACTACCTATATTGTCCAGATGGTTTCTACTGGGCAAGCTATTTTTTTACCCCTTTTCTTACAAACACTACTTGCAATGCTGGCATGGAAATTTTGCTGCATTTCCACTGAGGAAGACTGTCTGGAAGAGTGCATGAAGGATGCTTATAGATGAGAAGAAAAATAGCAGACCACTATGCTGAGAAAGATGAAATGGGAAGGTAATAATTTATTTGACAAACATGGATCTTCTTCTACTTCAGTTCTCCCAGGGGTAATGATTTTTTCAGATGTACCTATTATATAGGATTAACCATGGAAGACTTCAGGACTAATTCTTGCATTTCATCTTATTTGTAAGCAACCAGGTTTCTAAAGCTCTAGAAGTGTTGTCTGGTTTTGATTGAGCTGACAGATTACTGTCTGCTTCTGTTTCCTCATTATAATGGAATAAGTCCTAAAAACAGTTTTCCAGGTCTATTGTTCATGTTCACAAACTCCTAATTTTCTCTTCATGATTTACCTTCAGATTTTCCACCAGGACCTAATTTTTTCTTCATGATTTACCTTCAGATTTTCCACCAGGAAAAAAAGGTATTTCCCACACATCCCTGCTTGCAAGCTCATTTATTGGAATACCTAAAAGGAAGATGCAAATGTTTCAAATTATATCTCAGGCTCTCTTTGTTCCTGTGATCTGGAACTATCTCTGAGAAATCAAACAGAAAAAAAATTCTATATGATAAAAAAAAAGAGTAGGAAGACAAATGTGACAGGCTGGAATGTTGGCTAAAGTGTTTAACATCAGTTGTGTCCTTCTTTGAATGTGTAGTTCAAGAGAGGACACTGGGAGGGAACTCAGTGTCATAGGCTGTGTAAATACTTAGCCAGTTTCTGTGAAAGCCAGAGAACACCACGTGGTTTTTAATGTGTCTGGAGACAACAGCAAAGAAACCATCAGAGAGACAAAAAAAAAGGTCTGTAATGAACAGCAAAGAAACCACTTTGCTGTTCATTGCAGATGTTTTGTCTCTCTGATGCCATGTAGGGATGGCCCAGCATCCTGCTCTAAAGGTTTCAATTACATTTGGATAACCTGAGCATTTAGGAAATCAGAGAACTGCAGGAACCAGGGATTTACAGAAACTGCTGTTTGACATTACACTGGCCAAAGTCCCTTGAAAATATTGATCTGTGGAAGAGAGCCACAAAGTCAGAGCTTATCAAACTACGTTTGTTGCAGTCATCAGGTTCTTACAATTGGGAAAGCAGACACTGCTCTGAAGGTACAGCTAATGCAGAAGGCAGCAGCCCAAGACATGCTACATATCAGTGTGTCGCCTGCTGCTCTGTGCCTTTACTTTTCTGGCAGAGACCAGTATGACTTACTAAAGTTTCATTCCTACTTTCCAACAAGCTCCATCATCTTGGCAATGGCCTAAGTACCAGCATTGCCAGGGTTTCTTACATAATCTACATTTCCTCAGAACAGTGGTACTACCATCAAAAATGCTTTTGTTGTTTTATTATTTAGAAATAAAACAGCATAAAAGGACTAGTAGGCACTTATTAGGAACTTTTCACTTAACCACTTCACAGCACACATTGCAAACATTGGGATCAGTCTAGGTGAATGGACAGTAAACTGAGAAGAGGGCAGCTTGTAGAAGGGATGTGATGAAACCTCTCAATCTAGTTTTGCTGATAAAGAAAGAACAAGAAAACAATGAGAGATCATAGACAACTTACCATTCAAGGACTACTTTTGCAACACTACTTGAATTTTGTCACCTATATTTTCAATGCTCACTACTTCAGAAGTCAGCTAGCTTAGGTCATGTGTACAATAATCTTCCCTGTAGCAGGATTTTCACTCAGGCTAGTGTTACCTACCACTTGTTCATTTTTTTCCTAGTAAAATGATCTCATCAAAATTTATGTGAATATCAGGCAAACAAATTCTGTATTACTGACTTTGGTGTCCTAAGCAAGATTTACTGATTTCAGTGAAAACAATAAACTTGTTCTCAGTGACACATCTGCATATTGTGAGGGAAGTGAAAACTGCTTCCACAGCTGCAGACCTAAGATAACTTTTGCAGTGCAGAAAACTTATCACATGAAGGCTATGAGGGTAAGTCGCTCAGATTTAATACTCCCTTCACCAGTACACCTGTGCCTGCCTGTAGTCAGTCATTTATTTTCTGCATTATTGTCTACATATATTTATTGACACAGACAAAGGTTTTAGAGGAATGTTTAGTAAAGCAACATCACTTACTAATTAATTAATAACCTTTGCAGAATAGGACCTGGGGGTTCTGGTGGAAAGCAAGTTGAAAGCAAGCCAGCAGTATGTCTTTTCCAACATGAAGACTAGTGGTATCTTTGGCTGTATTAGGAGGAGTGCTTCTGGCAGGTCAGGGAACCTGATCCTTCTTCCCCTCTGCTTAGGACTGATAAGATCACACTCAGAGTACTCTGTCCAGTTCTGGGATCTCCAGTACAAAAAAAAAGACATGGATATACATAGAATCATAGTATTATAAAATTGTGGAACCATGTATTTTGGACAAATTACTTAAAGTCATTGAGTCCAACCATTAATCTAACACTGCCAAGTCCACTGCTAAAGCATATTCATGAGCATCACATCTACTCTTCTTTTAAATACTCCAGGGATGATGTCTTAACCGCTTTCTTCGGCAACCTCTTAAAATGCTTGAACACCTTTTACCTGAAAACATTTTTCTTCATGTCCAATCTAAACCTTCCCTGGTGCAACTTGAGCACAAGTTCTCTCCTCCTATTGCTTGTTACTTGGGAGAAGGAGCCAACTCCCACCTTGCTACAACCTCCTTTCAGGTAGTTGTAGAGAGCAATAAGGTTTTCCTGCAGTCAATTTGTCTCCAGGCTAAACAACCCCATTTCCCTAAGTCTCACATACTGGAGACAGCCCAGCAAAGGGTCTCAAAGATGACAAAGAAACAGGAGCATTTCTCCTGTGAGGAAAGGCCAAGATAGCTGGAACTATTCAGCTAGGAGAAGAGAAGGCTCAGAGGAGGAGGCTGACTTGATCTCTGCCATTCAGTCATCCAAATAAAGCCTAGCGTGAATAAGAGCATTTGACAGCTTAAATAAAGGTGATGCCTTACCAAGGCAGACAGAGATTCACAGACACTACAATTCAATTTATGGATATATTGAAAGTATTTTTAAGTATTTCTCCATAGTATCCAAGAATTTCTACTCTGGCAAAGATTTGTATTTATAGAACTGCACAGTGCTGTGTTTTTAATCTACTTCAAGTACATTTTGGAAATATGTGGGAAGAACTCTGCTAGCTGTGGCAAGGGTAATCTGGAAGGAGAATACACTGTAGAAGAAATCATATAGACTCATCTACAGGAGGCTGAGAATCCTCTGCCTCTTGTCATCTGAAGAAAAAGGTAGACCTGTGAGATACCTAAGAGCCACTCTATGAACTAATATCCAAGAACCTACAAGACAGTAGGTGAAAGTGGAGATCATATGATCCAGCCCATAGAGAATGAAAAAGTCACAGTAGAGCTATTTTAGGGCAGGGGGTTTGTACTACTACTGTGTTTTAAGTAACATAAAAGGTTTCAGAATGAATGTGGAGAATGTTTTTTAAATAATATGTTCTACAGAAGCATATCATACAAATCATATTTTAACAGCTATATAAAGGTTCCACCCCTTCCTACTAAACAACCAAATGAACCAAAAGAGAAGACTGGTGGATCAGTTCGTGCTAATTGTTTCTCCAAAGCTTGGAATCCAGCCATTTTTACACACAAACAGAGCAGCCCTCTGTCAGCTCCCTGGAGAACCACACAGAAATTCGGGAGAGTGAAAAAAAAGGCAAAAAAAGTTATAGCTTTCACCAGATGCACAGGGAATCTGAAAGACAGCCTTTGGCAACACTAGCAAGAATTTAGTCTGGCACATGAGGTCAAACGATCTTGGAAAATCTGAGCCAAAACTAGTTTTACATATCTAAAAGATAATGCTCTAAATTCATGCATTCCTGGAAATGAGCCTGACATTATGACTGAAGAATGACTATTGGAGGTTTTCTGTATGGTTAAGACAGTCTACAGGTCCTCTTACAGCTGCCTGATTACATTCTTGATCTAGTGGATACCATATTGTACATACTGCGGGAACTGAGCAACAAACTGAGTGGTAGAGACATTGTCTGGCCCATTACGTTTCCTGAAATCCTTTCTGTCTCACAGACAGCTGCTTGCACTGCAAAGAAGACTTTGTGATCATATTGCATGGATTCTGCTGACTAACCGTCTGTAGTGCATTTTGAATTCTTCTGAATATCCCCACAAATCAGTGATATGTGCAGCCTGGAGCCTTGTCATTCCTCTGTTTTCCTATGGCTATCAATTGGTCTTATATTTGAAGCATGCAAAATATCATCTCTGTTCTGCATGTCCCATGTTTTTGCAACATCATGAAATGTATAAACTATCAAGTGTTTTTATCATGGATCTCAGTGCTAACTATAATTCTGGATTACCATAAATGAGATGGTCCCATTACAGCAATGCCTGGAGATAGAATATTACACAAGGTAGAAGAGTAACAATTCATATTCAGAATGGAAGTCAGCAAAAGGGATTTTTTAAAAGGGAAATTAAACTCTCATAAAGAATGCAAGTGTTCAGTGAAAAATTATTTCCTCATGACCCGTCTTTTGAGGGTAAAAAAACCTGCTGTTGACATCACCTTGTCTTAGCCAAGATCCTGAGTCAAATGAAAAATATATCACAAATTCATCTGAAACTATAATGGAAATAAAGATAAATACACTCTTGGCCTTTTGGAATATGAATATTTCAGTCTATACCCATTTGGGTTTGTCTCTTTTAGGAAATAAGATTTTGTACCAAGGACCGTTCTCTTCCTACCTGTATGTTTTCCCCATTAATCAGATGTTAAAAATCAAAATTTTCTTAGATTCAATTTCTATAGAAAAATCCTCATGAACAGAAACATATGTGAAAAACCTATACACTGAAAAAGAGACAGAGGTGCCTGAATTTGCTTTATTAGTTTAGATTGTCAATGAAAAATCAATGGACCATCAGGAGAGAGAGGCTCAGTAGGATCTTTAAATTATCAGAAGTTCACATCACCTTTATTTGTTTTTCTTTAAAGATCTGAAAAGTAAAATAATAAGCTCACTCACTGCAGAAAAACCAAGATCACAGTTTCAACCAGCACACATAGTCATCTAGTGTAAGTCATGATTAAATGTGAGATTGCTCCTATCTTTAGCAGTACAACATAAGAGCTCTTCATGAGACCCTGAAAATATACAACCACGGTCTGAATCAAAGTAGGTCACAGTTCACAGTGGATTTTGGCAGCCATGTCAGTCACTTAAATGGAATGAATGACCACTCCTAACTCCTGTTCCTAGCAAGAGATATCATCAGGAAAAAAAAAAAAAACACAGCAAAAAACAACCACAGTCTGAACCCTTTAAAGCTGACAGAGAGGAGAGTAGAAAGGGACATCTCAGACAGAACTAATGGTGCGTGATGATGTTCTGAGCCCCCGAGAGCTTGCAGTTGGGTTGTAGTACTCTTTGCCAGACTGCTGAGAGACAACTTTAACTCCGTAACTGAATAAGGACTGTTCACATGCTGACCTCTTGTACTCTCCCTTCTGCTCCTGGCAAGAATTCTTTGTGGGACTACTGCTGCGATGATAAGGATTGGCAACTCTGAGTCTCTAGCCTGCAGATAGTTCCTGCTTCTCACACAATGCAGATACAGCAGATACAGCCACATTCAGTAAATAAAGCCATCTCATTTGTGTTCTCTTGTTCCTGTTTCCAAGGCTGAGCTTTTCAATTCTACCAGCACACCAATTGTGTGAGTTTTGACACAAATTGGTGGAAGTTACCATGTTGTCCTGTTTACATCAGTTTAGGGCAGCTTACATCCCATGTAAACTTGCATCTAACAGAGGGAATATACAGGTGATGGAGAAAAGGTGCTTAGTTTGGCCATGTTATAATGCATCTTTTCTGCTTTTCAGGTTTTATTTATTTTGATAAATATATAAAGATACTAGATAAAAGAAGACAGTTTATAGCAAATATGAATACTTTCTGATCAAACACTTTCTTTCTCATTTGAAAACACCTGAAAATATCCATACCTGAAGCTGATGAGATTTTTTGCCTTGAAAGAGGTGCGTGAGCATGAATTGCAGGGACACACAGAAGGTCATCAACTTCTTAAAGTGATCTGCCTACACTGTTGCTTGCTGTTGCAGTAAGGTAGGGACCAGTGAGCCATATCATTCAGGAACACTAGAGGTAAAATTGCTTAATGCATGCTTAGTGCACTCACACATAGCAAAGTTACATGTGGCTAAATGACACTTCAAAACTTTGGAAGAGCCCAGATCACTTGTGGTAGCTACTGCCAGCTGGGACTTTCCAGCCACAAACTTAAACAATTAGAATATTTAATCAGTTAAGGAAAAAGATGTTCAGAAAACATAAAACTGCCTAGAATATGTCAAAAAAGAATTCTTTAGAAAAAATGGACACTCAACTGGTCAGAAGGAGGTTTCTCTCAGCATTTACAATATATTTGGTATAGACTGACAAGCTTAAGCATGTCAATAACTAATATAAACAAAATCCATAGGAAAACCAGAATAAGAATCTCCAAAATTTTAAGGATACCAGTGCTTAAAGTGTTCCTCTTATGCATGGGTTCAAATGCAAGCAACTCCAGAACACCAAGACGGTGCACTGAAAACCAAGATTTGGAGACATCAAGCTATTGGGCAGTATTTAGTATTTAGTAACCTGGGTTTCTACAGTGTTAGACACACTGTCTACATGCAAAGCATCTGGGAACATTCCCAGGCACTGGAACTGTACCATCCATAGCAGAAAACCATTAAAACATTGCCTGTTACAATTCTGCCAGGTCATAACTAACCCTCTCCCAAGGATAGCTCATTCCAGGGACAATTCCCTACAGGAAGTTTGCATGCAGCCAGCCTGTTTTGGAGTTTATGAGAGTTTGTTAGCATTGTCAATGGGTCATTGTGTGCCAGTTGGACTAATTGTTTGGGAATGTTCCTGGAAATGTTTAATATAACAATTTATTTGTGCCCATTATTTTTGGGCCAATGTAGCAGCTCACCATTTGCAAAAGGGGAAGATTTGTTTCTTCTCTTATCGTCCCCTTTCCATCAGTTCTGGTGCTTGTCAGGCACTTTGTTGGGACTCTAATCTGCAGGAATACATTTGTTTTCTCTTGCTAGAGCAGGTGACTACTGGTTTAGGAATTTGAAATGGGTCATTACTGAGTCTGACAAGCACCAAAGCCAGCTCAAGGACGGAATGACTGTGCCTGGAAATAATAACAATAATAAATAATAATGGCCAATCTTCGCGAACGAAGATTTGGGAAGGGCTCACCCCACGTGGGTGTGCCCTCCACGCCTGCGCAGTGGATTTTTTAGGTGAGGCACAGCATGCGCAGAACTGGCCCCACCGTTTAAGTCCTAAGGTTCATTTGCCACGGCCGAGCAAGCTTGGACAGTGACAGTGACGTCTCCTTAGGACTATCTCCAGCACCCGGTACTAACCGGGGCTGACCCTGCTGAGCATCCGAGATCTGACGGGATGGGATGGCAGGGAGGCATTGAACTGCCAGGGGGACGGGCCGTACTGAGACTCGAACTCGCGACCTTGGGAGTCGGAGACCAGAGTGCTCTCCACTACGCCACGGGACCGCCCTGCCTGGAAATAGGAGAAGAGTGAAAAAACAGAGTGGAGTAGGATCTCTCCCCAACAGTGCCAACAATGCATGAGGATGTGCCTTATAACTGCACCTCATGTGACTTATTGAGATGAATTCAAACTGTAGTTCCAAGAGTAGTTTCAGCTGATGTAAGCCATCACTGGTGCTGCCAGAAGAGGATCTTTTTACAAATGCTCATTTCCCATATCTCCTCCCTCTATTATAGATACGGGTTCAAATACTATTGTAAAATCAAAGACAGCTTGTAGAGAATTTCTTTCTAGTTCTTTTTCTTTCTGTTATATTTGTGTTTTCCTAACAACTTTAGCTGTCAGCTCCTATTAAAAATAAAAAATCTATAGTTGAGTTAAACTAAACAGGATATGAAGATCAAAAAAAATCTTGAAAGATGTTTTGTTCTTTATGACAATCCAGAACCAGTTAATACAAACAGCTTTGTGGTGCAGTAACCAAAGTCACACTGGTGTGATGTTATAACATTTTTATTGCCGGTATGCCTTCTTTCAAAGCCTACTCTGAAGATACAAGTGGGAAGAGGCAGGGGAGGAGAAGCATTAATTTTCTGTTACTGTCACAGTGATCTAATTTGTAGAATCCTTTACCACTAATTTCCTAAATAAATTGCATTTTGAAGTTCAGACAGGAGCCATATTAGATTCTTTGAATTCTGGTCAAAGTCCAGAATGTCTCATGCAGCAGTTTTCATTACACTCTTGTGTAGGCTTTTTAATGTCTCTAAACAGTCAATTGAGTTTTTCTAACAGGCATAATATCTTCCACTGAAAAAGCTTTCCAGTGGTTTTCCTTTTTTTGGCCTTAAGACTTGCATATAGCTTTTCCACTGGGAGTTTTAAGACTTGATGCTACTATTTGTTAACTTTTTAATTTTTTTTGCCAATCCTTTTCCCCTCAAAGAACTTCACAAGTTATTTAAAATAGTAGCCAGTACAAATCAATACAGTTCTGTTGTTTAAATTGCCCTGTGATGATGTAGGAAACTACCAAGGACAATCTTCCAGTGCTTGCCACCCAGAAGTGTGCTATCAGTTGTGTCATTCACCACATCGGCAACAGCAACTGCAACTGTGATGCAACCACTTGGAAAGGGAGCAGAGCTCAGGGTTTCCCAGCACTGATCAACACGCAGATTAACTACCTTGTCTGGTTATGAGCAAATTGAACAAGGCAAAATCTGTAGCCAGAGGCAACAGTTCCTATCAATCCATCCAGTAAAACTATAGGAAAGGTGAAAAATGGAAGGCAGGAAAGATTTCAGGATCAAAAGACTTCTTCAAGCCTTCTACATGCTGACCATTTATGTTGTTTCTGTATGTGATTAGATTTAGACGAGATTCTTCCATGCAAAGCCTTTTGTGTCAGGGTATCAAGGTTTTGAGATACAGAATTCTCATGACACACACCTGAAACTATTTTTTGTTTTGAAAGTGCATTTTGACAGGGACACTAATCCTACTGTCAAAACTAACATTAAAAGTAACAGAATCAGTACTTGCATTTTATTTTTGAGATTAGAAACCAAAACTATTCCTTTCCTACTTTTATTCCTCTCTTTTCTTTTCCTTTTCTTGTCCGGTTTCTGAAGTTCCCTACTTCTAGCTTTCCATCAGTTTCTGAGATGGCCAATAACCACCATTCTCATTGGGCATTTACATTCACTAGTCAAGCTGAATGTGCACCCAGACTGGAAAGTAATTCAGTTTTCAGGACATATTGTGAAAAGTGGTCCTAGAAAGAGATCGTAAGATGGACTCAACAGTCATGCTCATTGTATTTGCCTTGCCTTTGTGAATGCATTTCCTTCCTGCTAAGATCATTGCTCTTCATTATTTATGCACATAGAAATAATCTCTAACAATAACTTAAAAAGAGTAAGTAACTCTAACATTTCCACCAGAAAGCACCACTTGGAAGCCTGTCTCAACACAGCTCACCAGATGTTCTGTATCAGCACCTGCTGAGCCCTTCAATCACTGCCTGCGCTGCTGCTGCCATGAAGGTTCAGACAAGGGTGAAGATAACAGCACCTCTTTTTTTTACATTTACGTGCAAGATAAGAGCAATCAGATTTACAGACTTTAGCTAAGAATTGCTTTATCTGTTGCTGAAATGTCTGAGCTGGAGCAGGAGTGATTCTTTAACAACAGACAGTGTTAAACCAAACATGGATTAAGACAGGAAGATAAATAATATTATGGCCATCTTCAATTGGGATAATTTTACTGAATACAGATCTATCCAAGTTGAAACAGATCCAGCACATTAGATCTAATGTTTCTGTTTTAGAAAAAAAGTCAACAGCTCTTCACTTGCAATAACTATCCAGCATATCATCTGATGTTAGAGCATACAAAGATATGCCAGGCATACATAGTTAGAGAGTATGTGAAATTCAAATGTAATGATAACCACATGATTTCTAGACAATAAGAAAAAAAGAATGCAAAAGTATTCTACATTTCCCATTATTAAGGAAGTTGTCATAAAGAGAAACCTAATTGAAGCATCTGGTCAAACAAATAGAACAGTTCTCAGTTGATTCAGCTGATCAGAAAGCTGGGGCATGCATTTATCTATGCCTGGAAACAAATTTGATTTCAGAGCCTGTTGTCCCTGCAAATGGACAGGCTATGCCTTTTCTCTTATGTAGCTGGTGCCTGCTGCCTTATGAATCTCAGCAGCAAAGCAAGATGCACACAAAACACAAGAAAACTTATGTCTTCCCACTTCTGCAGAACCCCAATTAAACTCCATTCAGCAGCTGAGAGTGGCAGAGAAAGCAATACTTTCATCTGTTACTTTTGCTGCAGTTGGGAGGTGTGAGTTACACAGGAGATTTGCCAGACTCCTCAGCCTCTGAGCAAACCAGAAGGGAGCAAGATGAACTGATGCCAAAGCATGAACTGTTTCCAAATGCAGCAACCTGGGCAGAAGCAGAAGGTCACAGGCTGCAGCTGGCCCAACTGCAAGTGAGACAGAGGGAGCAGTCTTAACAAGCATTGAATTGCCAGACAGAGAAAAGAAGCTCGGGTGCTAATCTCTTCAGAATGAGGAGTTGGTCTAGGATAAGCTGAGAAAGAGGGTGAGGAACATGTGAGAACTGTTTGTCGCTTTGCCTGACAGACACCCTGCTTCAGTATTCTGGTAGACTACTTAGCCTGGTCTTATACATCTGGGACAGATTCACCTTACACCTTCTTTGAAGAAGGGAAGGGTGTGAGATGATAGGCACTTCCACTGTTTTGTTTCCCAGAGCCCTCTCTTCTGGTTTTCCAGAACGGGCCCCATCTGCTCCTTGTCTGAGCTTTTGGCCCCGGTTTGACTGGAACGTTGCATTGACTGTCACTGACATCACTAGATAGCAAACTATATTCTCCATGTATTTCCCAAGGCATGGCTTCTATTTGTCTCCTATTTCTTGTAAAATGCTTTGTAATGAATCTAAAGCTTCAGAAACCTAGAAGGCATCCTTCGTTTTCAGAAGTCACAATAGTAGTCTCTCAACTAAATATTTGCCAGAAGTAGAAGCTATTATTCCTAGTCAACTGGATGTTTTACAAATTTCCCTCTGCCCATTCACCTTTAGAATTAGACTGTGATTGTTTTTCAAAGATATCTGAAGTTCAAGAAAAGATATTTTATTCTTTCAAAGCCCATGCTGAAACTTTAGTACACAATAAACTCAGAGGAAAAACGATTTAAAAGAGAGAGAGAAAAATCCTTTGAAGAAAACTGCTTTCCTCTTTCTTTAGGGAAGTTCTATATTGAATCCCAGGTCACCTTTCCAGAAGACTAGTACCAATGTTAATTTTGAAAAATCTATGTAATATAACCTACGTTTGGAGCAACCTTAGTCCTGAAGCCTAGTTTTTAAATTTTCTTCTCTTTCCAAAGTAGTTCTGTGATACACTTTCAGACTGATTAGATCTAGATTCTTTGAGCTGATCATTCTCTGTTGGTCTGAAAGCTTAAGCTACGTCTTTGGGATACCATGCTACATCACTAAAGATAATGAGAGCTTGGGCAATTATTTCAGTGGAACAGAACTATATGTTCAAGTAGCATCATGGGTCTTTCCACCTACTATCTGGATATATGAATGTCATGTGATCCCTGTGTCCATGAGAAATCAAGAATGGAAATTAATCATAAGGTCAACTCTTTTAAGGAACAAGCAGTCTGATTTGAGGAAAGACAGTATTAAAGTGCAGCAATGAGTAAGGATTAAAGAACTAAAGGCAGAGGCAGCAGAATTATGACTACTGACATATTGCCTAAATGAGCCATGTAATAATGACTCAATATTACTCCAAGTAACAATTAGATCTTACACTTTAATAGGAAAAGGCAATCAAAATTCACAGACACAGACAATCTAGGAAAGGCAAAGCTCAATCATACCCAAAGCCTCAGAGAATGGAGTGCATATTCCTTCACTGAAGATCTCCTGTGGGACATTCACTGCTATAGAAACCATACATTGACCACACCATTGTTTTTACATCTTATTTGGGAAGTTAGAAGTCTCACATCCAACGCTTTCTGACAGTCTTCTCAGTCTCCTGAACAGTGTAGTTTCTTGGCTCTAGCAATGGAAACTATGGAATCAAAAAAACGTATAGGATCAAAGGACTGGGTTTCACCAGTGGAGCTTGGGTATCCAATTTTTCCCACTATCTACTTCAAGCAATCATTTGGCTGAAGAAACAGTGTCCTTTCTCTGCACTTCAGCCTTTTCACAAAGGCTGATAGACAGATGGCAGAGAGTAATATCATTGTGAGCCTCGAGTGAGAGGGAGTTCTTTTGTCTGCTGTGGAAAGCTGGTGACTGCCAATGGGCACCTTTTCACTGAGAAATATATTGATATTCAGTGAAAATATCCAGGGCATTATGCTGATGTGCAGGGGGCTTGGTTTCCTTGGCTCATCAGCCAGGCTTTTGGCTATGTCCTCATTTCCTCTTTTAATCCAGCCCCAATTGCAACCAGTGATTAGTGCAAGGCTTCTCTAAATCATAGGCTCACCACCTTGTAGGTCCTGCTGCACACATATATCTTCCCTACAAGAGTGGTAAGGCTGCCAACAGATCCAGGGTATATAATTAAGGGTTTGTGGAAATTGTTCAGTATTATTTTACAGAAAATACTACACATGTACATGCTGAGAAAAAAACCTGTTCAGCAGTACCATATAGACAGCTCATATAACAAGCTAGAGTGCATATACGCCTCATAGTTGCATACAGTCAAGCTCTGCTCTCATTTTGGTATACCAGTGCACCTCTGTTAACATAGTGGAGTAATTTTCATAATGAAGTGGAGAGCTGAAGCCAAACTCCAAGTAAAATGCCTCAAGAATATTTTAAATTACTAGAATATAATTACCACCATCTCTCCAAACTCTGCTAATAGTTTAGGAATCTTTTTAAAAGCATCCAAACTCAGCAGGATCAGAAGGCAACTGCAGATCTCCTATCTAAAGCCTTCTCACCCTCCCATACCTAAACCAGCAGCAATATGTTTTTACCACAATTCTTTACAAACATTTATTGTGAGGTTTTTACTTAAAAATTAAACAACGTGTGGGTTCTCATTTTCTAACTGAGATCCAAGTTCTATATTTTAGTATGTAACGTGTTCAAAGTAATGCCCTTCACTTGCTTGCTGCAGCTCCCTATGAATATGAATCATCATACCAAGCCTTTTGTTGGGCTATCAAGCTGGAGTTTGGCTGTCCTAATAAATTATGGATCTTTTGCATTGGCTTTTTTTCCCCTAATCATTTTTTTATCCATTGGCCTGTTTGATACATCTTCCACATTCTGCCTCATAGCCAGTTTTCTGGAATAAAGAATTTGTTACTTAACAGTAAAATTCCTGACACGATAGAGTGCCAGTGCTTGACTTATTTCTGAGGCATTATCATGTCAATAATGCAGCCTATAAATGAATGGCATAATCTGAAATATAAATAATAAGTGGTAGCATTTTGTTAATGTAATTCAGCACTTTAAAAAAAAATACTACATTAAAGCATCCTAAATGGTGTCTGGTATTTGGTTTCCTTTCTGATTAAAAAGAAGCCAGATTGCTCAGTGCAGTTTCTGTTGCAGACTGATTTGCAAGCATCACCACTTTCCCAAACACTCACAGTTTCTGAGGGTGATGGACCTCGTCAGGAAAGCGCAATCTGATATCAAGCTGCATAAATTGCTTTTTGCTTCCCCTCCTCTGAATATATACAACTTAGAGAAGGGGAAAAAAATGAGGAGAAAATGTTGAAAAATGTAGCTTTTCCTGGGCACATTCCTTAGCATATTTCCGCTGCAAATGCTTCTTTCACTCAAACAAACTCTTTTCATTTTCCCCATTTCCTTGGTTTATTATTATTTTTCTCCCTACCCATTTTAATTTCTTTTCTTCATGAAGAGCTGTTTTTAACAGCTGCATCTCCAGCTGTCAAGTGAATAATTCAGGGGAAAATTTCTCACCATTGCAAGAATTGTTCTACAAAATACTTTAAACAGTACTTGAGATTGTAAAAAAAAAGCTTCACATGGCAGCTGCATGCTCAGAGTGCTTTATTAGTGGACAATACAGATCTTTGCGGTGTATATTTAACCTTTGCTTTACTTTGTGCAAGACACATTTACTGCTGCTGACAAAGGTCCTGTTCTTAATAACTTCAGTTTTCAAACCCTTCTTTCTAACTTCTTTCCTTTTTTGACACTTTTCTGACTCTTGATAAGATTTTCAAAACATACCATCCAGCACCGCACACAGTAATAATGGCCAATCTTCACGACCGAAGATTTTGGGAAGGGCTCACCCCACATGTGCCCTCCGAGCCTGCGCAGTGGATTTTTTANCCACGGCCGAGCAAGCTTGGACAGTGACAGTGACATCTCCTTAGGACTGTCTACAGCACCCAGTACTAACTGGGGCTGACCCTGCTTCGCATCCAAGATCTGACGGGATCGCATGGCAGGGAGGCATTGAACTGCCGGGGCCGCCCATACTGAGACTCGAACTCGTGACCTTGGGAGTCAGAGACCGGAGTGCTCTCCACTACGCCACAGGACCGCCCACCGCACACAGTGATGCCATGTAAACTAACATAATGAAAGCGAGTTCTCTAAGTAAACTATTACTGCTGACCATGTCTATCTAATCGCAGGGAATCAGCTGCCAGGATTCAGTAGCTAGAAGGCTTCCAGTACCCTCTGAACTTGTTTAGAGCTTAGATCATAGTTGTGTGGCACTACTATGTGCAGTAGACATGTATGATATGATATGTTTGCCACACACAGCACAAGGTTTAGAAAAGAACTTCTTTTAATAGTAGAAGTATCTCAGAGACATTCAAACCCAAGGCAACCAAGTTGTCCTGATTTAGCGGAGAAGCGCAGTGCTTATCATGTAAATGGGGATAGGTAACAGGTACCAAGTATCATTAACTGTTTTTGAATGCTTGGAATTTGGTGTGAAGGGTAAATGTGGTAAATTTTCCCTTTCTTTTTACCAACTGACCTAAAGACAATCCTCATATCTTTGCACTCATCAAGTTGTAGAAGTTTTATTTTTTTTTGAGAATTCTCTCTTGAAACTTTGGGGTCTCCATTTTAATAGAAAACTTTTGTCTTCTACCTAGCCATGTCAGATACCACTTCTGTCTCAAATGGGCCAATATGCAGGATTTGTAATGACTGGTGCCTTTTCTGACAAATCAAATGGGAAACTTAGTAAAAACATAGTAAAAACACAAACGAAACTGCACTCAGGTCAGCTCCATCATCTATTAAACGCAATAGGGTACCCAAGACATGAAAGGATTGATATAGTGATCCACAAGATATGTTCCAGTCTCCATTTCCTGAAACAGTCATGTTTTTGGTACTGGCACCAACTTGATATGTATTTTTTTCAACATCTGTTTCTACTGCTTCAGTGCTTAGCACGATAAAACTGGGCTTTGTGTTTAAATATGACTTCCTTCAGCAATACCTGCTCAGAAGTTCAGAGTAAATGTTCCAGGCCTGTACTGTCATGAACAGTGTAGACTCCTATTTCAGCAATTATTTTAGAACTATAAAGGTATTCTGCAAAGGCTCCTGAAGAAACAGATCCATAAAGTCTTTGCTTGTGCTTGAATATCTTCTGTACATATCACAAAAGTGACCCTCAAGGCTGATAGTGATATATCATCCTACTGCCCATGATAAACTATACCTTGGAAGATGGACTTTCAGCTACTTTTCAAAAATCAATGAGTCATAGGTGTCGTGACTAAGACACTCCACATCTAAAGCCAACATTAACAATCCTCACTTATATAGGTGTGACAAAAAAAAAGCTATAAATATCTTCTTCTCTGTCCCTCTTCTTCAGCCCCAAACTGAGGCAAAAGCTGATCATTATCCTATTGATTCTGGCCAGCGAGGGTGTAGAGTAAATCACAAAATCAGATAACCTTGTTTCCCAGCCTTTGTAAACTAATTATGTCTATTAATCACAGAGACCTCACAACCTGTCTCTCACACTGAAAGAATTTCTGCAGCAGAATCTTCCATTTCCTTTACAATTTACTATTGCCTTGCTAAAGCAAAATATCCTCCATTATCTTTTCTCAGCAAGTTAGTGAGACCAGCCAATCTATTTCTAATATTAATTAAGAAACTCAGAAAAAATTCTGAAATAATTAAAAATCAAAACTGAGTCACCTTGTTTTAGCAACAACTCACTAGAATCCACTGGAAAACAAAAACACAGGTCTAAGTAATACATAGAAGGAAAAATTATAACAATCTCAGCTCTGGTGATTTCATACTAAATGGAGGATCATCATGGGCATGCTTCATGGTTTTCTCAACTATTAATACAAGTTGATAAGCCCTGTTTTCTACATGAGAAGTTCCACTTCAGAAAAGATTTTGTTTCAAAGCAAGTTGAAGCGCCTTTATTGTGTATACAGAATTTGTTGGAATAACCTGAGAGAACAGAACCTTTGGTAAGTAAAAGACTCATCTTACATGTTCACTGAACTGCCTCAAGCAGATTCAACATCAGATTAACAAATGGTAAAGGTTCAGTCTTTACCTGTAAAGGTTGACACACATGAACCAGATCTTGAGAATGAGTGAATGAAGTTCTTAATGGCACTCTAAAACAATAGCCAATGATGTCAGGCATAGCTGGAGGCAAAAGGCACAGAGCTGTGGTATGTAGGCCCAACCATTTATGAGGCTACAGAAGAGTAAGAAATATAGAACAATGAGAACATGAGCAATGTGATGTCATTTAAAAGACAAAGCAGTGGAATTAGTTGGGTATTTTTCATTCATTCAAATAGGGGTTTTTTTCTGGTTAAAATGTTCTCTTTGAGGAGCGGGGAGGGGAGGGGGAAAGAGGGGGAGAAGGGAGAAAATGCAGCAAGAGGCAGGACAGCAAAGCAAGGCAAAGAAAGAGAAATCCATTTATAGAAGGATTTATCTGCAAATAGGTCCTGAAATATATCTGAAATGGGGGAATTTGTACTTTAGCTTTCTCAGCCTGACCATCTGTTTCAGTGAGACTGCCAAGGTACAATTTGACCCTGCCAGGTATAAAGGGATGAAACAAGAGACTCTCTAGAAAATTTTCCAGCATTTTTTTCTACAGTTTGTAGATTTCAGGATTCTTATTTTAGTTTCAAAAGTCACTTTACATAAGCTGCCAAGGCAGTCACCTATTAATATAGCCCAAACATTTTTGTCTTTCTCAATTTGGCCCTAAATGTTGATAAGATTGTAGCACACTATCAGAAGTATCAGAGATTTCTTGTGTTTAGATAATGCTTGTGTTTATTATGTGCTTCATTCAGTCTGGGAATGTGTGTGCCTAAGGAGAACAAAGTAGTCTTATTACTTGGCTTCGTTATACCAAAAGCCTTTTTTCCCCTGATAAGTATCAGTGAAGTATATCTCTGTTCTTTTGTTCTGCATCCGGAAATATTTCAATTGAGGAGAAACTTGATCATATTTTTCCAGAAGTCATTGAAGTTATTACCAAAGTATACCAGGGCATCATGCAATATAAATCCTGTTACTTTACAACCATGAAGCCAGTGAAGGTTATTGTGGTTTTTCTAATACACTCAGAAGAATACTTCAAAAAACCCCAAGCTGAAGATTTTAAAACAGCAATACAAGTTTTTGCCTTGCAGTATCATTTGCAGTAATTTAAATATAAGCTTGAAAATAAGTCAGTATACCATATGTTGTACAAAGGTTTGCAATTAAAATTTGAGTTGTGCATTTCACATACATTCTTATTTTAACAGAAATTGCAGCACACTGTGTAAAAGACCAGAGGAATGATTGACTGGCTTAAAACAATTAGGTGTGAAGTGTGGGGAGAGCAGGTAGGGCAAGTTCTGTGTAGGTGGGATGGCCACTGCTCCCGCTCATGCTCCCCCTGGAGCATTAGTCCAAAACAGTGGAACTACTACCTGGCATGCCCCAAAATGGCACCAGCTGACTGCATGGACCCCACGGGGAACATTAAAGCACAGGTGTGTGCCTGGGGGAGGGCCCCAGTGGACTGGAGAAGATAAAAGTATAGCGACACGTGTCTCTGATGGCACGCTCTGCTACCCCGGATGTAGAAGCAGGTGAGACTACAATAGATCCTAGGGTGGTGACTACATACTTTTTTCTCTGCTTTTTCTTCTCTTTCTCTCTCTCTCTTTTCTCATAACTTCTCAACATGTACACACTGTATACACAACACCTCTGAAAAATAATCGCTCTTAGGCCATTGGGAGGCTCTTCTGTAAATACAAACCTCAATCTAACAAATAATATAAAATGTAATAAAATACAGTAAAATGAAGGAACAATTTTATCTTTTTGTCTCTTGCTTTAGAACAATACTAGAACTTTTCTAGTATTTTCATGGCAAGGAAAAAGAACCAGGACAGCAAGAGAAAAGTAGCCATGTAAAAAAGTTGGAAAACATTGAATCCAACCTGGCTTGCCCATCCTGGTGTCAAACCTAAGGAGCAGGTGGCCAAAAGATGTACCTATATTTAAAAGAACTGATTGTCAGAGAAGCAATGAGAAGCTGTCTGTGGCAGCTTTCAGAGTCTGTGATCAACAGCTTGTAATTAATTCCCAAGAGAAGGCAAATAACTTGGAGAAATCACATGAAACGGGAGCCTTGGGATGAACACAAGTACACATGTAGGTCTCTCTGGTATTTCACTGCAGGGCTGTAGCACATCACTAATTTTACTACCTGTAAATTATGTGGGTTTTTTCAAAGGAGAGGAATTCATCAGGATAAATTCTTTTTAAAATCATATGCTCCACAAAGCCTCTCTCAAGGCCATTGAAGGAAAATTATGGAAAAGTGCAAAGTTTACAGGGCCTGCCTGTTTGTTTGTGTTAGCAACCAATAACATACTATACCATTTATGTCTTTACCTGAATTGCAGGACTGCAAAATATCTGTCTCCACTCAGATCTAATCATAAAGTTGGGCTCTTAAGGGAGCTCATTATAATAAAATAACCCATTGGATGGAGGTTTCTTACAGTCAGCCTTCTTGTACTCTGTGTGCAAACTTATTCCACTTCTTCATAAGACAAACAGTGCAGTGAAGAACTTATTGCAGATAGAAGAGAAAAATCTATAGGAAAATACATTGCTTCTTATTCAAACAAATAAAGTTTTTCAACAAGTCTGGAGTCCTGAAAGGAACTAATGCCTGTACTTGCCATTTTTGAACAGTTGGCTTATACGGTTTGGATTTGTTGCGGGAAGTGGGTGGGGTATTTTATCATGGAGCAGCAGGAATCACACCTGTGGGGGTTGACAGCAGGTCTGTAGATCCTCTAATGTCTGAGGTAATTGATGGAGAAATTGATCTTGTGCAGTTCAAAGTATATCCTTGGAAAAAGAGAAGTTTAAAATGCACCCTTAAAAAAGAGGAAATCACCTGAAGAATGTTGCAGACCTTGTAGCTAATAAAATGATTCCATCTATGCCTAGCAGAACTGAATAACAAATTGTGTGATGACATAGTGTAGATGAGTAGATAAAAATGAAGCTGTAACTAAAAATAACGTTCTTTGTTTTACTGCTGCTGCTTGAATCTGTCTCAACCTCTTCTGTCCGCCAAAACTCACCCCTACCCCCACATACACCCTTCAACAGTTTGTTCTCCTAAATACAATAAAAGATCAGATTAATATGGTTAGCCTTCACTAACCCTTTACTTCAAAGCTCCATTAATACCGTGTCCTGGGCATAGTCTCACAAACATGTCTGATGTTCTTGCTGGTTGCTAAAATATTTTAACTATGCTAGGAAAGGCATTGGGGGACAGGTAGGCAGAGCAGAGCCGTGTGTGCAAAGAACATTTACACATAATCTCTTCTGTAAATAGACAGTCCTCCCTCATTACACTGAAAATGTATGCCTAGGGAGAACTTGACTGTACTTGGAACTACTGTGCAGACCATGCATCTAGTTATTTCCTCTCCTGCATCCTGCACCCAGACATAGTGTTCAAGAAATCTCTGTCATTCCTCATTCACAATGTGGTAAAAGGAAGGGTTTTGTGAAAGATTAAGGCACCAGGCTCAAGGATAGAAAAAAGCCAACAAAACAAATAATAATAAAAAAGGGCAAGCAAACAAAGGCTTGGGACTTGGCAGTAATGTAAAAGGCAAGGCACTGAACAACCAACGAAAAGGCATGGGATACAAAATAAGGAGCTGGACAGCACAGGACACACTGAGCAGAAGGCAAGAAGTAGTATTGGGAATTTACTAGTTATGTTCATTACCTAAACCTGCACTGGAAAATTTTCTTGATGAGCATTAAAAACCTAGTTCCAGTGTAGCAAGTGCCTGGGAATGAATTCATTTACAGAAATCTATAAAGAACTGTTGGTAGCAGAGCAATTGCCAGCTGTTCTCATGCAAAGCCTGTGGGTCTTCCACTTAACCAGCTCCCTGGATCTGAAATCTCATAAATTCACAAAGTTAATATAAGAATAAAAAAAAAGGGCTGATCATAATGATATTGGCTATTTCAAAAACGTATTTTCCCTCCAGTATATTAGCATCTCCATATACTGTGGTCCTGGAAAATACTATTCACCTAAGTTTTAGTGGTTCAGATAATTTTGGTCAACTAAATGTCAATAGCACTTTAGAGAAGAGCAAGGATATTAATTTGGCCTCTCAGTAAATGTCCAGCCAGACTAGTTACACTGTTCTCTCATCCCATACTACTCATACAGTTTATATGGCTATTTTTCATTCTGTTATAAACTGTTGTGCACATTTGTTATAAATTGCTGGAGAGGTATCTAAGTTTCAGCAATGTGGAATAAGCATGCAAACTTCACAGAGCTGTCACCAGAATGCACATATGCTTTCAGAACAGCCAGTCTGCATCAGCCCATCAGAACAAACTGTGATGTCCTAGACACACTTCAATAAGTGTTACAGATCCCATGTCATATCCTAATTCAATTAAGTTGTATTAATTTCCCTGTAAAACTCACAAAAATACTGATTTTTTGACCAAGAATCAGGATTGCTAAATGATAAATAGGTTTGGAAGATGAGATTTTTTTCAGTTTCTGATTCTTCCCATGTTACAGGACCATAGCACAAGGTGTACAGAGGAAACTGCCTTAAATTACCTTGCATTTACTGTACACAGAAGCTTGTTACTGTTGAAGTGCACCTTCTTATCTGGTCCCTCAGTGAAAGGCGATTCCCCAGCTGATGACAACACGATTCTGATCCACAGTAATTCTGAGATAATTTTAAGTTGTTTACTCCTGAGTGAAACTTGAGATTTTAATTCCATTAAGGACTGGGGGAGGGAGGAAAATTACTCGTTTAGGGGATGGAAAATTTTGTGTAGGCTAGCTAACAGTGAATTCTGTTACATAAAAAATAACAGAAGATGTAGGTTTTTCTCATTTAAGCTGACATAGCCTCGTAGAGAAAACACAGAACCTTATTTATAGGGAACCTAAAGATGAAGACAATAGCTGCTTCCTTAATTTTAGCCTAGCGTCATATCACTTTGTCTAGGGGCTAAGACAGAGTGGTGTATCAGCAGACAGTGAATCCCAGACAACCTCAGGGAAAACCTTTGGATTCATACTAGTTCTGGATACTCCATACTTTCTATGGCAGATCCCAGAAGGGCTTTTAAAACATTTACAGCAAAAGTGAAAAATGAGGCAACAGAGAACTATAGTGACACAAGAACTTAAATAAGTTAATTGTTAAATTCAGATTCTTCTTCATTGTGTAAATTTGTTCATTCTTTAGAAACCATGGTAAATAATTTCCCTAATAAGACATTTTTCATGTATGTGAATATCAGCTAACTTCAGTGTTGGCATTTTGCTGCATTTCAGTGGTCTCTCTTTTCACTGCCAGAAAATGAATATTCCCTCTTTCCTCTTGTACCAAAAGATCAGCAGAGGGGCAGCTGGTATTGGCATGGGATACACAGTTAAATAGTAGTTTCAGCAGAAGGATAACTATTCTTCCAATATACTCATGTTTTTTCATTTCATTTTTTTTATCCCTATCTGATGAAATTGTTTACTAGAAAATCCTCAAAACTACTGGGGTTTTTTTATTTCTTCTTGAACAAAACTGACAATTATCTTATTGAGTAAGTTATGCAGAATCACAGAGTATTCTGAGTTGGAAGGAACCCACAAAGATCAAGTCCAACTTTTAAATGAATGGATCGAGCCAGGACCTTGGCGTTATTAGTGCCCTACTCTACCCACCTAGTCTCAGGTTATGCTCATTATATCAAAATAGCTTGTTTATTTGATTCCTACTCTAAGCCCAGCCATGGCTAGTATGTCTCAACATGTTCGCAGACAGACATGTTTTTGGAGGTCAGGTGGGCTGACAAGCATACCAGGAGAAAAGGTACGTTTGAGACTGAGCATCAGCAGCAGTTACACCACAGTCATTAGTGTCCAGATCAACTTGGCTCCAGCACTGGGCAGTGGAACCGTATTGGTCTATGTGTGTGTAATGCTGTTTCCACATCTCTCAGGTGATAGCTCAAGGAGCTTCAGTACAATTCAGACAAGTATACATCTCCTTATGTTCTCACTTGTCAGGTTTCAGACGGCATTTTTGACAGTCTGGTGCCAGCAGTTTGATTACTGAACACATGCTGAATTCTGCACACCACGTCTCCCACTGGAATCAAGGGTCGTTGGCAGGTTACACCACCAATGAAATCTAGTTCTCTCTACCTAATTGTTGATGAGAGCCTTCATGTCAACACTAATCTCACTTCACTAAATGTGTTTATTTTGTAATGCCAGCTTCTTTTTACAAATTTCTTTAACTATTTATTATGCCCCCTTTATGGCTGTGATGCACACTGTGGTAAAGGATAGAATGCCACTGCTGCATGGAAAAGGGATCACTTCCACTTTAATCTAAAGTGAGTACTCCAGGGTAATTTGGAGATTTCAGATTCAGAGTTTAAACCTCTCTCATGTGATGAAATATAATGTAAAAATAACTGTCTTCTGGAGTCTATTTCCAAGGAGTCTCATGACACAGGCAAGGGCCATCTTTCTAACCCATAATCATAGGAAGAAGATATTAATTCATGCTGTTTGCACCCTGCCAGTTACCAAAAAATTAGTATAAGCCTGTCAAATATATAATCAAATACATTAATAAGTATAGATGTATTAAATATATAATTCAGGTCTTTAACTTGCTGTGAAAAGCAGCTGAAAATCTTGCTTTGGCTTATAATAGATGGGAAAATTGGGGTTAAAAAGAAGAGAAGGAACTATGAGCAGTAAGAGAATGCTTTTATGTTTTAGAACTCTGAGATTGTTAGAATAACTGCAAAAGAGGAGCATCTCAACTTGCCATCAGCACCACTAAAATTTGACTAAATGCAATCTGGGCCCTAAATCAGTTAATCCATTTAAATGAGCTTTTGAAATGTCTAGCTTTTGTATACAAGGAACAGCTAGTGGCTAGTCCTATTTGCAGTTCAAAAGGAGAGAGTATTCAGCAGACTTTTCCTCCAGTTCTTCTCACAATTCTGTGTGAAGGATAGCTACAGTTCCAACCTTTAAGCACCCTGGGCTATGGAAAGATTTTCAGCTGAAGTAACTTGGTATTGTGCCAGCGACTGTAATGAAGCTATTCTGATATCTACCAGATGACAATTTGGCTCAGAAAAATCGAAGTCAGTGAAAGTCCCAGCACTTTCCTAAAGGAGGTGAGAAACCATGACTGGCAGGTTCAAGCTGGCATAGTGAGGACTGCATGTTGTACTCCTCTGACAGATGACTTCAGCATCACTCTAACTGGCACACATCCAAATTATTTGGTGGGCAGAGGCAGTTCTGCCTAAATATTCAAATGATTACTCTGACTCACATCCAAATGCTAGGGGTACTGTCTGTCTACATACTACTCAAACTTCTTTTCTTTGCATCCCGATGCTCCCTAAAAAGCCATCATTGAGCCCCAAAGGGCTCTTATCAGGCACTTAAAGATACTCTCTATAAGTATAAATTTTTGTAAGTACAAATTTCTCTTACTGTTATTTATTGGGGAGAAGAAAGATAATTTCCTCTGTTTTTGCAGTGAATTAGCTGTAGAAAGGCAGTCAAGAAAGCCATGTGTAAAAGACCTCTTTTGCTTTTCTCCATGCTAGAAGGGTGTGGCTTTTCTTTTTCTAAGTGATGAAGCACATTGCTACCTGTGGTGAATATAGCAGGAACTCTACACTTTCTAAGTGCATAATGCTTAAGCACATGATCTTCTTACCCACATTAGTTTCTTGTGCCTTGACTCTGTCCCATTAAATTCAAGGCTGTTACAAAAATAAGCTTTGTATCAATTGTTTACATAATTCAGTGATCAGACCAAACTGAGGTTCAAAGGCAGTTTTATTGGATAATCAAAATCAACAAACAAGGGAGTTTTATCTGTCCACAAAGTCCTTTCAATACAGTAATAAACTGTTAATAAATGTGTTAAAACATAAGAGCAGAAATTATTCCTGAAAAGGAGTTTGAGGGTTGAAAACAGTTGTGTTGATTGCACTTTAAAAGTTTCCTGAGAAATATGCACCCGACTGAAAAATCAAAGCATGTACATGCTACAGCCTGGATCCTACAGCCATGGTCAGGCAGGCTAATGCCAGTACTGAGTTACATCAGGAGAACACAGAGATGGCCATGTCAGCTAACTCTGGCATGGTAAACCAACTCTTCTGTTGACACGGCTCAGTCTCTCCCTGCAAACATGCACGTGTGCCAGTTCACTCAGACCTGGCTTGGTGTGCTGGTTTAGAATTAAACCAGCAGGAGAAATGAGCTCAACATGAGAGAGATTATAAGTCAGAGCTACAATTTAATAATAATAAGAATACAGTAAATACACTGACACAAAGGGAAATTGCTTCCAACTCCCAAAACCCAGCAGTATAACCCAGTGCCCTGGGGTATAAACCCAAAGAGGTTTGTTAGCCCTTGTGCTGAGACCCATGTGATTCCCCAATGTCCAAAGCAAAAGGAAGTGAAAAACCTGTTGGTGCACGTGATGGCTGTAGTCTGGTCAAGAGTGGTGGTCTCCTCCTGTCAAGGTCCTGCTGCTCCTCTGGATCCGACAAGAGGTTCCCGAGGTCTTCTTACCCACCCCTTTTTGTACCCTCAGAGAGCACCCAGTCCCTCCCCCAGGGCGGGGACTCACACAATAGGTGATTAACTCTGTGAGTCATGGGGTATTTTTGAAGTGTTGATGGCCCATTAGCACCTACGCCCCCTCAGGCTGGGAGTGGAGGTGCTAACGACTCCCTGGGAAGCTGCTGCAAATGGGCCATTGACCTTGGGAATGACTAGAGGGGGTAGAATACACAACTTTGATCACCCCACACACAGTGACAACTGGTTCCACCTGCTGAATCAGGACACTTGGGTACTGCAAACAGGGAAATATGTTCATCTCTAGAAACTTACCAGTGAGACTTACATCTATATTCATTTAAGGTCAGGGTCTGATTTTTTTGTGCCCTGAAGTGTATAATTCCAATTGAAATGAAAGCAAGTTAGGTTTTGAATATTTTAAAATATCTATGATTATTCTGCTATTGAAAAATCCTGTTTCAGTGGATAATATTTCAAATATTGTGATAGCACAGGCTAAGAGGCAATATAAACACTAAGAAACAGACTCAGAAAAGGATAGAAAATTACATTTATCAAGTTTTTAGGAAAGTGCCTACAAGTCCTAGAATTTAAAATGGGAAAATTGAGTGTTTCTGTTATATTCCTTAACATTTGCTTTTGAAGTCACACACATATCAGACATGTCTGGGGAACAGAATGCCAGCTGAAGTTCAACAACCCTTTGAAATTAAATCCTCACAAAGCTTGATGACTGCCAGGCAACTCTTCATTTACAGAAGAAATACAAATTGCAAATCACTAAAAGCCTGATGAAAAAAAAATAGTGTGAAGGGTGCCAGATAGGATGAAACTATTGAAGCAAGCCCCTGCTAAAAGGAAAGCAGTCTTAAGGTGTCCATAAATATCAGCTGTCTATAATCCTGGAACACACTTCAATGCTTCCTGCTACAAAATGTAGAATTATAGTAAAAGTTCAAAAGCTACAACCATGCCATGAGGAGAAAATACAAAGATTGCCTGTGTTACTATATGAAAACTGTCCTGAGTTAAATTCCCAGAAACCAACACTACAGGAAAAAAAAAATTAAAATCACCTGAATCACGCCTGGAAAAAGGAGAAAGTGGTGTTTTAACCCTGAACATACAAATAAAATACATCAGCCAAACGATCAGTGGATAATTATACTTAAGAGAGTATGAGCATTCCTCATTTTACCTTATTGCTAAATGTCTTCAGTGTCCAGTGCATTAAAACAAATCCACAGCTTATTTACAAATCCTGGGTAGCAAAGGAGTCCCTTCCTTGCCTCTGGCAGGCAATGTAAGCCCATGTTACCATTTCAGTCTTATTGTATTCTTTGTTTATTCACAGCAAAACCATCACCAGCTGTGCTTAATTTTCCTACTGTAAAGTGGACTTCAACTGTAATAACTTCAACTGTAGACTGCAGAAAAAGTAATTGATGACTGCACTTAATGTTCTTTCCTTCAATGTTTTTAACTATGATGATTTGTTCCAATTTAATCTGTGTTTACAGCAAATTGAACTCCACTCGTGGTAATTTTTGTTCTCTGTGGGTTTTTGTTTCTTTTGTCTAGACACAATAAACTTCCGAAGCTTTGGTTTTTTGTGTGATTGGGAAGTTTATGTCATTTACAAAGGCTTAACACATCCATAAGAATAAAGTCAAAGAAAATGTCCAACATTTACACCACTCTAGCATCAATGTTATGAAAAGATTAACATTGGAGATCATATAAAGTAAATTTTCCTGACCAAAAAATTATTATTTTTACTGAGTTTTGCTATATATCAATGTTAAGTATCCACATGAAGATGAAAGCATACCTATTAGTTTGCCAAAAACAGTGGATTTTGGAATTTGACCTGAGAAAAAATTACCAGAAATTGAAGGGTATTTTCTGCCTTGCTCTTTTGTTCCCCAGTCTATCATGTGTTTGGCAACAAGATTTTTTTGTTTGGTTGGTTTTGTTGTTTCTTTTCTTTTCTTTTCTTTTCTTTTCTTTTCTTTTCTTTTCTTTTCTTTTCTTTTCTTTTCTTTTCTTTTCTTTTCTTTTCTTTTCTTTTCTTTTCGTGAAGTTTCAGAAAATAGTTTCTCCTGCCTTTGGAGAAACTGAACATTGCATAAGGGTTCCCCTAGCCCTGCTACTCCCCTGAGCAGGTGGAAGTTGTCAGGTGGAGTGGAAAGAAGAGACCTGGCAGGCTCAGTGGGACTAGGTGCTTCCTAAAACCAGGCAGCACATTAAATAACCTGGAAAGGATAATCTCCCTCAAAAGACCAAAACTCAAGGGCTTCAAATGGCAGTGACACAGACAGGAGGGGAAAGACTGACCTCAGATCCTTAATTTATGTCTGTCTCAGCACCTAGATCTGAGATATTTTTGATTCTTCTTCTAAAAATCACTCTGTTCTAGTTCATTGCTTTCTGTTCTATCAAAATTTAGGTTTAGAGACTGAAACTCTGACTGTTTTTTTCTGCTGTTCTCATATTAAGGAAAACATTCACACCATTTTGACAAGGAGGCTGGACAAAATGAAGTAAAATTTTCAAAAAACTGACTTCATTAAATCACTGGTCGATGTGCAGAGAGCAAAACTAAACTGGTTTACATGTCTAAGGAGTTCTTACTCTAAAAAGGCCCCAAAGTACTTTGCAAATTTTACTTGTGATGGTCACTTTACCCACCAAATTAAAATGCCAGGTGTGTGATGCTTAGAGAAGGAACACAGAGCTTAATAACAATGAATACAGATACAGCCAGCTGAACCTAGGTATTACTCATCTTCATCAGTTCAGAGAGTGATAGCTCGAAATAAATTGAACATCTTTGCCACTTTCCTGCTCCCATTACTACTTCTCCATGTAACTCTGGCTTATATCAACAACAGCCTCCTAAGATGGAAATTCGAGAGCTGTAAATTGCAGTTTTCTTTCAAGCTTCACTTTTCTTTTGTACAGAAGAATCTATTATTTTAAATATCTATATTTGCATTTTAAAAGGCTTGTTTATTTGAGTGACTGAGAAAGTGGATAAGAAAGAAGACAGAAAGAAATGAATTGTAAACATAGGGACTATAGTATGCTGGAAAAACTCACATAGTAATATATTTTCACATATACCTGGCTGAAAGCCCTGGAAGGATGACATAAAGGAGATATTGTTTCTAATAGGAATTTCTACTTAAAAAAATATTGAAGTACACAATACACAAATATTCTTCTGGGAAAAACTAAGAAACAATCTTTAGTCTATTTTTCTCTATTAAACTTGAGGAATATCATACTTGCTATCATGACCACCATAGGCAGGTTTCACTTACTATTCTCAGAAAGAATTGGTTGAGAAAATTGAAGGTAAAAGAAGAAGGTAAAATTTACAATATTAATGCCAGAAAGGGTTGAAGTGCCATAGGAGAGGGCTTGTAATAGCAAGATTTTTCTGTGAGCAGAAAAGTCAAAATAATACACAGTTTAGAATGTCAAAATAAATGTTATGTATATTCAAGTAATTACCCTTTGAAAGGCAGTCTATCCAACTAACAATAAAAAATGTCAAACTCCCCAAAAATATCATAGTTCTAATGAATGCTGTATCAAAAGCAAAACTGGAACATAGACTGAAACTGAACTAAATAAATCACCAGTGAAGTAGGAGACATTGGTGATATATTGCAGGGCATGAACACAAAATCTGATGCTTGCAAAACACATGTAATTTTATCTTGCTTCTAAGAACATTATTGAGATACAGATAGGTCATGCAAAGGACAGATTACTTCATATATTATTACTGGGTTTCCTTTCAGGTTCTTCTCTATTAATTAGCTCCACAGAAATAAAAAAAAAAAATACTTGTTTTGTTTACATAATGGTTATTCCTCAGTCAGTCACAAAGTTGCTTTAATAAGAAAGGAAACAGAAGCATTTTGCCTTTTAGAAGGGACAACAGAACATTTTGAATAGCACTTATCCATAAATTCTAAATGGCTTCCTTCTTCACATATTTTTACTCAGTTAATTCCATTCTATAGCTCTGAAACAACAAAAACTAGTCCTCTGAATTGTCCAGGATAGAGATCATCAACCAATTAAAAATATATATATGGACATCAAGAAAAAAAAATTAGATATTATGTTTTAGATGGAAAAATATTTTAGACGCTTATACAGACATTGTGCTGCTAATATTTCTAGATTCTACTTCCAACCTTGTTAAAGACTAACAATGATCACCTCACTGCCACTATCCAAAAGCATACTGCTCCTCTGAACTAGCAGCCAAAGCTCTTAGTACTCAAAAGAAAGAATGTACTTGCAGCAGCTGATTCATTCCTTCCTAGAATAGAATGAACTGCCCTCTGAAAATGGCTGTTAACTATAGAGGACATTTAGGTGATTATTGTTGTTGGAAGGTGTGATAGTCATAGCATAAGTTATTCAGCTTCTCTGCACTTTTAATTTTCTGTCATTGGAAGGGATTAATAGCATTCCTTGCTTTACTGTAATCTCTTGTCTAGGAAAAAAAAACACCCAAGAAAAAACAAGTAAAAAGAATTGAAAACCTGCAAAGATATTAGAATTGCTTGTTTTATCATTTTGACACTGAACATGACTTCAACTTAATTTACAGGTGCATCCTTGTATATAAAATGCTATATATATAATAAAATACATTTTTCCAGAACTTGTAGTACACACTTGGAGGCTGGGAGGAAAAAGACTGCTATTTCTCCCCACCTTGTGCTATCTAAAGGAAGAGCTACTGTTACCTGCTTTGAATATAACTCAGTTGCAGGTAGTCAGTTCTGGGCCATCTGTCAGGAATTAATTAGTAGTTTTGGCACTCAAAAAAGTCATCTAAAGTGCTAAAATAGGTATGAAGTTAAAAATGGTGCAAAAGTCAAAGCAGAGGCAAAGAAGAATGTGTGTGTATTTGTAGGATTAGAAGATATTCCTACAGAGCTTTTGGAAAGAATGTGGGAAAATTTATCTATTGCCTTCACAGAGTTATTTTCCTCAGCATCAGGTCAGTAAAAGGACTCTAACTGCTCTCTCAGCTCTGAAGTCAGTAGAGATTTTGACAAGATGATATTCAGCCCCATATTCTTAAGTTCATCCTAAGTAAACAGAAAAATTCTTCTCCTGATTTATCCATAGTAGTAGAAACTTATCTGAACTGTGTTTTGGACCAGACTGATTTGGTAACTTTGCTTGGAAAGAAGGGGACTGAAAAGAGACCATTTTAACATTGATATATGTCTTCAAAGGCAAATAACATAATCATGTCAGCTTCATAAGTATTTTCCAATTTACTAATAGCTGATGGCCCACCTGTGCCTGTATTCCATCAGCTTTAGAGGATGCCTGGTGTGATACTGAGTTCTCAGTTACCCTCAGCATAGAACAAGATTTCACAATTGGAAAAAATCAGAAATATTCAGAGATGGAGCTTACTGGTGAGGTGGCCACATATGATCTGGTTCTGTGCCCTGTGAGGGACCAAATGTATTTCTCATACATACATTCCCATAATTTCTTATTGTTAAGGTCTAAGGATTTGTATTATCTTCAGCTGACATGATTACACAGTTTTTTGCTTGTATGTACTACACACTGATGCTGTTTGACTTAATATTGACCTATTATTCTGTCAAGAGCATAATTAAAATAAATAAAAAACAAAAGGAAAGAAATTAAACCAAAGTAAATTCTATTCCTATGTTATACCATAAACAAACAAACAAACAAACAAACAAATATGAACCCACAGCAGGTAGCTGTTCTCCTCTTTGAATTACCATAGAGACAAATAAATGCACTTCTTTCTCTTGACATTTTTGCAAATGGGGATTAGGGTTGCAGGTTAAAATCAGGTATTAAGATCCAATTGTATGGAAGTACTGAAAGAAAGAGTGGTATGTTGATGATGGTGAAGCTGCAATTCAAGTCTGAAAACTGAAAATCATCTCACCTGCACAGGCTTGGGTTCTAACTATAGTATGGTCTGGTTCTATTATGGAAAAACTGTTTGTGTGATGTTTAACAATCAGATACCTTTCAAAGAGGTAGAGATCTCCATATCAACACCCTGCTCTACTTCTTTCCCAAGCAAATGTATGAATGGCTTCTTACAGCACACAAGGCCAATGTGACAGGAAAAACAAAACCACTGTAACTACTGTATGCTAAATAATTACATTTTAGAAAACTTATTTTACTTAAAAGTGTATGGCTGTATGCATAACCTTCAGGCTCGACCTTTATAATGTGCAAACAGTATCGGAGATGTCAATGGTAAGCTGAAGTGATTTGACAAAAACAGAAAGGAGGAAAGGGTAGAATGTGAGACACCTGGGTAAAATAAAGGAGGTCTGGGTTTAAATCACTAAATTGCAATGCTTCTTGTGCTATTCAACTTTTTTTTCTGTGCTAAAAGGCCACCCTAGATTTATAGCATATGAGGGTGTTTATAGCACAGACTATAAACTGCTCTCTGAAATATTTGGCACAAATGTATTTTCAAAGATGAAAAATTACTTGCAATAAAACAGAAATTTAGGTATTTGAGGTCATTGTTGTTACATACCTCACAGTATCTTTGGCTTCAACTAAGCACGGGCTTTTGAGTAACATCTGAGAAAAAGCATATCAAATTTTAACTATAAAATTTTATTTTTACTACCTTGTTCTTCTCTCAATTTCTATTTTCTCTAAATAAAAATAAAAGCTTTATAATATTCTATCTACTATTTTTAGTTCCTGTAGACCAGTCCATAGAGGCATCAAAGATCAGCTGAGAAATTGTGCATGCTTATTCCTAGGAACAATTAAGAATTAGATATTGAAATAACACTGTCCAAGCATAGTTCAACTGAAGAGTTTAAGCATAGTTCAACTGAAGAGTTTTTCAAAGACTGTTAAATGATGGGTTTGTATGGCAAACCCAGAGTGTGATGTTTTCTGGGCTGGGCAGAGCTGTGCAGACTGAAATGAAGAATATGAGTATCTTTATGCTGCTGTTACATTTCTGAAGCTTTAAGCATCAACTAATTTTCATGCAGATTCTGTATTTGGAAGGATTTTTGCAATCATGTCATTGAAATTAATATGTATCAAAAATGGAATAGCAATTAAAAACATCTTAGAACTTTTCATCCCAGATTTCCTGGAAGTGCTCCTTGAGTTTGAAGGTTGATCTAGATCTTCAGATTGCTCTCCACAGGTAGCAGCCTGAAGAATAAAATACAGCAAGTACTTAACAGGCCCAGGAGCATACTGGAGTCCAGAACAGAATATAAAACACACAAGCTAGAGGGCCAGGCTAGGTAGCTGCTGCTCTGGGAGTTTATGTAGAGCATAGGATTTAACCTCTGGCTGCTGCAGATTTCCCACAGGCTGCCATGATAGGTCCTCAGTGTCTCTCTTGCTGCTGTTAAAAACAGCTTAGGTCAACCCACTAAAAAGAGCAGACTCTTTCCTGTCTATGCATCAGCCATGTGTTTAATATTTCACTTTGCAGTACTGTAGCCAAGCTGGTTTTCCCATTAATATATTCATTTAACAAGAAAAAAAAAGAAAAAAAAAGGAAAAAAAAGCAAAAAAAACCCCCAAACCACATAACATGTACTAAATAAGACAGCAAAGGCTGACAGATTATCCCACAGTATCAATCTGGTGACCCCTTTCACCACAGCAGCACATCAAATCACACCCTCATTAATCAGGCTAACCAAATTAATGCAGCTACATTATGACTTGCTCTGTCTAGATTTTTTTTCATGTACTACTCTGTTGATTGTGATTGAGTCTGCAGAATGTTTTTCTTGTCAAAGTACACTGTATATATTCATTAAATATGAAGAAAGAGCCCACATGAATATTAAAGTTTATGACATTAGGGAGGAGAGGAGAATTAACACAGCAAAATCACTATAGTAAAATTTTTTATAGGCCATTTTAAAATTGCATGTTCTTTCTTATTTAGAGTTGTCCAGAAAAGTACATGAAACACCAAACTCATAGATATTAATATTGTTTATAACACTCCTTAAGTAGATTATAATTTCTCATGGATGTGGTGCTGGTGTAAAGAAGTTCTTCAGCACTGTCAACAAAATTTTTAGGTAAAATCTATATCCGAAGATTTTAAAACACCAGAAGGCTGATCTTGGGACAGGCAGATACTGATCCTGAAAGGAGCTTAAGCAGTTACTGTTCCTTTACATATGATTATCAAAAAACCTCTACCAATTTAGCCTCTTAACATGTTTATTGATCTTGAGGATTGTAGATCTGAGAGAGGGTCAGATTTTATAACCTGTACACCAGAGCTAATCCAATTAATGCTGCCCCTAATCACACCTGCCTGTTTGCCAATATATACAGAATGTGAAGTCTCAGAAAGCACCTTAGCTCACTCTAAATATAGAAGTCAATATTGGCTTGTACAGGTCAGAGCTCACTCCATATTACATTGTAAAGTTATGTTTCATAAAGAACTGCAGGCCGGTTCAGAATGATCAGATAATGTAGCTCTGATTTCTTCAAAGATTTTTATTTCTTCATTATCAGCATATGGCTTCCAGATTCAGGATCTGAAGTGTTTTGGAGAAGCTGGATTATATTTCTTGATAAAGACATATTGCTGTCATTGAGTTCTGAATACAGTAGATACTAAATGAAAATTCTATCAAGGAAAATTCTATCAAGCATAAGCACAAAGATATACAAAACTCATTTCTATGAACATCAGATGAATCAAAACACTTTCCAGTGTTCTGTCTTTCCCAACCAGCATTCACCCTCTCTAGGCTTTCTCTTGACCAGTGCTAGTCCAAGCTACACATGGTGACACTTTCTCAGCAACCCTGTTTTATCCTCTCTCCTGCCTACAGGAGCACAAAACTTTTCTAAGCAATAGCTGTTTCTCCCTATCCAGGTACCACGTTTTATTTTCATCAGGTAGTGTCTTAGCTGAGAAAAGAGTATTTCCAATGAAGCTACTAAGAGGAGTAGGTTTACACTACCCTGTTTACTGGCCACTGCACTTGATTCAGTGCAATCCACGCCAGTAATAAAACAGTCATTTTTCCAAACACCAGTGAAATATCTCTTTAGCTGCCTGTCAACATCAACAAGAATGCCAAGACAGGAGGACCTTTCACCCTGAGAATCCATATAGAAGAGGTATTAACCTCCTGGAAATGCAAATCTGAATTCTAGAATATATTATACAATAGTGCAGGGGAAAAGCATAGTGTCTAATCTCTGGTAGAATGAAAATCCTATCTACAGGAGAAATACCTTTGTTTTATAAATACAATATGAAATTCTCAACTCATTAATATTTGACTAGACATATTTTGTCTCAATTTATATTCCATAAGATTTCAGAATAACTCGATCACAATTTCTCTACTATGAATTAATATTTTTTCAATGTATCGAGTACCATATTTATTCCTGTTCATGTGAAATCTTATGAATAGTCTCTGCCTTTGCTTGTCTGCTAGCACACAAATACTGATGTAAATTGATGGTGGTGTAATCAACCTTTTGTTTTTCCATATGTCTGTAAAAGTTGAGACTTTAACTTATACCAACATGTTAGATGACTAAATCAGAGGAAGGGAAGAGAAAGGAGGAATTTACAATCTGAAATAAAACCTAGATGAAACACAAAAGTGGAATTTTCATTTCTTTATTACATTCAAGTAACAGTCTTGATACTGATCATACTTGAATTCTCCACTATGCAAAAAACACAGCCAGAGCAGAATTTTATCTGACACTGTTATCACATTATAGACAATTGAATAATCAGTGTCATGTAGCACTACTACTACTAGTTAAAGGTAGTTTCTCATTTAAATTTTTGATGTAGTTAATCCTACTACTAAAAAGCACTGTTTCCTTTGAAACACCTCAGGAGTATTGAATTATGTCCTTTTTGTACTTTTTTTTGTTACCTTTAGCCTAAATATACACCCCAGAAATATCCTACCCATTTTGAAAGGCTGAAATACGTAATTCCCTACAAACATTTATTCTGACATAACTAGTCAAAATGCTTTTCAGTTTGTAGAAAAAAATCTGACAGTGCCTAATTGTGGAGGTAAATTGCTCAAGTTATGGAAAACAGGAAAGGCCAATACGTGGCGTAATACTTTCACAAAGGACACTTTAGAGACTTGGTGTTTGGAAGATTAGCAGAGCAGATGTTAGATGAATATTTTTAAATTATGTTTCCTAATTTGTAAATACAATACAATTTTTCCTTTGTCTTCTGTATAATAAACAAAACATTCATGACAATGGAATCAGAAAGTTTTATGTGCTGCATAATTTCAGTTTTGCTGTTGGTCAATTACCCAGCCTCACCAAGCTTCAAATTGTATGGTTGGTGAATTTTAACCAAGATTACATAAAGATTTTAGGTAACTACATTTTAAGCTTTCAGATGACTAAAAAACATGAGAAAAACCCCTAAAATTAACATCATCAAGTCTTTGGATTCACAAGCCTTCAGAAATTCAGTAAGTTACTGAAGACCTCCGGGAACCTTCATTAGATAAGGCTGAAATACATCCTGATTTGTCTTCCTTTCTGCATCTTTCTTTTTCTATTTTAACAGTCTTAATAACTACATGGAATAAGACAAGCCCACAAAAATGTGAAAGCCCACTTCAGCTAAAAGAAGAGAATTGAAAGTATTAAAGCAGTTCCAGGGATAATTACTTTTTTGTGATATAGATGCAAAATTACTACATAAAAATTGAAATTGCTGTAGCATTTTCCCAATTAATTCTTCTTTTTCACAGATGTGGAATTAACTTTGGTTTTGTTACTACAGGAAACAAACATCAACATAATTTCAGACAGCTGAACAGAACTTTTCCTTTATCCTTCCTATCTTTTCTCAAATGTAGGGGGTTTTAAACTTAAAATTTATATCAACCATTGTTTATAAATTAGTGTGACTTCTCCTGCTCTTTTGTATAATTTTTACTCTGCTCAGAAAAGCAAGAAATATTTCTTAACAAAGTTTGCAGATACGCTTATTAGCTTTAAGTATCTTTAAATTTCACTCTGCTTTTACCAAATTCTCTTCATAAAGCATACAATTCTCTGCCATAATGTCATTTTACACCCATTAGTCCTACAGACTGAAGAAAGCAAGGGCTGGATCTCTGGTTTGGGTCTTTCTCCAGTGAGGAAAACTATACTACAGAGAGTCAAAAGGACAGAGCCAGTTTCCCACTTTACTTGAATGAGAACAGCTTCTACTTATAAACTTTTTCTTCCTATAAAGGGATTTTATTAAGGGTTTTCCTTACTAAAACCTGACCAATCCTGTTCTTTTTCAGTGTATTGTATCATTAAGAACTGTAAAAACAAACAAAGTGACAGAAACATGAAAAGCAGCACTTTAAAAGAATGGATTCACAATATTTGAGGTTTAGATAGTTGTTCTGTTCTCCTTCCAATACCTTAAATGACATTTTCAGGCCAGAAGGGTTATTAACAACTTAGTTTTAAAGCTCTTGAAAAACCAAACACTGACTGAATTAACTACAAGGGTGCAGAGGACACGTTTCTGTTTCTGACTCCAGCCACTCCCATGTCTGTCAGCATGTCTGAATGAGAGCTGAATCTGATTATTATGTTAAAATATAGAGTAACAGTAGAGCCAAATGAACTGCTGGCTCCAGGTAGTCTCCTGGGTTGTATATACGTCTGCAGTCCTGCCATTGCTTGTCTGTTGTTACAAAGCTCCATCACTGTGAAAGAATCAAAAGTTCCATACAGCAATATCAGTGTCAATATCTTGTTTGTGCTTATCCTCTGCTCTAAGAGCTGGGAAAGTCATAAAATCATCAGCACTCCTATTTGTTCAGTGACAAGATTAGATAGACAAAAAGGTCCACTCTACCACCGACTTCTGGTACATCATGTGCAACATGACAGAGTTCTTAAACTATTAGCTAATACTTTGTTTCTCAGAATCCTTTTCACATTGTAAACTAGTCTTTCTAAGTCATCATTTGTTTTGGTTTGGGTTTGGGGAAGTGTTTTTTCTTTATATTTTTGTTTGTTTTTATGGAATTTTGTTTGTTGGTTTGTATATTTGTTTGTCTCCACAGAATCCCACTGAAAAGAAAAAGTTACCAGGAGTTTGACATTTCAGTGTATGTTAGAATAAGCACAGACTGGAACATGGTAAATAACCCTGTACTTAATTGCTGCAGTGCAGAAGCATAGTGGGATGAAAAATTAGCAAGTCAGAACATGTGAGGGAAACCCCTAAGCCTTCTGACAAAAGTGATAAAGGGTATCCTAAACTGAATTTTCTTTTAAGTATTGAATTATGGCTATATACATGTAAGCAAGATGAGAACTTTTTAAGGAGAGGTGATACTAGATTGTCACAATGAAAAAAAGACATTTTCTGGGACACCACTTTTCAGGTCTAAGTTGGGTCTTCCCCTGTTGTTTGTCTTCTGTTATCTTGCAGGTGTCTGCTTAAAAACATCTTGGCCTTGACAAAGCCTGAAAGCTCCTAAACTCATTAGAAAGGCACTTAATATGCACACTTAAAATCAGAGTAACTCAGCAGAGACTATATGATTCTAAAACCTTCTAAAATTACATTGAATTCTTAGGCATCAGATCATTCAGGATCCTGAACATATTTTGTGACTTCTGATAACTATATTGAAAATGAAAAGGAAGGAAAGCATTAAAATTTGTGTTGGTGTCTAAATGTCAAGCATGGGATCCAGTGGAAAAGTTGTCAATTAGATTTACTTAGGCAATATTAAAGCTCTGTGTTTGAAACATCAATGAGGTCTCCCCATTGCCAGTTATTTTGTGACCTAAGAGAGAAGGCAAATCTGCATAGGAGACTTCAGGGATAAGCCACAGCTGAACTAGACATTGAAAAATATGCTTGGTTCCCCCCCACACCGACAGTCTGTGACAAGATGATGTAAAGCAGCATTTACCAACAACTCGTAAGAGATTAGGCAGTTGTCAAAAGAGATGTCAATAGAGGCTTTAGCAATTGCTTCCTGAAAGATTTCAGAGAAAACCACTAAGCTGCAGCTGGGTTCTGATAGCTCTTTACAGCTGTGCACAGCTGGACAGGTGTTATGTTTACCTGTACCTTTAGTTCTGGCTTGGTACGTGATGGTTATGATGACAGTAACCATCATTTTTATATACATATATTATGAATGAAGTGTAATCCATTATCAACCATGCAATCTTTCTCTCTCATTTTTCTTCATAACTGTGTGTCTTGATCCCCATAAATAAAACCATAATTATTGATGCTTTCGTTTAACATGATTTATACTTGTGATAATGACAAGGTCTCCCTTGGTAACTCAAAGTGTCTACTGCTGAGTTCCTCCGCAGCAAGCTTTCCTTGTTTGAGACACACTGTCTCTAAAATAAACCTTTTTCTACTCTATAACAACATCAAGATAGTAGAAAACCAATGCAGTCTAATTTTTTGCAGATTAGGTCACTTTGTTTTAAGCAGTTAGCCGGAACTTGGGGTCGTTTACATGAGAGGAAATGAATAATACATGATAGTCTTGGAGAGAGGCACATTTATTTATGAAGGAAGCACACCAGCTTCTATATCTTCAAACACATTTAAAAAAATAAAAAAAGCCATTTGGGATCTTATTTTCTGATTGTCTTGGTCATGATTTCCAACTCTGCATCTCCTATCTTCCTAAGGAGGATACCTGCCCTCCATAGGATTATGTTCACATCCAAATCTCCAACTTTTCTGCTGCCATTCTTTTCAGTTTCCTAGTTCAGCTTATACCTTCCCAAGCAGTCCCCTACTTCTGGTATTCTAAGTCCCAGGAAAAAAATGGCAAAGGCAGGCCCAAGCCAGAATCACTATATTTGCAGGGGAAAAAAGTAAATTTTATGATTCAAACAAGGATTCAAAGCCAAAATTTTGTCCCTGTTTTTATACGCCAAACCAATATCCTTGAATATCACAGTCTACATGTAGCAGGGATAGAACAAAGAGCCAGAAACTGTATTCCAAGTCTTCCTCTAAGGGCCATACTCACAAAGTTTGTAGCTAAAGCATTAATTATGATGTCCTATAATACAGTATAGCACAATAATTTATTGAATATTCAAATAAGACACCACTCAATATGAAGAAGTTAAATGTAAGGCATTACAGCTTTATTATGAACATTGTCCCTTTTTTTAAGTAAAAACATTTGCTGTAATATGTGATATTTTTAGATGAAAAAACATTTAGCAAAAAGGAACCAATTTGTAAGTGAATATAATTTTTTAAAATGTAAATATAGATTATTATTTCAGAACCAAATATGGTACATGCATGTCAGAGAGAATTTTGAAAAGGACAGTGGACCACTTCCCAATTTCAAGATCACTCTACTTTTCCTTCCCTTCTCTTTTCTTGTTCCTTGTCTAGTATGTGAGAAACAAAGCCAATTTCTATAAAGCTTTCCTGATTATTCTCTCCTGTCTGTGTACAACAGAACACGCTGTGGAAGGAAGAGACCCATCTCCCTCTCCTCTGCAGACACAGACCATGAAGTTACTTCACAGAACTGTTCCTCTTTGATCCACAATCAGACAAGTTTTTAAAAGGCAAAGTGGTTGTGTGCATGGAAACAGCAGTAAGGAAGCCTCTCCATATGACCCTTTGTAATGCAAGACTGCACATGCATTTCTTGCACAAGAAACAAGACTCACTCCAGAGCACTAACAACTTGAAAGTTCAAAATTACACAGAAAGGAAACATTATAGATTTTTTCAAACAATAAAAATAATAAAAAGTAGAGGAGATGTTATGATTTTGGTTTTTTGGTTTGTTTGATTTTTGGGTTTTTTTGTCATAGCATCATCATACAATTCAATTTCATACATTTTTTGGCAGTACGGCTATGGATAAGCTAAGACAGAAAACGAGACATGCTGAGGCCTTTTTGTTGTTGCATACCTTGAGCATTTATTTCCAGTAACTATTGACTTGGGCAAGATATCAAAAAATTAATTAGAACCCAGCTTTACAAAGGATGCACTGGCACTGTATAAATTGTTTTTCATTAATACTTTTTACTATACAGTCCTAATTTCATTTCTTCACAATTTCTGTGTTCCCCTTACAGCACCGATATTTTGCCACCTTTCTTGGAGGAGATAATGATAGAATTAATCCAGTTATTGAATTACCACTCTCTAAAAAGATTATTTCATATATGGGGACAAGTGGGAACAAATCAATCTGCTCATCGATTGATTGAAGGTGAGTTTACACATGCAGCATTTTTAGAGGGCAGAGAAGATCAGAAGGACCTTAGGGAAGTCAGCATCTCCATCAGGTCAAAGCATCTTGTACTCAGAACTGAATTGTTAAGGAGCCAGTGAGCCTGTTGATTTATATACTTTTTTTTTAAAAAAAAAAGCATCAATACATCCTACTCTTTTATTAAAATTGGTTAATACATTGATGAAATGTATCTGATTTTTTTTCTGGAAAAGACAAATATTTGACTGAAAATACTTGTTATTGTTCGTAATTTTAGCTGACAGTCATTATTTAAAGAAAAACTGAATTTAGGCACCTAGGCTCTGTCTATAGTTACAAAGTGAGATGAGCAATCCAGAAGTTAGTGAGAACTTCAGTGTGATTTATTAATCTTTGAAAGAGTAGTATGAATTTCTCCTGTCAGTATGTGAAAGAAAGCTAACTCAGATTAGCCTGGCTCTCATAAATGCTTCAGTAAATTTGATTTTTTTTCTGATGAATTGGACTTTGTTATTTGGGCTCACCTCTTCCTCCCCTGCCTCACAAGGATATTTTTATCTATTTCTAAAAAAATTAATGCTACAAGATGTCTGGGAATATATTACATTTCAAAGGACTCCATAACAGCTGTTTTGATGCAATACTCCATCTATTAGAGAATACAATCTTTTGTCTGCGCAGTTTTAGTCAACAACTTCTGAAAGATATTATTAAGCAGCCTTTTAGTTAATACATTATCTTAGGGGTTTGGTTTGTTTTATTTTGCTTGCAAGAATTTTTTAATAATTGAAAATATATTCAACAAGTTTCAGAAAAAATATGTATACTGAAATTGAAACAGAGTCACCAACCAACACTCCAAAACCCATCATCGTTTCCCAAAGAAGTGGCTTTCAATAACATTCCACAGATAACTGACATGTATTTACCTATCTAAGACCAACCTTCTGAAGAGGAAATTGTCTTCAGTAGATATCCTGTTCATGTTCTCGGCAGACCTTAAGCATGTGCTTTAAATTTGATCATATTTATAAATGCTGTCTAGGGGGTGAATGTTTTCCTTAACTATCAGCTGTAAGAAGAGAAGAGCTTGTGAGTTTTTCCTATCCTCTTTGTAGAATGTCCTGCAAAAGACAACTGATAGTTCAATTCAGACTTTGGATATTAATGTAGCTTAAAATATGAGGAACACTTAGGACAAGCAAAAATAAAAATCTAAAATCCATATAATTAATAGTACAGTCTAAGATGAAGTATCATAAGCCTCAAAACTATGTCTTTCCTCCTAACTGAGAGCTAAAATGCACAGCAAATATCCTCTGTAAAGGAAAAAATATATTGAAGAGATGAAGGGAATGTTCAGAGTAAGAACTGACAAATACTAGTGAAAGCAAAAAGATTGACTTGGAAGCTTATGACTGATTGGAATATCAGAATCCTAGAAACTTTGCCCCAGGCCAGTAACCTCCTCCAATCCTTATTTCCCTTTGGAATTGTCTCATTCCAGAGGATGTCAATCCTGGAGCCCATTTGGGTTGGGGTTTTTTTGATCTAAGATAAAAACTTTATATGAATGTCTTTGCATTGGTAATGGCAGTGGCACAGGGTCATCCACTCAATATATGAAGTTTATGAAGGGAAGTATTATCTGAGAATATGTCACTTCTCCTAAATTATTGAAAAAAAAGTAAAATTGTTTGTTTCAAATAGAACAAAGCAAAGGAAAATTCAGCTTTTATCAGTGTTTAAACATTACCAGAATCATTCTGGTGAGATAAGGGGACATGTTGCATGTTTTTGATTTTCCTTGGAAGAAAATGCAATCAGAATTTGGTCNAAAACTACATTTATTCTCAAGATATCACTTTGACATGAATGGCCAAAAGTTTTCACTTTGAAAATACAAATACATGATCCAGCCTTTTTTGTGGCAAACTTTTAGTAACTGATTCAATGATCTCCCAAGTCTGTAAGTTCCACACATCAACTAAAAATCACAAAACAGTCAAACAATATTTTGAACCTGAATTCCAAATATATTTATGACATTTAAATAATAAACCCTTCAGAAAATACTCTGAACTTCTTATATTCCTCAATTTTTTAGTTATTTAGAATACAGACTACTTTTTTTCCCCACTAGAAAAAAGTTAAAGTAGAATTCTTCTTCTAAGAAAAGTGAACTGACAAGACCCAAATTTTTGGAAAACACTGAAAAATATGCTGAAAAAAAAGAAAGAAAAGAAAAAGAATATTAAA